>VZRW01006553.1:8055-53819 GCA_013398125.1 Aegotheles bennettii | reverse complement strand
TGTGTTTGTTGGCAGGGTTCGGTGGTGGTGCAGCGGTTTGGTGTGTTCCGCTGTGGTTCCTGAGGGTGCGGACCTGCCGGTCAGCGTTAAGTTCACACAGTAACACAGAGCGGGGAATAAAGATCTGTTACGATAGAATGGCTTGGTGAAAACTAAGTAAAATTCACCGTACACTTGGACAACAACTGCCCAGCACCAAAATCTACGGTTAAGAAGCCTAAAATATATTTATTGACTTATTTATTCCATCTGAAATATTTGCAAGAACTCCTTTTCCTAAGGTCTCTCAACCGCCCTCACCCTGTGGGAACGGTCCCGTCACCAGAGTTGGTCAACTTCAGCCCCTTACTCCGCAGCCTGTGGGAGCAGTACGGAGCCAGCTGCTGATCATCCTGTGTCCAAAGCAGTCAGGATTCCCTAGAACCTATCTCCAAGCACCAAAGCAGCTCCACTTTGCAGAGAGTCGTTCAGCTTGGACATACCAGCCTGCTCCTCATCTAAACGTCTGGTTTATTGCCAGGGAACTCCAAAATTTCAAGCATATGAGCAAAAAATCTTGCAAAGTGACGACTCTTGCTTGTATTGATGGCTGATAAAGTATTACGTGATCGAAGCCGTAAGATTTGAATGAACATCATGTATCTTCAAGCAGCTCCAGTGAAACTGGCACATTATCCCAGCCAGAGCCATTCAGGCAATTTGTGCCATAGTCCTTCTAGATCCAGGGGATGCATAAGGAGCCCCTCTTTGCAGACCAGCAAAGGACACTGCAACCTCCGAGTCTTTGATACAGCTGCTGTGACTTTCTTAGTATTTTCTAAAAGTCTGTTTATAAGCCAAGACAAGCTGTAATGCTGGAAAGTGTTCAAAATTAGACAAATTAAGTCCTCCTGGCCGTAGTAACATCCTCCCTGAAAATCCATTATAAGAAGTTGTCCTTATTCTTGAGACTAGGGTACATCCTGCCTTGGTCAAGAAATGAGACTGACATCATTCCTGATCTTTAGAAAAGGATCTCCAATACTGAGGTGTTTAATATGATTATAGCAGCCAATCATATGATTTTACCAGGATAATTAGACCCTAGGTCTTACAAGCAGCGTCCTTGTATGTTAAAACTAGAAGTTTTTCAACAGCAGTATGTTCACATTGGAAGCAGCTTCTGTGTATATTACAAGAAATAATGAGTTAATTCTCCTGTGCTATGAAAAATCCTCATGCTTCCATAGAAAGTTTTCTGAGAGAGTCTGTAGTACAAAAATTAAAATTAAATATTCATTATTACTAACAAAACACTTTGGTTCAGTTTTGTGTCTGCTGCTGACTCCAGACCTGCCTGTGATTATTCAATTCAATGTATTTAATATTTCAGTCTGATCTGAGACTTTTTATTTCTCTTCTTGATGGTGTCCTTTCACTTCCATTCCATACTTACATTACTCTATCAGGTCTGCTCACTATATCCATGTTGGATGATTTTCTTTCAAATCCTTTATAAATCTATATTAAATATTTTGCATTTTTGTTTGCTGTTGAGATTCTCTTTCTTGAAACATCTAATGCACATCATCTCATATATTCACTTTACAGCAATTTCTGACAGTACTCTCTTTCATATATCATTTGGTATCATTTGAATAGCCATTCATTTCCCACACTTCAGATCTTTGAAACTCAGCCTATTTTTCTCAGCAGATTTATGAACATTAGCAAATCACAATGACCTTCACTTAGGTTTTGAATTTATAAGGAAACCTGAAACCAGAAGAGTCATGGGTGGTTTCTTGTTTCACTGTGAATGTTTTGCACAGCTGTAGTGGGTAAAAAGTTGATGAATAAGATCTACCAGTGGTGTGTCATTCCTCATGGTGACTCAGAGTCTGAGAAGTCATGTGAAGGTTTCTACATAGATAACCTACTGCATTTTGGACACTGTGTAAAGCTGACTCCATCTTCATAAATCTGAGTGAGGTCATGTATCTGCATAGATGCAGAGCCACAGTCCCATCATGATCTCTGAACTTCTGCTTGCATGCATTTCTCACTGGTTCCGTATAGCACAGCCAACAGGCAGAGGGTCCTCTGAAGCCTGTCAGTTTGGCTCCTCTATCCACCTTTCCCTGACATTTTACAGCAGGCTTACAGTCTTGATCTGAGGACAAAGAAATACTTACTCCCAAAATTGAAACATTGCATTAGAGAAACTGCCCATACAAATGGCACAGGAATCAATTGTAATCTTCTGCAAAAATAATTTAAACTATTGGAAAGTGATGGTTTCAGTCTTTACATACAATCCATCTCATGAAGTGTTACGCTCCCAGTGACATTAGAGGAAAATCTTCATCTAGAAAATGTGGATGCAATTGTTTTAAAGGAATATTTATTATTAGGGCAGAGGAAGGAGAAAAAATTTAAGGGCTCCTTTCTTAAGTGACAAGTGAACTCATAGCTAAGCATCTGCTTAGCTATGAAAACACTGAGGTCAGATCTTGGCCTTGGTTTTAAAGTGGGCCCAGGGAGCTATATATCTATTTTACAAGCAGCAAATATGTGTCTAGTGACAATATCTTCTGCTTGTTTCTATTTTTTTATTTTATTTTTTTTTGGAGTAGGAGGTTTTCAGCTGTTTTATATTAGAACCAGGATGAAGCTTAGGTCAGTCAGGAAAAGCCCCTCTGAGAATTATAGAGGGCTTGGCAGTGAAAGATCTCCAAACCTATGTATGTCTGCCCAAACAAAGGGGGAAGAAGGAAGAAATCAACATAATTTTTCTAACAATACTGCTTTTTTGTTGCTTTCCTATTAAAAATAGAACTAAAAATAAAATTGTTCTGTGGTCTTATGAGTCATCTTTACCCTGTAAAATGCTCCTGTATTTAAAGATAAATCAGAACTCCTTATTTTAATAAGTCAGGCTACTTGTTTTGTAACCAGAAGATACTCCAGGAATGTTCAACAAACAATTGTACATCCAGATGACCTGACAGCAGACTTCTGTCCTGTGTGGGAATATACATTTGGAAGGAGATACTGGAATCACTGGATGACTGGAGTTGTTTTGGCTGACTGATGATACACATCAACTTCTGAGCTGCTGTAAATCAGTGTTGCTCCACAACACCGATTTACATCAGCTGTGCAGTTGACCCAGTATTTCTCACATGAATGGTATGTTAACTCACCAATGAGTGTGGTGGTTGCAGTAATGATATTCCTGGCAGTCTGATCAGTACACTGATAGAGCTGTGATCTGTAGAGGGAGGCATGTCTATCATTCTGTCGAGAGTAAACAAGCCATAGTGGAAATGAAAAACAGAAATCAAGGCCCAAGGTCAAGCAACAAAAATGTCGAGTTAAACTTACTCAGGCCTGATCTGCTAAAGAATTTGCAGCTAAATTTGGAATACAGAACTTTGGTAGAGGCATGTGAATCTTTGTCTGTTGACTGTTTTATTGGTATGCAAATATACTTCAATGACTTTAATGTACATACAGCAGAAGTATAGAGGGTTTGTAAATAGAATTCCAGACAATTGCTTTAGTTGACTGTGCAGTTTTTAGTAGATTTGCTACTTACCTAATTTGTAGTCTTTGCTGGGGCTTTTTTCCTGTCTTTTTTTTTTCACTATAAAAATCAAAATGCTCTTTGGTGGAACACTAGCTGTAAAATTGTCTGTTAAAATTGAGAATCATGTTGTTTTTTTCATTTTTACCTTCTCAGATATTTCCAGCAGAAATCAATAAGGGGAAAAGAAAAGACTTCTTCAGGTATGATAAAATTCTAATATCAGAAAACCAGTTTTGCAACATATATCATACATGTTTTTTTTACAGTGAAGATCAAAAGCCTTATAATACTTACCTGCTTTCAGGTTTCACTACAAACTCAGCCAACTCCTCTCTGAAAGCCCCTAAACTTTAAAGATTTGGCTAACACTTGAACAAGACTGAACCCAGCTCTGAGGGGAAGGAGGATAATTATTTTGGATTTCATAGTGAGTGGAGTTTTGGTGGTGGCTGTGAAAGAGTATGAAACATTTTGTCTGAATTTTGCTCTGAAGTTTTGAATACTCTTGGATTAAGGAGCTGAAACTGAAGAAAATACTTAGTATTGTCCTTTCAAGGGATTGTGCTCAGAAGACATCTAAGCATAGCCCTGGCATGATAGAAACATGATGGATGAGGAAGGGTAGCCATGAAGAAGTGCTTTGCATTATCTGTTTGGATGAGGTAGACTATGAAATAACCATGGGAAATCTAAAGACAGCTCTTTCCATGTCTAGCTATCGACATTTGCCTTCAATGAAAATGTGTTTATCACAAGCTTGTAAGCACACATATGTCCAGACTAGGCTGAAAGTGCTAGGTCTCCAGGCTCTGACTAGGTTACCTCTTATGTGCATGCTTATCTCCATCCCTTTTCAGAATTGTATATGGTAAAGTCCAGATTACATGCTCTAAAATGACCCCAAAAGGCATACCAAAGTGACTTTGTGGCATAGAAAACAACATAAAATTACATGGGACTGTACTACCATTCCACTACCTTCTTCAATACAAATTTTTCCCTTGTTGTAGTAAGACAAGTGTACAATTCTGCCCTTACTCCACATGCTCTCCTGTATTTTGAACACTTATAATAACAAACCAAAACCAGTGCAGACTGTAAAGCAGAGAGGTAGTATCTCTTTGTGAGGGAGATTTCTATTTGAACTTACTAAAACTTCTTAAGTCATAGGAGGGATCTAAGTATGCTATCACCTCTCAGACACTAAGTGTTAAGGAGTTGCAAAGCAAAGTAATACTTTTAAAAAACTGTCATCTTGTTCTAAAGCTAGTAATGTGGTGCTACCCAATACATTTTGACACAGCATTCATTGATTTATTTTGAACAGTGATTAATCAATCTACCTCACTAGTGTTAGTTCAGAACTATATGACTTAACATTTTCTAAAAGCATTTAGATCTCTGAAAACACTTGGTACCCAGACTGAAGTAACTTTATTGCCCATATTTAAGTGCATTTTATAGTGATATTCTGTCATTTCATATAAAAAAAAAATGTAATTAATAGCTTGAGTGCTTATCACAAACAAATTACCAAAAATTTATTTCAGCAGGATTTTTAAAATGTTATGCTGCTGTTAAAGTTTGATCCTGCTAGAAAAAGAAACGTACATATTTGGTAGCTAGGTTTTAAGAACACAACTTTGCATTCAAAATTAGTCATTAAAAGTCTTCAACTTTTCTTGATATTCTGAAAATGGGACAGATTAGTGTCGTATTAGGTACATCACAAAACAGTGCAGCTCTGTTTGAGGCCTTGGCAAGGAATGGTTGATGCTTGATCAAATGGTTGATCCCATCTGAAAATTTTATTTGCACACAACAGGTAACCAAGTCTGTAAGCACGATCCCTTGAAACTAATAATAGAAAACATTTGCAAGTGAAAACACAATTATCAGAAAAACTTGGATAGTGTTCAAACGCCTTTTTTGTCCTTTTATTTATTGGCAATACAGTATCAAGTGCTGTTTCTCACAGATAAAAAATGACATGTCTAGTAAGTTTGGGTAAAAAATTCTTAAAAGCTGAAGTATTCTTAACTGGAGAATAAATATAGTATAGTAAAAATTGATATTAGTAATTTCATCTAAAGGGCCATTTTGCATGCATCAATTGGACAAAAATATGGCTGCAATGAATAATATTTCTCCTGTGTAGGAAGTATTTTGCATAGATTTTTGGTTATAATAACTTCCAAGTTTCAAGATATAAAAGGGAAAAATTAATGAAAAACAGTTTAGGTTTAAAGCTGTTTTGCTGTTCTGACATATTTCCCTTTACAACATCTGCATTCTCAACATAAACTACATGTGGCACAGAAAGTGAAATCATTAACGGATCTGACACATTGTCTCTGCTTGTGATGTCATGCTATAAATTACCAAATATGGACGTTTTTTAAGCATCTTGCCTCATGCTTAACTGAATATGGCATAATTTAAGATATTCATTGATCAATTTTAAGCAAAGATAACACTCTTTGCATGTCAAAATAAAAGGAATAACATGGAAAAAAGGTCTCACTGTCATTAAATCTAATGTGAATAATAATTTCCTTCCGGGCACTGCCATTCTCAAAAGGTCCGTTGTTGTGTCTTAAGGTGACCTGAAGGTATTTGTCATGGCTTTTTCTATTGGACATAAACAATAACTTCAGAGACAGATCGAACTAGAGGCCTGGTCAAGAAAGCTGTCTGACTTGAAAAATACAGGAGGTTTCTTCTTCTTACTTTGAAGAAAATCAAAATTACATCTCCATGTGACAAAAGTGTTTCCAAATGGAAAGCCAAAAATCTAAATAATTTGTAAAAAAAAAAAAAGTATCTGCCATGTTTATTTCACTATGGATATAGAGTATAAATTATGCCTCAGAAGAAGAGGGAAAGTGCATCTTTCAATTCGGCAGCCTTGGCATCAGAAGAAAGTGCTATATTGTTCTTCACACAAACCGTCCCCATTAGAGCTCAAGATGTTCTTTTCCTTTTAATCCTCATTTGTACCCCTTAGCCATTTGTTTAGAATTAAATTAACTGCAATTTGGAAAATGTGGATGAAAGGTAATGCATTGAGTAGATATCACATGTTTCCTGAATAGTGCCTGTTCTGCCTCTTTCACAGCCATTCATTGTGCCTGAAAGGGTGTAGTGTGTGAATTGTTGGACTGTCACTCTGCAGTGAAGTCTAGTAGCCAGTATTACCATGGAAACAGCAGGAAAAAGACAATTAACAAAATGGTTCTGATTTTCCTTATTTCTTGGGGGAAGGGGTGTTCATTAGTGATTTTTTTTTGTTTTCTTTTGTTATTTTCTGAGAAGAAACACAGGGGAAGGGGAGGAATCTTCTTGTTAAATTAGATATTGTCATCACTGCAGGCCTAGTAATACAACAGAAATGTGTGTTTGTGTAATAAAATGTGAGTTTTTAAGTGTTGTCTAGTCTTATTCCTTTCTTTCCCATCACAGAAAAGAAGTCTCAAAATATTCTTAGGTGAGCAACTGTTAATGAGCAGAGCCTGTGAGTTTAACCCTCACACATTCATTGGACTTTTAATTAGTCCCTCTCAGAATCTCTCCTATGACAGAAACACAATATAGGCCTGAGTGGGGTTTAAACCAAAAGGGGGCTCTCTTTAGATTTAGCATTAGTTTAAAATCAAATAAGTTGGAGGAAAGTGCTGTGGGCCACTGTAAAAGGCAGATTTTTGTGCCTGAAGGACATTCCAATGTCAGGGTCTATCTATAATTTCAAGGCAGCCAAGTTCTCATTTTGCATCCAGAAGCGTGCAAAACAAAGGGGAGAAATTCAGTCCCTTAAACATACTCCTACCTTTAAAATTGTTATTTCTACATAACAGTATTGCCAACCTTCAGGCATTGTAATTAAAGGGGGGGAAAAATGATGCAAATTCTATACTAACATATTATGTCAAACATTCCCAAAAGTCTGAGCTCCAAGTTGTGTTCAGGTTGCATGGATATAGGGACTTCAGAAACAAAAAGAACTCTCCTCCTGCTTTATACAGACCGTATATGAGATCAGTACCAGGCTCATTTTCATTTATTGATTCTTTTCATAGTAGGGCCAATACACGTAACAGGAAAACCAATGGAAAGCATTGTGATTAGACAAGCCCTACTTCACTATGCTCGTTTAGGTGTGTGACAACATGACTTTGTATGCTGCTAGTAGGCTTCACCACTGATACACTAAAAAAAGACACACAGTAGTCTACAGTGTTTGTCAAAAATACCATAGTAAATGTATGTTGCAATGTATCAATCCTGTTGTAGGATTGAACCTGTCCTGTACTGTGTATTTGAATAGGTCTTTGGGAACAAGGGGTCCCCTGGATCTCTGAATTCCATTGAAGTACAGTTAATAAATACTAAGAATAGCAATTTATTTCTTTTTTATAGGAAGAAGTTGCTATGAAGTCATACATTTGCTCTCTGAATAGTGACGTGGAAAAGAGATTTACCTGCTTTGCTGTCTATCACTCTATCATGCCTCTCATATGCTTTTTTTATGCCAGAAATGGCATTTGTTTTCAGATCCCAGGTAATCTTTGCATTTCAGGCTTTTGTATTTTCATTGTCAGTCATCAGTTTAAATAAAAGTGCTGATTCTTGAAAGACTGTTGGTTTATGGTGAGTAACCTATGGAGAATTCTTTAAAGGAGTGTATCTTATTTTAAGAAGGGTGAATAGTGCAGGAATAAAATGACAGAATACCTACTAAGAATATAGATTTGGGATGGTTTAAAAGAGGAAAGGAGAACAAGTGGAAAAAAAAATAGGTGGAAAGTCCTGATGACTGTCTGTCCTAGGTAAATACAACAGTCCTCTGAAACAAATCACTAGAAAAGTGGATGGCAAGCCTAGGGAACACATGCTGAAGGCAAACCCTGACTGAAAGGATATACTCTAGCAGTATTCATGTAGATGGTTAACAGGGGAAAAGGAGAAAAAAAAAGTTTTAAACAAAAATTGAGGCAGCCATTGGGTTGTCTGATAACAAACACTGAGTGTTCTCAGGCAATAGATCTATGAAGTAAAAAGACAGAGGAGGAAGAGACATGGACATTTCTTTGATCCACAGCAGCATAACCAATGTCATGTTTTGCATTACTAGCTGACAGGAGATGCAACATGCATGTAACTGTAAGTGGAATTCAGCACTGATGATACACAAAATTATTTTAATGTCATACTATGGAGAAAACTTGTTTCTGTTTTTATTTTTTAGTCTTCAAATTTTCTTTGGTCTCTCAGCTCTGATCAAAGAGCCTTCTAGCAATGTTATTTATACTAGTTTCTGAAATATGTTTGTTTCCAATCAACAAGCAATCTTTTCTGTTGATCTCACCTATTTGTCTTTAGATTATAACATAGATGTCAGCAGAAATCCAAGAAATGTAAAGAAGAGCAAACTATTTACTTAGAGGTAAACCATCCTAAGATAGGCTTTCTTCCCACTTCCCTTCAGCGTCATTATGATTTCAACAATGCTCCATTCACTCCCACAAACTGTTTTACTTTTATTATTGGTTGAGGTAATTGGTGTTTTCATTGGGCTCAGCATGTTCCTTGCTTTACTTAGTCCTTAGCATTAACACTAATGCCCTTGGAATCCAACACTTTGTAGATTTTCTTGGGGTTTAACTTCTGGAGGAGTGGAGCACAGGCTCTGGCACCTTCCTTAAAGATCACACCAACTAGAGAAGACTTTTAATCCAAATGATAGGAAAGAAAAAAGCACCAGGTGAAAATCTGGAGTTTGTTGTAAGCTCACTTTAGCCCCAGTCAAATAAACCACGTTTATTTGTTTGATAAGTATGCAGGATAATTAAAAGTAATTAATGAACTTCTCTGGGGCCAGTCACGCCAAAGTATTTGCACATTTTGTGCCTATTTGAATTGTTAACTCAAATACCCAAAGCATTCACGGAGGTCAGTTGTTTGGATATGTGTGGAAAATCACATTATTTAAACTGGTATGCATGCATGTAGCTATTCTCGTAACTGAATGTGGAAATTTATACAAGAAATTGCTTAAGGCTGACTTTGTGAGCCTCTAGATTTTTTGATAATTCTTCTTTGGAATCTGCAAATAAGGCTAGGTTTCCAGAAGGAAATTTTCTGGTGAAATTTTATTTTGGACTCCAGTGATCCTTTCAAAGTTTCATCAGTAACATGCTGCCTGAAAGTAATGTTTAGAATTATTTAGAAAGCAGTCTTAAAATTGTTACTGTTCATAACGTCCTGAAAGCAAAAAGATATCTACATTAGAGGAGTGACTTAAAATATTGCCAGGAACAGTAAAATAGCAAGATTCTTCAGTGTGCTATAATGACCTCTTATGCACATGCTGTAGGTAAAAATTGTGTCACTTATGACAACACTTTCATCAATGTAAGCTTCATGAGCTTCTTACCCTTCAGGTAAGTATCCTCTGCAGGAGGAAGACCTCAAGCCAGTTAGTTGGTCTCTGGCAGTAGAAGATTAACTAGTGGCAGATAACCTCCAAAGGAAACTGTAAACTTAAATCTGACTTGAAATAATTGTTTTCTCCTTCTGTTTTATATTTCTTCTTTTTTTTTTTTTTCCAAGAAGACTGCCTGCAAAATACCCATTTTCATACACCTTTCCTTTGGAAAAGAAACTTGCATCTTTCCACAGAAATCTGTGCAGTGATACCAGCCACGTAATAGGTGATCTCTTAAACATTAATTTGATAATTTATATTGTGAGTAAGGTAACCCACCTACTTCCACTGAGCAGGCATACTGTAATTGCTACAGCCTTATCAACTTGGTTCATAGTTGTGAACAAACATATTCCTTCCATTTTGCATGTGATGGAGTAGACACTTCCCAGGCTATAGCCTATATATGTGTGGGAAAAGTTCCACCCTAATATTTAAAATTTAATTCTCGTGTGCACTAAGGCTATTTTTCACCATACAGACATAGGAAAGTGTCATGATGAGTGATATTTTAAAGGCCTTTTATAATGCTACAATGATGTAAAGTAGCCATAATGTGAGTGAAAGGGGTTCCCCAAGGGTATGGATGAAACATCAAACACTTACAGAGATCTGGCAGGGGTCCAGGAGAGAAGCTGATTGTAGAAGGATCACAAAGGTGGTTTTTATGTGTCAGTAGAACATATGTAGGATTCCATGCCAGCACAAGTCTAAGGAATTGCTGTCACAATTCTATCCATGAAAAAAAAAAATTGGAATTTTTTTAAAAATAGACTTTATTGTTCATTTATGTGCTAACAGAAAGTTAGGTGTTGTGCTAACAGAAAGCATTACCTATTAAATATGCTTGTACCATCCTGTAGATTTATTTTTTTTCTCAAAGAACAATCCCACTCCAAAGCAACATTCCTGTGTAATTATATAGTCAATTAAAATAAAACTACCTCAACAAATGCTAAATTCTCCATAATTGTTTGAAGTCACGAAAAACAAGTCACCGAAGCATAATGAGTCAACATCTGTTCTTTCCTCCTCTTCCCCTGACGGTTCTCCTGATAGCCAAGGGAATCTTCATTTGGGATTGCTCAAACAGCATTGGGTCAACTTCATCCTTGGTGTAACTTCAGGGAAGTGAGTGTAGATGCACTGGGTATTGGTCTGGTCTCACTATTTTAAAACAAAATTTAAATGTGCCAGAAACAGTAACGTTATAACAAATGGCTGTAAAACTTTTATGAAACTCTATCTAGTCAGAATCAGGTTTTAAATAAAGATGATAGAATCCAGCAGATTCTGAACACCTCTGTTCCAGCATGAAATCAAAAGCAGAATTGTCAAAATTGCTTTTTTTATCCCATCTGAACCTGTACAAAAAACACTTTCAGTGACATGCAAAAATATGATTTCAGCCCAGTTTTATAGACTCCAGTGTTGGAGACTCTACAATTCTCTGCAAATTCTTTCCAGTCTTTCCAGGCCTTTTACCACTTGGATATTTTTTCTGACACCTACTATGTCAGTTTCATGTTTCATTTTAAGCACATTTTTCTTGTCATAACCATCATGGGTTGCAGAAAAGCGTATTATTTTCCCTTCTACAGAAGTTTTGAAGACAATTGTCCTTCTCTTTCTACTTCATGCTGGAACCATTCTTCCTTGAATCTCATATTTAGCTCATGATTGAATCTTCCATCTTCTCTCCCAAAGAGGCAAATCAACCCCTGATTCTTCTTTGCACACTACACCGTGCAGTCAATGTCTCCTAAATTTGACACTTTCCACTGGACTTTATTACATTGTGTTCTATTTTTCTCAAAACATTTATGCAGTCTGTTATTGCCATTTTGAATTCCTGTCTTGTTTCCCAATGTATGTTATAGTCCCTCTCACCTTCATGTCACTTGTGGGCTTAATGTGGGTTTCTGTCTACTCAAGTCATTGGTTAAAGCATGAGTAGAAACAGATCTGGGCAGACCTCAGCAGAAAGGCTAATTATGTGCTTTTGCTTGACAGTGATTCACTGATATATATATTCTCTGAGCTAAAGTCCTAACTTCTTTCTCTCAGTCGTGTGTATATGAACACCTACTGTTCAGAATTGCTGACAATTTCCAGAGGGTTTAATGGCCTTGATGCTTTTCACCTTCTAAAATCAGTCCTTATGTCTTCACACTAGTGGTTACTGCATCTTTTCATATTCCATATTAATTACTACACATAGACTGTTAGGCACAAAAGTTAGTATTTTTTTATTCTTTGCTTTTCTTGAGTACATTTCTTTACACAATTAAACTGTATCTGTACTTTGTATCCTTTAAAGAAGAGAAAGGTGTTGGCAAAGATTTTTTTCCTTTTGTTTTCCAGGGTTCCTATAGCCTAGTAGTGGACTTTGACTATGAACTGTTACCCTATTTATGTTTGGTTTTTAAGTTATTTATGGAGAAAATTGTGTAATGTCCTCCCTAGGTAAATTAACATACAATGAACATTTATCAGCATGGTTTACTTGTTGTGCAATGGAGGACTTTTCCAATGTACAACCAGAGCTCCACAAGAGACATGAGTAAGTGAAAAAGGAGGCAGCAACAATATGATTATGGAAACAATGCCAATTTGTAAATGAAAAGCTTCGAAACATTTTTTCTTTTTTTTTTTTTTCTCTGAAGTGTAGTGCCCATGGACATTTCTAAGTAGGTCTGGGCAGGCCTGCAGATAAATCAAAACTCAAACAAGCCAAAGACCTGGCTATTCTCTATAAGCAAAAATACAAGCCAAGCTGTTAAAGTAGGCTGCCCATTTATCAAAAAAAAAAAAAAAAAAAAGAAAGAAAGAAAAGAAAGAAATTCTATGTAAAGACAGAAATTCAATATGACCATGAGGAAACCATACCAAAGGATTGTCTCTGTTCACAGATGTGAAGCCAAGGTAAAGCTTGTAACTCAACAGGATCTCAAATTAAACCTTCTTTAAACCAAGTCTAAGTTTAAGTTCTGTAAATTTATATAATTAAAGTAGGATAACAGGTACTTTAATGTCAACATAATCAGGTCCCAGGAACAAGTAAATCAGCTCTTTATTGGAATAAACAGTTCTTACACAGCATAGAATTACACCTTTTAAAGAAAAGGAAGTTAGACAGGGAAGGATGAAAGAGGAGCCTGTTAGAGACCTGATAATTAAAAGGGTCTTTTTCAAACACAAACAGAAGATTATGACTTGAGTTAAAGAAATAGCAATGCTTATATATGCACTTATTATCAACAAAGGTCCTTGCATTTAAATAAAACAGTGCTTGTGAAGAAAAATAAGATGGGCTATAAGCAGAAATGTTTTCAAAACAGAATACTGTTCACGGATTTCCATAAAATAATAGTGACTGTTTAGAAGTGTCCCTTTTAAATTATCATGGACTAAATCAGAGACTAGAACTAAAGTGTAGCCACTCTCTGAAAAATAATGGTAGTGAAGGCTGCTGTTCTTTATGCTTGTTGTTCACATTTACTCTGCAAACATATAGTTCAGTTTAATTAGCATGTGATTGAAAAGTGTTGACATCTTGTGTTCTGTGTTGCTAAATGGATTTCCTCATGCTAGGGAATATGTAAATTCCTTGAAGAATTGTTTATGCTACCACAGCGGCTTTTAAGTAATTTTGATGACAAGAATTAAAGTAGGCAGTCAACATAGTTATTTTGAGGATTTAATATAGTTGTGAACACGAGTGTAAATAACTTTTTCAAGGAGCTGAAGCCGTCTGTGAAAACAGCTGTATAGATTTTTATTTTTTTTTATTTTTTCTCATTTCATGGAACAGTAGAGTTTAATTGCAGCTTTTGTCCCTTCTCATTTCTGGCAGCCAAAAATAAGATGAATAAAAGTAAAAAAATACCTCTCCTTCAAAGCATTGAATATCATTTAAAAAAAGAAAAGATTTAAGAATTTCTGTATGATTCTTCTCTGGGCTATAAAAACATTAAATATCTGTAGCTTCATTTATTTCACAAAGTATATTTCTGATTCACTGTGGTTGTATAAGAGAAAAATATGAATTAATGTGTAAATTACGCTTCTTTGAAAGCTCCATATTTTTCATTACCAAAATGGCAGAGGCAAAGTACTGTCAGAAGCTTGCATAGTTCAGACAAATATAGAAATATATGGACACTGAAGTTTCCATTCCACAGAAGGATTTGAAACTTCAGAATCCATTTTATTCTGAACCAGAGTGAAAAAAAAAAGAGCTTTCCAAGAATCGTAATTTCCAGGAATAAAAACATCAGATTAATTAAAAAAAATAAAAAATAAAAATTTAAAACATCAGATTGCCATGTTTTTCAGGTCTGTATTATTCTGAAAAACACCTTGAAAGAGAAAGTTATTTCAAGATGAAAAAGCTGAAAAAAATTCCTGACATGAAAATATCAAATATCTTTACTATTTTTTTTCAAATTGGAAATGTTATAAATCAGCAAAGACTGGATGGTTCTCTAGTTCTATCCTGATGTACAGACATAAATAATCATGAGCTGTATGGGAGCATGCAAGAGCAACTAACATCAGCAACAGGCATCAATATAAACCCCCAAAGTTTTGGGAGATTACTGGCAACCCTTCTTCATTTTTAAGGATGACTTCTTTCCTTGTACCCAATGCTGACCCACAAAGACCCATAATTATTAGTGGAGAAGCTAGTATTTTTATGAGTATATCGTGCTCTAATAAGGATTAATCTAAACTGAGGATTCACCTAACTTGAGCCTTTTAAAGTTTCTAGTCATGAGGTCTAAGATAGCCTCCTAGTTCTAGAAAATGTGAACCCAGAAAACCAAGGGGGTCCAGCCTATCAAAATCAATGATGAGTCTATTGACTTCAGTGGTGTCACATCACAGGCTTTTTTTATTCTTAGAGAGACAGCAGGATAAGACAACTGTCTAACCACATGAAAGAAACCTCTGCTCTACTAAGTCACAGATTAATCTAAAATTAAGGAATTTCTGCAAATACTGAAGTTACCCTGTATCTCTTACCAGACAGATATGTTATTAATAACTTAGCAAGTGATAAGAAGTAGAACAAAGGATGAAAATCTATCCAAGTGCAGACAGCATTTGGTTTTAATTTTATCAATATCTTAGAAACAACGATAGGCACAAACAACCAGTCACAATACTAACAATAAGAAACAAAAAATAATATTCTTTGTACTTTCAGTTAAATTTTCTTTATTTCACATGGAAAACTCTACTGTTTATGGATTGCAACATACTTCTTAAAAGTAATAAAATTCTGTCTGACATTTTATGGACATTAGCTTGGCTTCCAAAGGCATTTCTTAAAACTGCAAGCTTTGTATGTCCAGTTTCTGAGGTTATACATTATATAAAATACATATAAATAGAATATAAAATATAAAATAGAATAATTCCCGATCTTTTCAATACATTTTGAATTCATGAGGTTTGGAAAGTGAGGAAGGAAAGAAATCCTACTATTAATCTTCTAGTGTTGATCATTCAAATATGTCAGGTTTAAAATTTGGTAGAAGAAAATCCAGAAATGCTTTAGAAAGTGGGTTGACTTTTAGTAAGATGTTGAAGAAAGATAATCTTCTGGCTTCAGCTGCAGCCAGCAAAATCAGCTGGTTTTGATTTCCTTCAACTATTTTAAGACACAAACTATGTCTGCTAGGTAACAGAGTCACCCATACACTGGTTTCTAAAAGCAAAACAGAAGTCATGGAAATTGAATGAAATTTCAGAGTCTGCTACATAGGTTGGCTTGATCCTAACTGTCTTAGTGATTCAAACAGAATTCATATTTATGACTGAATAAATCACAAGTTTTTCCACTACAGAAGTGTCCAAATAAACTACTGGTCCCCACTGCATAGAAGTAAATAAAACTTAATTTAGGGTCTGGTCTTTTCATAATATCAGCTTTTGTACCTGTACCATGAGAACAGATGGAGTATGGGAAAAATTTGAAGTGTTAATTGATTTTGTTTGAATCTTGTTACCCTCTGTTTGGTGTGAATTGTTAGGTTGTAAAACATTAAGTTATATAAGGAATGAAATAGAGAATAAACATAAAGATAATTCCATTCCTATCAGAGGTGCACCTTCAACTAATATGCTGTGTTCACACTGGTTATCCCATCCCAGACTGCTGAAAGATAATGAGGATTACAAAATAGTAATAACAATTAAAGGAAAAACCTGTTCTCGGAAAAAGAAAATGAAAACTAGCTTTGTTTTCCTTCGAAAAGAGATTAAAATGCAGAATTTCTGTTACAGGAAAATTGTTGAGTTCAAGAATTTAAGTACATTGAAATAGACTGAGAAAAGAAACATGTGTGGGAATAACAAGAGTATCTTGGGTTATGATAATTATCCCCAGCAATGATAAATGAGCATTTATCTTTGTGCTTCACAAGTGTAACTGTTAGAAATTAAGATCTAATGTGACGTAACAGATCACTTGGTGCTCTGTAAATTCATGTCACCTTCCTCAGAAGGATCAAGTATAGACAGTTGATGTGGATTATGTTTTGGAATGATGGTGTAAAATCCAATATGGCAATTCCTGTATTCACATGTACCTAGGAAAATATCAACAGAATAAAATAAGACACACATAAATCTCCCGAAAGCTCTGGCCATGTCCTATGGATCAGTTATTTGATCATGTGTAATTCAGATTGTGGTCTGAAGTGAAAAATAATCTCTCCACAGGATTACATGGAGTTTTCTCTTGCCAAGCGTTCATACATGTAAGGCAGTGATAATTAACCAGGTCAAGATAAATTCCTTTTCCACTGTCATATTGGGTCTAGCTTCAATGCAATGCCTCATTCTCATATCAAAACACTAGAAAGCAGATTTTAGTCAGCAGCTTAGCTCAAGTTTATTTCTGTCATAGAAAACTAAGTTTCTCTTCAGGAAATTTGGAACTCAGGTTCTGTCTTCAACTCCTGTCTAAAGTTATTTCAGCTCTGTAATAATACTTGTGACCCATAAGAAAAGGTAAATGTTTTTTACACAGTAGGCAAATCAAGATGTAAGTATTGAAGGTAGAAATGAATGATGCTTTAGAGAAAACACACTTAGCCTTTGTAAGACAAGAACATCAATACAAAGTAATATGTCACTATTTAGAAATAATTAGCCAGTTACACTGCTAGCTAATAATATTGCAATGAATATGGGCAAACGTGAATTAAGAACTGACTGTCACATCCACCTCAAAATTAACTGCACAATATAAAGCAGAATACTTCTCAAGAGAACAAGTCAGATAACTTCTACCTTAGCAAAACTGACCCAAGAGACAAACACAACTAACTGAACCGTAAGCATATAAACTCTTAAATGATGAATTATCACAATTTCAGGAATATTTTTTCTTTCTTTGGAATATTTCTTATAGTTTATAGATATATAAACATAGGAAGTTTCTGGGATTTTGTAATATCTATAGAGTGCCTTTATTCATTGTGGGATACTTCAATATTATTCTTTTTAACTTTAATGAACAAAGAATGTGAAATCTGCTGGCAATTTGCTTAATACCAAGACTGAGACTATATATTGTAATTAACTTGTGTCTTGTTTATTTTATTTTTTTTTCTCTGTGGATGCAAAATGAATCCTGTGGATCCCAATTATATGCGAAATTCCAGCTTCAGGATGCTGGGTTGGTTAGGAGAAATTTGTGGGGGAAAAAAAGCACCATTACAAATTAACCAAGCTTTGATTTGTTAATTTATGTAATTTTTAATCCTAGTTCTGCATGTGGAAAAAATGTATTAATTCAATTATAAGGACTGTTGATTTTCGCATTGTTTCTTTGTAAATTGTAACCTTGAATCTGCATCTTTGCAACTTACCTGTGCATCCTTGCCTTCCATGATAACCAGAGAATGAATCAGCTGATGAAGAGGGATGCGCATCAATGAATTAATCCTGGAATCTGCTGGAATCATTTAAGGCATTTCAAAATTAAATACATAAAAAATTTACAAACTGTTTCCATTACAGTGACATTCGGAATGAGAAGATGGAGAATCCAGAGAAGCAGATCATGACATAACAAAGCAGATGCCAGAAATCTGTGTTCTATAATTCTCTGTTTGTTAACTTCTATTTTGCTACCTCTCTCCGAAAAGAAACACACCTGTTTTATGCCTCACCTTCTCTAGTAACAAATCTACCTTGGATCTGGGAAAGCAAGCTACATCAGCCACACAACTCAAGTCTCATGAAGCTGATGTACAGGTAAGGGACAAATATATTGATTTTATATCCCCATTTGTTATGAAAATATATTAAAAAAAATTTTATTTACCATAGGAAGGAGGATAAACTACACGATCTACAGGGTTCTGTAAGAGTATTGTGATCACCTAATATTGTGACAAGGTAAAATAGTTTGAATAGTTATATTTTGCTTTGTAATGACATCATAAAATTGCCTGGTTTTGAATTTTCCTCTGTAACCATCCATTTACATAGTGGCATGTTATAAATTGACATAAAAGTTTGTTAGTATATGTAATCTATTGCTGGATGAGAAAGACAACTGTTACCATTTTATTGGGGTTTGGCTTTTATGTTAATTCTGACAACCTTGTATTATAAAAATATACCATGTTTCATCACAGTTCTGATTACTGAAGTTGACACTGGTAAAGGCTACCCATTTATGAAAACGCTGTCTTCTTAAATGTGTATTATACTTGGCAATACTACCTTTAAAAAGAAGCTGTATTGGCTGCAGACAAATGGGTTAAATTCATCTGTGATAAAGAGCCACTGGATTGGGTGGATTGACCACAAAGATGAAGTTGGCCCAGAATGCTGGAGAGCAGTCACTTTCTCTCTTCTTGCCAAGAGAATTTTGGTCCAAAACAAAGAAAATATTTCCCTTTTATGGTCTAGTCTGGAAATCTCCACAGAGTTAGAGAAGTACTTGTGTATCTCTCCTTTTCAATATTCCCTTTCTCTTTCCCAATAAGAAACCTGAAATACGTCAAGAAGAACTGTCAAATTACCAGTAGCTATGTGAAAATCATGTCCAGTCCTTAGTGCTATGAAAAGTCTTTACTTCTTTCAGATATGGAATGGTGAAAGGAAGGATGAAAGTGTGCAGAATGAATCCCTGTGTAACCCATTTTGTAACCTGTTTTTGTATCTGCCAGTTGACTGACAGCATGTTTTCTCAGTCCAGGATGATGAGTCAACTAATGTACTTCATTTGGCTTCCTTCTCACCCTCACCTCCAAATGTGTGCAAGAGGGAATGATTCCTATCCCAGTCATTATATAAGGATCATTGCATTCTTACCTAAATAGTCCTTGCATTGTTAAGCACTGTGAGAAAATTGTAAGGAAAAGGATATTGTAAGGA
This sequence comes from Aegotheles bennettii, assembly GCA_013398125.1. NCBI lineage: Eukaryota > Metazoa > Chordata > Aves > Caprimulgiformes > Aegothelidae > Aegotheles > Aegotheles bennettii. The sequence goes on along the minus strand of VZRW01006553.1, from coordinate 34,359 downwards.
CTACCAGCATATTTAAATCCTCATATAGTGTATGTCTTCATAATCTTTCCTGAACATTCATACTGCACATGACCAAATTTGATTACTGGCAATCCATAACTTGACAATAGCAAATCTTCTTTTCAAGATATATAGGGGGTGGGGTTTTTTTGTTGTTGCTTTTTTTAAAGCAAAACATGAAACCGTTTTACTCATTTTGTGAAAAAAATTGTCACTTAATACTGGTGCTTCCCTTGTGTGCTTTATCATCTCCAATTGCATAAAGGTAGCTTTAAAGGTAGTGAAACAGGAGGCAAAAGCAGTTTTCCGTTGGTCTGAGAAAACAACACACCTGCTGGGTTACAATGCAAAGCTGCAAGTGGAAAAACAGGTTTGCTGTTTGAGAAAAGCTTCTGCATGTATCTGAAAGAAATGGAGAACCAAAGATTATTTAATCCTGTAGAAAGTCAGATTTCCTGTCTTCGATATTGTCCCCTTCAAGAGAAGATATTAACAAAAACCAAAGAAACAGAAATCCTGTAGTTCTTTTGAATCTGAAAGAGGAGGTTGTATTGCTTAGTAAAATACCAGTCAGGTATTTTTCCCCCACTTCTGAGCTTTGGTTCTCATCCAAAACATATCAAACCAAGTAAATAAAAAAAGTGGAGGTGCCTTATCACTTTTGTTTCCCATTTCATAAGGAACTCTAGATAATATTGGTGAGAGAGAAGGATGTTAATTGAGCTGCATCATCTATTGAAAAATATATCAAATCAAAATATATTTTTATATCAAAATCTGCAAACATTTTGTGTTGTTTTTCAAAAGTTGCACATAAACTGGTTTTGAAGCTTTAGAAAAAAATCATGCAATCGCTTTTCAATGTGAACAAAGTTACCATAACTGTAAAGTTTGATCCTGCTTTTGTTGAATGAATAGGAAACATTACCTGAATTTCAATAGGAACAGAGCCATACCCTGAATTACATGAATTGTAAGGCAGTTTCTTCCAACTGCAATAATTACATTAGTGCCATCCAGAGAAATCTTCAGCATTTGGAATGACAGTGAGAATGTAAAAGAAGAAAGGTAGGTCTAAAATGAAATGCATGTATTTTTAATACTAGGAAACACATATTTTAGGATTTCTAAAGCTCAGAAAAAATAATTTTGATTTTTTTTTCCAAATAAAAGAGGTGGTAGTATACACAAAGCTTAATATCCTGCTCAGAGTGCCAGAATCTGTCTTTCCTTCCAGAACCTGTCTTTCACCTGCACAAAATAGACTTTCAGGGCTTTGTGACAAGGGATGCCAAGTTGCTAATTTCCTGTAGAAAAGCTAGATGGAAACTGTGTCCAAACTGGAAACCAGGTAATGCTCAAACATGAAAATATGGATCAGTCTTTCACTGTACACCAGCAAAGGACCATGTCAGTGGCCACTTTCTGGAACTCCTGTTTGACAGAATAACTCAGTTTGGAGAAAGAGTGCAAAGTGTTTTGGAGTAGTCAGCACAGTGCTGTCATCAACCTTAAAACATGTCAGGAATTCTAAAGGAAATTAATCAGCAAAATCAGAAATGAATCAATAATTGCTAACATCAGTTTTTGAAAGAATAAAAGTAATGAGTGCTTTTGTAGATCATTTTGAAGTGCAAAAAAAAATTCCCATGAGAGGGCAACATGGAGGGATTTAAAAGCAAACAAACATTTTCCAAGCAGCTAATTATAATTTAATTACAATGTTATAGAAAAAAAATGCATTGTTTGTTTTGAATGCATACCATATATACTTCATGTTTTTATCACTTTCAGTAACAAAAATAAATCAGTATAAAATACTAGTTGAGTGTCCAATGCCTCATGAAGGGAAAAGGAAAAGAGATTGTCTAAGATTTACATGAGAATATCTATAATAAAAAGGAACAAAAATTAATACCATCATTTAGGGCTTCTTTTACACTAGCTTCTAAATGTTCTTATCTTTTCAGATTACAGTACTTGCAAAAATGACTTGGAGAAGACTTCCCTGAAGGGGTTTACAGCAGACCTGCATGAAGCAGATATTTAATGATACACAGTGTTGCCTATAGCTGTGTCTGTACTGTAGTCAGGTGTCATTTAAATCTTAGTAGCTTAGGTATTGAGAGGAACAAAAGTGTGGGAACTGGACTTCAGCATAAACTACAAATAGTTCGCTTGAGAATCTAGGTATATATTTGGCAGCTAAAACCCACACTGTTTAAATCTCTTGATCATAGTAAAGCCGTGCCTTGGGGTAAAAATACATTGCATTCACAAACTGGAATCTACTGCAAAATGACAACCATCTCCTGCCTGCATCTCAAGGCCCAGCTACTATGATATCAGGCTGGGAGGTTTCTCTCACCTAATTTTAAATGTCAGAGCTGGTCTCCTTAGACTCCCCATACATCCTAGGCACCTCCAGAGGTGTGTCGCTTCATTTCTTTCACACACCTGCATTGCAATGAACTGAATCACACTGCAGATCTTAATTTTTTCCCCACCAATCAAAAGGAAAACCCTAGGAGTTTTGCTTCAGCCTTGGATGTCTAAGTTAAGGCAAGGGAACCTCACAGAGTACAGCAACATAAAACTTCAGTAATAGGAGTGTTCAGTAGCAGTTGAACAACTGCAAATTAGTAAGAGGGCATTTGGTTTTGGACTCAGTAAGGGTCAGGAATCTGTATAAAAGAGTTCAAATTATATTGTCACAAAAAATGTGCCTGTTTAGTTAAACATTTCATTTATTATGATGTGTATATAACTGGAATCCAATTCCTTTTCCTACAGCAATTGCTTCCTCTGGTGGAGGTTAATTATCCTATAATCATAGTACAAATTATCCAAGCAAGATGGTGACATGTTTTACTTTATCAACTTCCTGACAATGTTCCTGGGATGTAATCAACTTAACACCACAATGCCAGTGCAGTCCAGAGGATTACACCACTGATAGATTTGACTCCTGACTGAAACCTCAGAAAAAAAAAGTGGTTTTTTGAATAAATTGTGATCTATTCAGATCAAATCTGTAGATGATAAAAAATAAAGCAGTGTATAAAAACCTCTTACAGTAAGGTGATAAAAAGCAGGTGATTGTAAATACTGGCTTTCACGTCCCAAAACGGATGACTTTCAAGTTCAAAAGCTGTATATGTAAAGCAGGAGATAGTCTAGGATACATACGCAAAGAGACACAGATTAGTCTGAGGACTTGTATGCACCTCAGACATAAAGAAAAGACTCCATGCCCAAAAATCGGTTAATTTTTCCCAGTTACAGAAAATGATCTAGTAAATAAGATATTTCCTTCATCTGCAAATCTTGCCTTTCCTCTAAAAGTTTGTATATATATTATAAGCTGTTAACTCTTGTAGTCATTGAAGGAAGTTACTCTTCTCACCTAACATTAGCCAGCAAACAGTTAGATATCTGCTCTCAACTGGTGTTTTTCCCAAACAAAACCTAAAAATTTGAGAAAATAAAAAAGTAATATGATGACTTGTTATTTTTGGAGAGCAGATTCCTGGCTTCCTCTAGTAAAGCACTATATCTTCTCAGTGATCTACACAGAGATCAGTCCGTTATGCTGCTTGCATGAGAACATAGAGCAACCAGAAATAAAAATTTGGGAAAATCTTCATCTTCTAATTTTGACTTTATAATACGTCTCATATGCCCAGATATGAAACAATTAGGTCTCTAGTTTCATATAGTCATAAGCATGTTCTAGGCTGCAATAAATACAAGATATATCAAAATGTACAATTCTAGAGTTACAGCTACAATAAGAGTCAATATTAAGTAGTAAAGAGATGCATACAGTGTCATGAAGGAAAGAGAGAAGAGATTCCCATCTTATTTCATTATAAAACTGCTCCAGCTGGTTTTCTTGGTGAGAAGCAGAAGAAAAGCTACATGGAGGATGCAGCTTAAACTGACAATCTTGAAAATGTAAATCTGCTTGCAAAAAAATGCATAAACTATAGAGAAAAACTGGATTCTGCTGAGTGATTCATTATTGTAATGACTTCCTGCCTTAATGCACATCCACTCTTTTTCTTCATGCAAGCTGCTTTAATCCTTGTTAAGGATTTAACCTTACAATGAAGCTTTTATAACTTTCTGGATCTTTGTCATTTTGGCATATGGTCATTCTCTTTATATAAGGACAAGAAGAAGGCGGAGAACAGTTGTCCTGTGGGATAAGGAAAAATTCAAACCTGAACTGGCCAAGTATTGCTCTGAAATACAGAGTGAGTTGCTTTTTCCCTTGAGAGCTAAATGCTGGCAGGTAGCAAGTGTGGAGGAAACCTGAACAAGTTTCAATGTTATCTCTTCCAGCACATGTCACTAAGAGGCAACAGTGTTTATAGGATGGCCAAATTGGAGACAAGCAGGTATTTTTAAATCAAAAAAGTATGGAAAAGCTTTTCCTAGCTACCAAAGAAATGTCTCACCACTGAAACATTTTTTAGCTCCCAAATAAGACTTTACTTTGGATCCAGGTCTGGAAATAAACTGTTTTCTACTACATTTCAAAGGTTATGGTAATAACCTTTAAAGGAAATTTCCTCTTTAAAGGAAACTGTATGGACATCAGGAAACAAGCTGAGTGCCATTGTTAAGTAAATAGGGAAGGTTTAAAAGAAATAAAGGTGTATTCATCTCCATAAACTGTATCTTTATAAAGAAGGAAACTGCAAGAATTTTTGAGTGCTGCAAAGTTTTAGAGACAGATTTATTATTAATATTGCTGATATTTTAGGTTTTATTATTACTATTATTGTTGTATATATAATTGTTATTAGTTATTGTTATTACTGATGTTGTTATTATTGACAGTTTTCTGATTATTAAGCTGAAAAAAACCCCCAAACATTTGGAGTACAGAGGAGTAAACAATATTATGGATTCCCAGGTGATTTACATGTTTGTATAAGCTCTTGAAGACAAGGGACATCTCTCTGCTGTGTGGCTGTGCAGCATCTAGCACATTGAAGTCTCAGTCCATGGCAATTTACTGTTGCTCTGATACCCATTAACAGAGTCAGTTGCAAACAAAAGAGGGACCATTATATCAGGTCACAGGTAAGATCCCATATGGTTTTAATAAGACCAAAGCATAGGCTACATTTATATTTGCCATTGTTCAACCTACTCTTCTTAGCAAACACACAATTTGCATGAACTGTTCTTGATTTTCCGTTAATGGGCAGTGTGAAGTCAGAGATGGGAGAAAAGTATGTAAGAAAGGAAATGAAACAGCAAAAATCTTCCACTACAAAACTAATGCTTTCCCCTCCAAACCAGGGGTGCCGCCTGCAACCCCAGCAGTACAGCCAGATGTTCAGGAGTCTGTAATAGAAACACCCAGCTAATGATGCAAGAACAGCATGAACAGATGGTGCTATAGCACTCTCATGTTCTCTGTTTCTGCACCCACCAGCACCTGCTATCTAATCCCCTTTCATTATTCAGCTTCCTAGTAACAAATTACTACATTCTCACCTTCATTTGTTTTGATATCACATCAAGGCGATCTATGCTCACAATCTGCATTTATATTACTAAACTTTGTGTCATTTTAGAACCCCTGATTTCTACAGTTGTGAGAGGAGAGGTAGGCCCTCAGCTTCATTAATAATATGTAACTCAATGTGCAAGAATTCTCTGTCTTTTAAAATCCATGCAAGAAAACACGTATCACTAATTATGAGAAGGGAAACAGCAAAATGTTATAAGTTAACCAGAAATACCAAAACCCCTGGAGATGCTATGAAGAAGACAAATTCAGCCGGTTAGATTTTTTTAACATACAGTCCTGGCAAGTCTCATTAAGAATTTGTCTTCATAAGGAGGTCCTTCGAAAACCCCTAATTGTGGGTTATGACTGTCCAAATTTTGAAGATCTTGAATGTCAGCAGTTTGTAAAAGCATCACAGCCTCTCAATTTTAGAAAGGTCGGTAGACCTTACTACAGTCAAATGTTCTCTACAGGCTTCATAAGTCAAAGCTCTATTATTCCTTGCTCTCTGATCCTCTCCCCTATTGCTTTTCCAAGTACCCTGTATAAATAAAAGGATCATAGTTTCAGTGCAATGGAGCTACCCCTTGGATGGGAGAAATAAGTTCTGGGCCAACAACACTATGGTGCACAACCATTTCCAGCAGACAAAATCTGCCCTTGGACGCGAATCAGTGGAAACATACACATTCAGTGCTAGACTGGACCCAGGAGGAGAAGGAAAAAGTAACTAGAGCAGCTGAAACTGCCAAAGGGATTTGGGTTGGCAATTTGGGTTTGTATTTAATCTAATTTGGCATGTGGTCAGGACACGAGAAGCTAATAGATCACTGCTTTAAAAAGCTGGTTTTTTGTTTTATACAGATCTGTCAGCTTCAAAAAAAAAAAAAAAAAAAAAAAAAAAAAAAAGAAAGAAAGAAAGAAATCAATCCTCCTGGTTTCTGTAATGCTATTAAGTGTGAACACTCACTGTTTTGACTTTTTGCAAATTATGACATCAATGAAACCACCAGCGTGCAGCTTCTCCTTGAATCATAGATTCATAAAATCATAGAATGGTTTGGGTTAGAAGGGACCTTAAAGATCATGTAGTTTCAACCCAGCTGCCATGTGCAGGGACACCTCCTGCTAGACCAGGTTGCTTAAAGTCCCATGCCTTCAGACCCATCCTTTCCTGTGGAAGTGTTGGTATACAATGAGTTAGGTGGAAGAGCAACCTCACAGGAGCAGAAAGGTGCTCGGGTTCTGCCAAGGCCCTGTGGAAACACATCCTTACAAAAGAGATTGCCCTCCACACCAAACGTAAACACCAAATTGCACAGTGTCAGAAATGTATTTATCATCAAAACTGCAGAATGTCTGTATCAACAGCCTTGAAAATATAACATACATTACTAAAATCCTGCTAAATAAAATAAACCAGGATTTTTGCTTGATAATTTCATTTTTATGCAACAATCAGGCCATATATTAATTGTTATTTCCATTATTTTACTTTTCCTCTCTTCAAAGCGGTCATTATAATCTTCATTCATTTTAAGTCTCTACCATGCCAATGTGTTTACTAGTGTCTTTGCTTACAACTGTGCATAGTCTCACTGGTAACAGAAAGTATAGAAATAGTAAATACAGAAATAGTTGACTAGGATCTTCTGAGAATGTGTAATATTTGGCTTCTGAAATATTTTTAACTGTTCATAACTTATAATAAGAAGGCTAGACTTTCTGAATTGAGCAAACTTTTCCTAGTGCATGAATATAGATAGAATCATAGAATCATAGAATCACACCAGTTGGAAAAGACCTTCAATATCATCGAGTCCAACCATCAACCCAGGACTGCCAAGTCCATCACTAAACCATGTCCCCAAGGGTCACATCCAAATGTTTTTTGAACACCTACAGGGACAGTGACTCTACCACCTTCCTGGGCAGCCTGTTCCAATGCCTGACCACCCTTTCCATAAATTTTTTTTTCCTAATATCAACCTTGAACTTCCCCTTGGTGCAACTTGAGGCCATTCTCTCTTGTCTCATCACTCATCACTTCAGAGAAGACACCGGCTACCCCTTGCTCCAGCCTCATTTCAGGCAGTTGTAGAGAGCAATAAGGTCTCTCCCGAGCCTCCTCTTCTCCAGACTAAAATACATTTCTACATTCTCCTTGGAAGCAGATTTTTAATTTGGTGAATAAATATGACAATATTGCAGTCATCTTAGACTACATATTTTCAATTTAAAGGACTATAGAGTGACTTCTAAGAAAATTATTAAAAGTAGTTATGGAAAACATACTTCTCACCTATAAATTGAAAGTCTTTCTGCAGGAGTCTGTATCTTTAGTGGAAGATGGTCTCTAACAATCTTCAAATTTAAAAGTGGTGATCTTAGATTAATCTTAGATTAAGATTAAAGAGACAATTTGTCTGCCTGAAACCCATGAAGGTGGTGCAGCAATAGAAGCCTGACCCTTTCCAGGATGCTGTGCACAAACTTTTCCACTTTTCTCTGTACCTGGTACCAGTACCTCTGCTTACTGCATCGCCTGTGTGGATCCCATTTAAAAGTGTTTAATTCTCTGCATATATATAATACAGAATTTAGATAACTAGCTCAGACTTTGTTTCACACAAAATGTCAGGGTGCCTATAACCTATGTATAGGTTTCCCTGGAAACACAAAACAAATTTTAGCCTCTCCATTTTAGTTTGAAAGACTTGGTTCATAAATTTTATTTTTATGTTGGCTTATATGAGGAATTATTTAGCCAATTTAACTTTAATTTTGCTGAAAAGTTCCCTAGATGAAACTTGAAAATTTTGATGGCAAAGAAACCTTATTACTCAATTTGAGAGACCAGTGTTAATATTTTAAGAACCATAACAGTGTGATATTAATACTTGATACAAAAATAATAAAACAACTGATACACATATACACAGTTGGATAATTCTAAAGATGTACACTCTTAACTTCATAGCTAAATTGCTAGATCTACAACCACAAATGATATAAGAAGTTGAAATTCCACCTTTGCTTTTTAGGATATGGTATTTCAAGACCAAATCCATTTTAGAAGTCAATTCTGAATCTCACATTTTGCCTTACCAAGCACATATCCTGACCTCATTGTTCCTTGCCAAGGCTTGGGCTTGACAAGTGCTATTTTTAAAAGCAAACAAAGAACATGAACTTGTTCAAACTCGGGGAATATTTCAGCCTACAGCTCAGCAAAAATCCTTTATCTGAAACCAATGAATTTCTCAGGACCATTGAGAATTGACCAGAGGGGCCAATTAGCTGTTGCACAGTCTCACTGATTCTGTGTCAATAATTTATAAATTTAGAGAGCAGACAGGTTTTTGCTACTTGTTTAAAATTGAAGTGCCAGTTCTCAGAAAGTCTGTGCCACTTGACTGAATTCAGTGAACTGGCACAAAATCTAAACTCATTGAAGACCTAACGCAAATAGGTACACCATATTTTTAATATTACTTCCTTCCAAACACAAAATTTAATCCACCATTGAAAAAACATCAATTAGCTATCCATATTCTTTATATAATGAAATAGCTACTTTGTTTTTCTTTTCTTTGCAGGTACTATGGGAAGGTTGCAGTCACAGATCAGTTTTACAGCAAAGACATGCACATAAAGAATCTGTTTTCTGCCTCACAACAGCAGCAGCCAACATCTTAAGGCATTTTTTGACCCCTTCTGGTTGCACTCTGTGGTTTTTCTGACTACCTAAGAAATAAATTTCTTTCGGATACCATAGACTGCTTTTGTGTTGGCTGAATGTTATTTAATTGGGAATGTTTTATTACCCATGGAATATATTGAAGAAATAGATGTGGTAGGTGACTTTGTCCATATAAACAGAAGAGAGGCCCCACGGGGAACAGAACCTTCATGGTCTCACTGAGGTCACTTATTCCTATCCCCTATTGAACAAAGTGTTAATTCACTTCTTTGCCAAAACTGGGACAGATTACAGTGTACTCTGGGATGTGAAAGGCTGCCATTAGTTAGCTGGGTTGAGTTTAGGTCAGTAAGTGTATCTAAAACAAAGATTTTTAGATTATGCTGCACAGAAAATTTCCTTTTTTGGCTCCAGAACTGGCTAAGCACACAGTGCTGCTCTTTCCAGCTGCTGCTGAAATCTCCAAACTCTTTTTTTTGCCAGAGTATGTCTCTGCCTATCAGTCTTTCATGATAATCACTTGAAAACCAATTAAAGAGTATTTATGTATTTTAAACATTAATTTTGCCTATAGACAATTACTTTTTTTGTCACTGTTGAAGTTTCTCTACAGTGGCAAATATGACAGAGGTTCACCCTTATGCCCAGGGAGAAAAAGAAAAAGAAACCAGCACCAGTTCTGATCCAGAAGCCTTGCCTAAGAATTAAGGTAAATTAGCTCCCAGACTATCATTTATTAGTATTACAAAGCTGTGGTATCTTAAGATGACACTGCAGGCAACAGTTTTCAGGAGGCTGAAGCAGGGGCATGCCAGCTTTGGATACGCAGTTAATGGGGTCCAGCATAGTATAATTGTTTTCTGATAGAGCTTCCATTTAATACCAGCCAAGAAACCTTAGGTTTCTTTAAATATCTGATCCAGGAGAAACTGATTCCGTTTGGAGGTACGGTAATCCTTTCCTGAAGCTACTGTATCTGGATATCTCTGGCGAACTGTGTCTAGATATTATGCTAAAGCCTAGTATGAGACCTGACTAAACTCATTTTCATGAGGTGTAAAAATAATGTATTTAGCTCACTGCATGGCTGAAATCCTGGCGTTGCTGAGTCCACCAAGATTCTATTCATATTTCACAGTTAGAAGATAAATTTGCTTTAAAAAATAGTATTTGGCTTTTATTAGAGAGCTTGATGGGTTTAAGGCTATGTCTTTCCCCATCAAAATCAAATGTTAACTTGGAAATATATAAAAGAATGTAAATTAAATTTAGTGAATACCATTTTATGATCCATCCTGATGCATATAATTGCCATAGGTAGAAAATACATCTGTGGTGAAGACGTGGAAAATTGGAACATTATGGAGTTTCCACGAGGCTCCCTTGTTAGTGAATCTAAACTAATCTTTAGTGAATTCCTGAGAAAGCACGAAGACGTTTCTTCTCCTAAAAAAAAGTGCTGAGCAAGTGAAAATGGAGCCAGAACAGACACTGCCACTTTGCTTTAAGGATTTAGATATGTTATTTAACTTGATTTCTGCAAAGACAAAACTAAACAGTGATGGCAACTGATTCTCCCTGGAGTATCTGGTAATCTATATTAAGTACACTTAATACAGAAAGTAAAACAAAAGCCTTTGAATGAAAAGTTGTTCCATACTGGTGGTCAAATGGAATTATCTGGACAGATTCATAACACATAATGCTCTAGTTAAACTATGGTTAAGTTTACTCTCTTGTAACAGCAGTGGAGTGTATTCATACGTGATGCAATTTTAAATTAACCAGCCAAAACCTGCAGCCAGTCAGCCGTGGCAGCACGGAGCTCAGTGAGATCTAATTGACCTGGGTATTTACCTAGCTTTTTTGACAGATTTTTCAGGCTGCTTAATACCATGCTACTAGCTTCTTTTAACCCTGCTTTGATCAAGCTACACGGCTGAGTCTCCTAGGTGGTTTTTACTGACATATAACATGAGTAAGGGCTTCAGAAGGGTACAAACTGGAATGAGGCCACATGGAAAGGAGGACAGAAGGAAGATCTCCCCCACTCCTTGTGTCACCCCAGCCCCTCTCTGGCAGCACACTGGGAGGCTGGGGTGACACCTAAATGACCTGCCCCACACAGACAGGGTGATCCTCTCTGGTATGAAACCACCAGAATCTGGAAAGGATCACACATCACAGAAGTATTGTAACCCTAATTGGTTACTAGTTCTGCCATATATGAAGGATAACTGGAGGCTTTAAACACTGCAGTCAGCAAAACAATCTATATCTAATTAGAGTGCCAAGAGCTTGATGTTTCTAACCCTGTTTCCCCATGAAAATCTCTCATGGGTTCACAGGGCTCTGTAGTGAATGTATGTCAGTACCACAAAATTGCTGGAGAGATAACTGTTTCAGCATATTCATCCAAAGGCATGAGACCCATAATTTTACACCAAATTGGCTCTAATTGCCAGCAAAAGCATTGCCTGTGCTGAGGCATTCTCTAAGGGCTTGTCTTCACTGCACAGAAAGTCAGACCCTCCCACTGCCCATAATGTAAAGCCCTCTGACCTAAGGCTTTAAATATGGACTAATTTATCTGACTAGGATTACCTGCTGAGAAAACCATTGAGAACTAATGATCTGTCCTTTCCTCTTCCCAACACTGAAAGGCAGGCTGGGAAACACAGGGCCAGATTCCAGCTAGAACTGAGTAGAATGAAAGAAGTAGTCTACAAAGCCGCAGGGAGAGATTAAGGTAATGGAGAGAAGTGCTGGTAGAAGTTGCTGAGGGTAAACTGTTCAAGGTACCAAAAGGTAAATTTTCGTTTTTAAAATAACTTTTCCAACTGCAGGACACAAATAATAGTCCACCGGTCATACCATTAGAAAAGCTGGATTCAAGTAGCTGTTCCACCACAGATTTTCCTGAGGCAGTCAGTTGTCTTTTTTTATACCTCAGAGACACAAAATGTAACTACATTGCCTGTTTTCTCCCATATGCGAAACTGGAAATGGCAGTTCTTCGCTACTTCACAGAATACACCAGAAACTTTGAAATGCTCCAACGTTAGGGTAATAGAAGCTGTAGAAGCACCTAAGCCAACATGCTCTTTTGCTTATTAATAAACATAATTTATTTTAAGAAAACTGCTTTTTTTTCTATTTATGATTCTCCAAAGAGAAGAGATTTGTGTTCATCGAGACCTGCAGAGTACAAGTGTTTGTCATCAACAGTTTGCTCTTAAGCAAAACTGTAAGAATATGAAATTCTTTGTTAAAATAAGGAAGCTACAGAAACTTCCTTTAAATATGACACAGACACCTTAAGTTCAGAACCTGGAAGAAATAAATTGCAGGTAACAGAACCTGCTGTTCGTAAGATATCTGCCTTCTCAATGACAGCTACCAAGGATTAAAGTTTCTCTAGAATTACCAGCAATGCACAAAGGGTAACAAGAATGATTTGTCAATGGCAATATTTATGCTTTTAGTTTTACTATGTGAGCATAGAAAAATCTCAGATCCAAAGAACTGACTAGAGAAAGAGTAAATGATTTAATGATTAATGCTATGTTTGCTTTGGGACAATCTCTGGAGTGTCAGAGAAATATGTGTAACAAAGCAGTGGTGTGACTGGGAATATTTCATAAGGCGAGGTTAAGCACACTGGGATTTTTTTTTTTTTTTTTCTCTAAAAATGATCATATGCCATCCAGGGCACATAAATCCTTATTTCAGGTTTCACTTTCTTAATTGTTTGAAGACTCAGTATGAGTCAAGAAAGAGTTACTGAGGCTAATAATATTATACTTGAACTGTTGTGAAGTGTCACAGAAAACTTTAGAGAAAATAATGTGAGAGGGATTACATTCTCTGAGAAACCATCTAGACATAATAGTCTGTTTACTTATCCAGCAAGAATAAAATATTACTTTCTGGGATGGAGTGAAAAATAATTACTAATTGGATAATATGTTAGAGTGTTTCCCAAATGGAGATTCATACCTGTGGTTGTGCTTGCAGCTAATGATATCAGCCAGTTTTCAGTGGAGCCAGTGACTGTGTGTCACTTGACTCGAAGGAGACTTGGATCAGGCTCTAGGTATCTACATGCTTGTGGTCCATCAACAGGCAATTTTGCCCTTGTGCTATTGGAAACTGGAGTACGTCACTGAGGCAGCTGATGCTTCATGCCCTGGAGGAGAAGCTCTGTGTTCCCTGGGGAATGTTTCCTCAGTTAAGTCTCTGTTTAGTTACGCTTACTTGGTTCTAGCTTTAAGTGCATCCTGAAGAGTTGCAGAAATGAAGATGTATATAAACATATTTTTAAGCACATAAGACTTATTACAAGGACCAATACAAGCTGGTAGTGATAAAACATGAAGCAGTGTATGCTAACTAGGAACACAAGATTCTTCTCCTTGAGATACAAAAAACCAAACTCCTGCGTGCATTCCCAGGTGAGATGGTGGGACCCTGTCCTTTCCCCCAGAATTATTGAAGCAAGACATTTCTATACAAGTACACTATAAGCATACCTTGCTCATTTCCCTTGGATTCTTCTACTTCCATTTTCACAGACAGCCCAGAAAAACAGGATCACACCTTTTTTATGGTAATTTTCTGATGTTCATGAGACTAAGTTTTAGACAACAATGTGTCTGTGGTGAAGCACAAAACCAAACCTCAAACCCTGAGATCTGGTCCATATGCTATCAAATGTGTTGGAATTTGTCTAAATGTGTAAACATAAAATATGCTCCCACCTAGTGTTAAGCAAGATAGAGTCTTATCCTTATATGCTCTGAATATTTTTATTAGCATAGAAAGGAAAAACAACTAATTATTCCAAAATATCCCAGAGTACTTTTAGCTTTACCGTGCTGCAAAAATCTTTTTTTAACAATCTGGTTTTTACTGTTGATCACCCAGCCATTGACCTTAAATGCCTGAGTTTATATGAGATAAATTCTAAGAGTTTTTTATACAACAAACCTAAGGAACTTGAGGAAAGAAGAAAAATCCTTATTATGAACCATTTTCCCCTGCTTCATCAACTAGACTGCAGAGAAGATCACCCCCTTAACAGAAAGAAAAAGCATATGTCAACTTGCCTCACCTACAGAGCCTTCAGGCAAAACACATCACTTTTTCAGGACTGTCAAGGACTGAATAAATCAGAGATAAGTGGGTTAAAATGTCAGCACCCACTGGGACCAAAATAAATTTACCACATTTTTTGCTCCAAGAGAAATCCTAACTGCAGTACCACCAGCACTTCATTCATTCTTTCATTTAGGAAAACAGCATAAACCTCTTAATGATTAATTTTAATTTCTTTAAAAAAGAAAAAAAGCCTTTTTTTTTCCCTCCCATTGTAATGTCTGTGGAAGTCATCTTGTGTAAAAGGTCAGATAAGCATGATGTGAAGGATGGTGTTAAAAGGCTTTCAAACTTTGTTTATTAATAGATATAACCCTTTCACCTCTGCTATATCTGTCACTGCTAGGTTAAATATCATCTATCTTACTGGTCACTCAACTTCTTGTTACTAGTACGGGAAAATGCCACAAAAAACACTGAACAGTCACAAATCCATTACATAAAAATGCAAAAGAAGAATTGCCTGAGCCCTCCTAATAAAACATAACCTAACATGGAGTAACTAAAGGCACTGAGCGTAGCCTCTGGCTTTAAAAGCATTCACCAGGCCATTGATCATTGAAGACAACACATAGTGACCTCACACAAACACAATGTAAACTCCCAAACTCATTGATGGCATTCCTAGTGCTCTGTCTGAATTCATATTGCCTCTCTGTAAACTGTTTGACATAAGCAGTGAAAGATGGAAACAGAAAAGGGCCTCCTCAATATAATGAGCATACCACCAAATGCAGCTGGATGCAAGTGAATTAACTTGTAGCTTGCTTTGATGTTCAAAGAAACCTCAGGCCAAGATGTGTGTTAATAGAATTTTTGTAAGATTCCTGGAAGTATGTTTTTCCTTCTGGATAGCCCAAAAATATGCTAGAGTATAAAAAGTCCCTGAGTCTTCTCTGAGGATGCGAGGAAAAGAAACGGAAAAAATATACTGTTTTATTATGCAGTTTTCAAGGCAGAATGATATTGCTATGTAAGTCAAATCATGCACTCAGAAAGACATGTGGGTGTATGCCTGTGGGTATATATACGTGTTCTTCCTTTCTCTCTCTTTATCTCCTTCCTTCCTTCTTTCCTTCCTTTCTTCCTTCCTTCCTTTTCCTGTAAGCACCAACATGAAGAATGCACAAGTGCAAAACCCTCAGTATTTTTGCACTTACTTTCACTAAGTGTGTTGCAAACACCAAACAAATGTGTCATGTAATACTCAAAAATTATATAAATTAATTTTGAGGCAAAAGCCAAAATGTGGATACACAGAAACAGAATAAGAAGCTGAAGCTTCTTATATATAGATATATAGATATATAGATATAGCATTACAATATCAGTTAGTGTGTTATCTGCTTAAACAAAATTTTAAAAAAAGTTTCAATATTAATTGATATTTAAGATAATGGAGTTGTCTCTTGCTTGGGTTATTGTAGATGGAAAGCTCAAGGACTGTTCTTTTTTGAAGAGGGAAGCTGCAGAAGTTCTGTGGTTTTGACATTTTAGATGTGCTCTTGCAGTAAGTAAGTGGACAGGAAGGAGGTACTACTAGAAAGTTCTTCCTTCTGTTTTTAAGCCATCCATACTAGCAATAGGTAAACTATTTTCCTGTTCCCAAAAGAAGAAAGAAATCAAAGAGAAATAATGAAGTTGCATCTGAATGTGTTTCTTTCTCTGCTCCTGGAATGACAAAGGCACCTTTCATGGGAGCTGATTGCAAAGTTACATTACAGCTTATTAGATCATGAGATGTTACTATTTGATTATTTCTATGCTATCTATTATGCTCTCTTTATGGACATTATAGGAATAGTTATACATCTCATGACTTTGCACAATTCTAACTGAAGTCAAAACAAAAACAAACAACAAAAGGCAAACTTTGCCTTCCTGTGCAGTAAAGATATAAAGACTCCAGAAGCATCTCTTAGCTTAGAGGTTTCCAGCAAAGTTACTGCTTTTAAGCCATGGGAAAATGCGTAGGATGGTGTTTCTGTTTACTACAGAACACCACAGCTATAGCAGGCTGTAGGGAGAGCATCTGGGAAGCACAGACATATCTATGAGAACAACTGCTACAAAGACAAGTAAATACATAGTAATGACTTATAATTTGAAGCTAAAATAACAGAAAAATTTCTTTCTGGGTTGGGCATGTAGGACAATAAGACTAAATCTCTCTTGCAGTTTCATTGATGTTGCCTTCCTCTTCACCCCTGTGCTAAGAGCTCAGCCTAAAGCCTGAAGTTGATAAAAGCAGCTATGAATGGACCTGGAGAAACCCATGTACTACAATGCATGACACCTTGGTTGCTCCAACCAGCTACTGGTCTTGCTCTAAAGTGGAGCACACCTTGTGTTTTTCTGGGTCTAGATGTCTCAGCACCTGTTTTTGGAGAATTTGCTAGGCAAAATGTGAGAATTTTCTCTCTAGTGGGATCCAGGTTTCAGCAGACAAAGAAAATATACAACTAAACATTTTTTTCCAACAACAATCTAATTTGATTCAAGTAGAGCAGCTAATTATTTTGATCCACCAGCTTAGGTTTAGGAACATACAAATCACAGTGAGAATCTGGGCAAGTAAAACCCCTCTGGTCTGATTTTCATCCATTGCCTCCTGCTGTCATAGCACCTACCCACTGCTTCCAGAACCTTTTCTCTTCTACGAGGGCAGAGGATTTGATCCTCTTTCAAATAGCAGCCTTCTGTAAATCTATCCAGTTTATTTTAACTACATTTTCACAACCTGTGTCTCCATTTCTCCACTCCTCCTAGGAACTCCAATCATTGCCCATTCTTAGTTAGCTATGAAGTACAAATGGCTAGAACTTCTCTCTGGGTTAGCTCAGCTCATTTAGCCCTTTCCTTCTTTTGACTGCTATAAATCTATGTGTGCATTTTTTCCCTCCTGAAAAAAAAAAAAAAAAANAAAGGAAAAAAAAAAGGAAAAAAAAGAAAACAGAAGAAAAGAAAAAAAAAAGAAGAAAGAAAACAAGAAGAGAAAAAAAAGAGACTGAAACAAAGCAAACATTCAGTATAATTGAATACTTTTTCATACACTGCAGCCTCTCATGTGAGTAGGTCCTGTCATATAAACAGGTTTCAGAAATATAATACAAATTATTTTCAAAATTACTTTGGAATAAAACAATTTCTCTGAAAGAGTTGTCAAAAGTTAGGTTTCAAGTATAACAAAATTCTGAGCCACGGGATTGACAGTGATTATCTGCATCACCAAAACTGGTTGGCGTTCTCCAAGACCTAGAGGGCTACTCAGACAGTGAGGCTTCCTGGGAGGGACTTAAACCTAGGCAGATGTATATGGTGTCTTCTGAAGGCACTAACTACTAGCCTGGTAGTGAGCCATAGCTTGTATGTGTTCCTCTAGCTCTACTGGAGTAATAGTTCTTCTTTTGACTGCCTTGTCTCTCAGCCCAGCTCCTGGTGCCATGTCCACTAGCATCTTATTTTCATCCCCTGCTCTCAATTCTTGCCTTGGCCTGACACGCAGAATCATAGAATCACAGAATAGTTGAGGTTGGAAGGTACCTCTGAAGGTCATCTGGTCCAACTCCTCTGCTCAAGCATGGTCACCTAGACTCAGTTGTCCAGGACCATAGCCAGACAGCTTTTGAATATTTCCAAGGATGGAAATTCCACAACCTCTCTGGGCAACTTGTGCCAGTGCCTGGTCACCCTTACAGTAAAAAAATTTTTTCCTGATGTTCAGAGAGAACCTTCTGTATTTCAGTTTGTGCCCATTGCCTCTGGTCCTGACACTGGGCCTCACTGAAAAGAGCCTGGCTCCATCCTCTTTGTACCTTTCTTTCAGCTATCTACATACATGAATGAGGTTCCCCTGGTCCTTCCCTTCTCCAGGCTAAACAGCTTTTCCTCATAGCAGACATGCTCCAGCACTTTAACCGTCCTTGTGGCTCTTCACTTGACTCTCTCCGGTACGCCCATGCCTCTCCAGTACTGAGGAGCCCAGAACTGGGCAGTCACTGCTTCAGGTGTGGCCTCACTAGTGCTGAGAGAGCAAAAAAGTCACACTCCTAGACATACTGGAAATAATTTGTCTAATGCAGCCCAGGACAACTTTAGCCCTCTTTGTCGAACGAGCGCATTGCTGGCTCATGCTCAACTTTGTGTACACCAGGACCCCCAGACCCGTTTCTGCTGATCTGCTTTTCTCCAGCTGGGTGGCCCCCTGCACCTACTTTGGACTCTATTTGTTAGACCCCGGGAGGTTCCTGCTCTCCTGTCTCTCCAGCCTGCCGAGGTCCCTCTGGATGGCAGCACCCTCCGCTGGCGGACCAGGCGCTCCTCTGAAGAAGGTGTCAAAAACGATTCTGCGTTGGCCGGGAATCGAACCCGGGTCAACTGCTTGGAAGGCAGCTATGCTCACCACTATACCACCAACGCTTGGATGTTTGCCTTGTGACGTGGAGTTCCTGCTTATCGTGTAGTTTCCATCCGTTCCTGGTTTAACCATAGGGTTTATTGATTGCCCACCACAAGCACAAAAAAAGACTACTGAGGAAAGCATTAACATTTTCTCCACAGCTGCCAAGGCTACTAGAAAACTTTTTTCTTTTTTCTTTCTTTTCTTTTTTTTTTTTAAAAAAAAAAACAATGACTAAAACCTGAGGTATTGTTCAGTGAAATATTTCCAACATCCTGATTTGCTTAAAAGAAATTCCAAATAAAATGCAGATAATAGCACGATTGGAAAATAAGGCCAGCTAACCTCTCCAGTCTGATGAAACAAGCATCCTCATTTCACTATTTTTAGTACAAGAAGTACTCTTGCCATCATTAACATTGAACTATGATGAGCTTTTTACTTCATGTTTGAAAGGTTAGGTGGAAAAAATTATAAGGAACGACATATGTTGTCCATTCCCTCAGCTGCTGTTTTTCTCAGTGTCATCCGAAGAAACACAAGACCCCAAGGAAAATGTAGCTGAAATAAACTGAATAGATTTACAAAAGACTGATACTTGAAAAAGGATTACCTATAACATGAGTCTGAAATTTTTAATCTCAAACTTAAGCACATTTTTATCACATAACATATGATGAAAGGTTTTCT
The DNA here is from genome assembly GCA_013398125.1 of Aegotheles bennettii. Taxonomy (NCBI): domain Eukaryota; kingdom Metazoa; phylum Chordata; class Aves; order Caprimulgiformes; family Aegothelidae; genus Aegotheles; species Aegotheles bennettii. The sequence goes on along the minus strand of VZRW01006553.1, from coordinate 14,880 downwards.
GTTACAGCAGAGAGAGCCAAGAAATTACTTTAGAAGGACAAATTCTCAGAACTCTCATGCTGTGAAGATACCCTATGAATAACCTGGAGAATTCTAGGGAAATCTGTGATTTCTCTTCTGAGAATGTCCTATATACAGACCTGGTTCTTAATATGCAGGAATGTATTGATCCTGTGCCACCTCCCAGTTCCTTAATAAAGATGCTCAAGTCCTCAGTCTTAAGCTTACTGCAATGGTTGTCAGAGAAGTTGTAAGATCTAGTACTGGCTATAGACATCCACTAATCTCCTGATTCCTGACCCTTTCTGTCAGTTTGCTTGCATCTGAGGAATGAATAGGTCCATAGCAGATTCCCCACTCCTGTGCATGCTCTGTCCATGTTGCCCAGAATCCTTCAAGGTTTGCATTGGTAAAATTTTATACAACCTTAGAGAAAAGTCTACAGAGCATAGCTACACAATAGTAAGGATATAAAATCTTCTCTCATTTTCTCCTCACAATTTACTTTAAAAAACAACAAAACCAGCCAAGATGCTATCTGGAAGGCTCTGCAAATAGGTTGTGAGTTCATACTGTTAAGTGTATTTATAACTAAGACTTAACAGAACAAGCCGAGAGGACTCTGTTGAGTGATGTAGAGTTTATTTTCACTTTATGTGACATGCACTGCACGTGTATTACTTTGTAAACCCACACTTCAGTTATGTGGTGCATGCATAGCAAACCATTCTTTCTGACACCAGATATTCTGTGCACTTGTTGTTGGAACCCTTTTACATGGGCCTGTGGCCCGGAGCCAGTAATCTAATGATTTAAGATGATACCATGTGACACATCAAATTCACTAATAAATACATACCTTATTGTAATGATTTTCATGCTTTTCTTCTAATCTGTAGACACCATAAATATTTTCTAGTACAACTGTAAAGGCATGGATAATAAATTTAAGCCTAGCAACAGTTATTTCCAACATTACTGAAGAGTATGGTTTAATAATCATCAAAAAAGTCTATTCTTTACTTACTTCCCTGCAAAAATATTCCATGGAACCGGAATGTCTGTGGACTACCATTTGAAAGTCATTACCATTTAGGAAATTTAAATAACTTTAGTAAAAAAGTCAGTCTGAAGGAAGTGTGGATGTTTTTCTGACTAAGAATGATATTTCTTTTTCTTAAAGTTGTAGTTTTATCTATGTATTTTAAGACAATATGGAATGAAGAGGATGATTTACTTGTGATAGAACTGGAAAGAGACATGGGCCCGCTTTAAAAAAAGAAAAAGCACTCTATGAGGGTTTCCTGCTCTGAGAAAGCTGGAAGCTGAATTGGTTGGGCAGAACAGGACAGAGAAGCAGAACAGGCTAAGGGGAGCTTTGTGAATGGCAGCCACCTGGGTCTCAGTTCATAAAGCTGCTTGAACACACACGAGATTCCCAAAGAATTTAAACACCTAAAGTTGCAGATAAATTCAGAGGGCAACATTCCCAAAGTCCAAGTAGTCTTATCCTGCTTAAGGAATTCTAGAAACACTTCTGAATATCTGTAGGCACCTGGAGATCCGTTGAAATCTGACCCCAGCGTTCCAGTCCTAAATGCAAAGCCTCCTTAACTTTAGCAACTCGTCTATGTTCAGGCAATACACACACACTGCCAAATAAGGGGCTCTGCATGAAATTTGTCCTGATTATTTCTTGTGTTCCATCTCCCTCTCTCTCACACACCCATGTACACAGATTCTAGTAGCACTTGATGAACAAGCAGATCAAATCAACCCTTATCGTGTCTTGCCAGAACAAGATGAGTGTAGAATTCTAACCTTTCATAATCTGGTTTTAATTCACTAGTCAACAAACTTGTTGACTACGAGACTACTGCACATAGCAGAGAGGAAGTATTTTGCTGTGGCATAATTAAAAGGATTCCTGCCACACACATAATGACACACTCTCTGCTTTCTTATTAAAGTTTCCTTTGTTTGGGTTTACATTAAATTAGTTGCATATGTGACTGGTTTTGCTGCAATACCATCTTCAACTACTTAGTGCATCATCATGCTAACCTCTCAATTAACCCTTGTTTCAAAGACTGCTCAGTGCAGGTGCAGCAACATTGCTTTCCTGGCAAAGGACATGCCTTGCTCACTGCTGGTGACCTCTGTTATTGCTGAATCTGGGCCTGCTTACATATGCTTTTTGTTTACCGTGCAAGGCCTCAGCTAATGGCATATTTGAGGTGCTGCAGATTCACAGCCTGTAGAAATCTAGAAGCTATTCAAACATATAAAGTAAAACCTAGGTCTAACCAACACTGAATTTGTCCAGTTTTCTGTCTATAAGTTTCTTTCCAGAACATGTATCTTGGTTTAGTTTGTCTGGAAAGACAATATACTTATACTGTAGGTTTAGTGAATTCCTTAGTCTGTATCAGAGCAAAAGATTAAAAATAAGAACAAGACCATATCCCAAAAGATAGCCATCACGAGTTTCAGTAACTTCTTCAGTAAAGAAACAGCATTAAATCTTCAAAATAAAAGACATCTAAGTTTCAGAAGAAAAAAAGCTTAAGTCCTTAAGTAGGTAGGCTTCAGACACTTTCACCCTTATACTTGTACCCTTACACTTCCCATAACAATGTCTGTTCTAGATGATCAGATTTATAGATACAGTAACAGAGAAGAGTAGTGAAAGGACCTCTTTATTTCTACAGATTGAAAATGTAGAAGTCATGTACATAATTTAGCATCATATATGACTAAAAAAGCGCAAAGATTCTGCAAGGTTTTGTTGGTTTTTGTTTGGTTTTTTTACTCTCCAGCACATTCCTGTTCTTCATTCCCATTCCTCCTTGCTTCAGACTGCTTTCTTGGCATGTTTTTATGATAGGCAAGGCACACCCACAGCCTCCACCTAATAACAGAAGACATCGCTGGAAGATTTGACTGTTAAGGCTGAATACAAAGAGCTGATTGAGAAGGGGAATTCATTCTTTTAGTAGCAGAAATATTCAGACTCCCTGGACAAAGATTCAGATATATTTTAGCAATTTTTTTTGTCCCTTTCTTTCTTACTATCTCTTGTAAAGGTAAGTTTCTCCTTCTGTTTAGAGTAGGTTATCCTGATTGATTTTGGTCACAGAAATAATGCATGGTTTTATTTATCCTTGGTATATAATTAATCTTTGCTATATAATGCGGGACATGCATACAATGATCTATAGTCTAAGATTCTGCTCTACTCCATCTCCATCTTTCTGGGAGTTGAAAGCAAATAGTGAGGAATTACTGAATAAATTCTGCCTCTTTGGGGAAATATGCACATGGAAATATGTATAACTTGGTACTTGCATTTTGTTGTGTAGGGATTTCTTTTTTCCCATCACATCCTGAAAAGGTTGGCACATTTAATTTTTTATGGCCAGTCCAAAAGATTACACTCTCCAGAACCCTGTCAAATGAAAATGATTGATGCACCAGTGGAAAATAAATATGGGTGAAATTACTCTGGAGTATTTATGCATTAAATAAACTAACATTCTCTATACCAGATGCTTACAGACAAATGAGCAATTAAGCCACTTGATTCTTGCACTTCAATGTAGAAATTGACTTCTATGGATATGGAGTGTGCTATTAAGGTGATTGTGGGTATTTCTCTGTGCTAGGCCTTTTTAATCACTTTTGTTCTGAGGTTTAACATGTGCATTGGATCATATAACCCATTCTTGGTCAGGAATGTCAGTTTAAGTCATTTTGCTTGGAAAGTTTTCCGAAAAAAATGGTTTCAAAATACATATTAAATTTGGAGGAAAAAGATTTTATTGTTTGAAATTCTTGCTGCAATTCAGGAAAACCTCTCTTACAGTTCTGTCTTAATGCTGTTAAGATAGACTAAGACTGAATTTATAAGCATAAGTGCACAACAATAATTTTATCACTCAGAATTCATGCCTTTTATTTTTGTGTCTATTTCTATGCAAGTTAATTTGGAATTAAAGTTTTTCAGTTGTCAATACTCTGTATGTAAAGCATGGCAAAGCTACTCTGAGCTTTGGTGACATTAATGTAGCTTTGTACACTGATAATTACATTATTTTAATCAAAACTTTCCATAGAGACTCTTGTATAGTTCTTAAATTGGAATTTTATTGTCTAAAAATTAAATTACATTATAAGTCATACAAATATTCCGTTGGGCTAACTGTAAATGCCCTTTAGAACAGATTTAGGGACACTGCATACATTTTCTTATTTTTTGTTATAATTTGGCCTAGAATTTGATTAATCCTCCTAATCTTCCAGCTACTGTGATTCACCAAGTTATCAGACATCAGCTGAGCTATAGAATTGTTTGCTTGTTCTTCATATATTGTCTATGACCTACAAAAGAGAATTACACAATGGAGTATAATTCATACTCACTGCAAATCAGGTTAACCTGAATTTGCTTTGGCTAAAAGCAGTTATAGTTTTTCCACGAATTGGATGTTATACAGTAGATTTCAGTTACCATTATCTAATTTTTTATTTGTTACTTTCAAACTCTGATTATGGGTAAAAAAGGGAAAACATCATGCATATAAAGACAATAATTTATTGTTAGCTCTACTAAAATCTAGCCAAAATACAAAAAAGTATCATTATTAGTCCAGTTGCAATGATATTAACATTCATCAAATTCATCAAATATTCAACATTTTTCTCTTCCAAATTCTCTACTTAACAGAAATCAAATGTCATAATAATACCATTAAAATTTGTTGCATGAAACTTCCTAGTTTTCTACACTTTTTCTCTGGATGTACTCTTTTCCACCACAGCTCTCTATCCTAAGGCCAACAGAGCCAATCTTCCTCAGAAAGAACAAGACAGCTGCAGTGAGTCAACAGCATCCCTGAGGAGAGTGATGTTGATGATGGGATTTCTTCTTTTCCTTTGCTGGGAGCAATATGTTGCTAATGGTTTCTTTTACCTTCCCCTAGGCTCCAGGTGGGAATATTTTTATACATTTTTCATAGACTGCACATTTTCATACCCTGTTCTTTCTTCATATTATACCTGAATTCAGTAATTATGGAATGTTTTACTTACCTCAAATCCTTATTCTTTTTTCTCTTTGCTACCCCTAAACCAGTTTTGCTCAGCTCCCAGGTTTGCACTTGTTTAAGTGATCATTGTGAAGTTTTTGTACCCCTGGGATATCCAGCATAATTCTGTGCCCTGTCTTTTACCACCTTGTACTCCTCCACATGACATCCTGGGTTCCCACTGCCATCACACCACACTTGTATTGCTCTAACACTGCATCACTACACTGGAGCCACATATTTTGTTTGGCAAAGAAAAACTACTAATTAAAACTACCTATAAAAAAATTACCTATAAAAATTACAGTTACATCATATAATATTATTCAAACATAAGCACAAGTTAAACAAATCAGGGAAGAGACATCTGGTCATTAGAAAGATCCTACAGTTTAAGAAAGAGGAAAAACACCCAAAACAGGCCAAGTCAAGTCCAGACAATGTCTAGCAAGCCCTCGTATCAGATTTTCCCTTTCCTTAATTGCTCTATGGTACCCAGCCTAGTGCCCCTACAAACTTCACATTTCTGCTATCTTTATGTCTCCATACAATGTAATGTGAAGGAAACACATGGGTCTCATGACTGTGTTAGCTGAAGGTGTGCAATACATTCTCACACTGCTGCCTCTTATCAGAATCCACTGACATGCAAACAAACGGAGTCTCACAAACACTCTGGAGAAAAGGATTATTTTCTACACAGTCCTACTAGTAGTGAAGTAGCGAGATTTTAACTGGATAGAATATCACATGACTAATAATGCCAAGGACAGTATTCTGAAAGTCTTTATGCCTTGCATGTCAAGGCAATGACTATTAAAACAGATGCTTTATCCACTTCCCTCTGAACCCTCCCCTTGCCGTGCTTATCTTGGCAGGGTGCACTATCTGAGAGCTATGTGGACCGTTCTCTTTTTTCTCTGCTGTTTGACACTCAGTGTAGGTTCTGCAGTTCGGTTTTTGAACGCCAAGTCAACAAATTCTCCAGATTTTTCGTGCTATAGTAAGTTTTCTTTGCCTAAAGTTTCAGTCTTAGGAACTGGTATGTCTCATATTTAGGATCATTTCTAACAACGATTCATAAGCACTGCTGATTCCTCTGCAACCTGTTAACAAAGTAAAATGTCTCTATAGTACTTTATGTTTCTTTCTTACATTGTATAGGTTGCTTAGTTTTAATCAATGTTATATAGTTTTAATTCCCTCCATATGTTTTTTCACTCTGTAGTTTTGCCAAAGAAGTCATATCCAGCAAACTACTTATATGGAAAGAACTGATAATACAGGATTAGATGAAATATCTCCTAGAAAGACCATTAGTTTTAAAAATCATAGATACATTCTGTCTCATCTGACCTTTGTTTTGATTAGTATCTTCATCCTTCTGGAAACAAAAGGAAGTCCAATGAAAAAAACATTGTTTGTTTAATGTCTTTGAGATAAATAACCAAAATTAAAGGATAAGGGAAACAAATGTCTAAGACTCAAATCCTGGATAAAAGTGAAACTTCTACAAAGCAGGTAATTCCGAGTTATTTCAAGAATATCAGAGTGAAGCAGCTTCTCTACAATGATTTCCCTAACACACCTGACATACTCAAGCTTTGCTCCTAAAACCTGAATATAAAAGAAAGTATGGTAAACCTTAAGAGTGACAGAATAAAATGAAAAGAAAATGTATGAAATTAAATAAACCAAAATGCAATAATAAAAGAACAAACGAGGAGAGGAGAGGAGA
>VZRW01006552.1:0-58326 GCA_013398125.1 Aegotheles bennettii | reverse complement strand
CCTGGATCCCCAACAATGGTGTTTCTCAAAATCCCTGATTGCACAGATGTATGTATCTATTTTTGCGTGTATCTTGTATATATTTTTCAATCTCATTATAAAAATGAATCCTACACTTCATCAGTCAGTAGTCTGTTGCAGTGTCAGAGCTAATTGTTTTATTCTTTACCTATTTCTATTTATACCAGTGAAAGTTTTTCATAATAGAAGTCTGTCTAAGCCAAAATAACCCCTTCCTTCATGCCTCTTCAGCAGGAACTACAATCTATGCTGACCTTTGGCTAACCAGAACAGCAGGTGAACATTTAGAAAGTTCTGTCCAGACTATGTATCAGTACTCTTCTAGGGGGTTATTTATTTATTTTGAAAGTGATACTTAAATGTGTATAATGTACCCCTCCAGTGGACAGCTACAAGAGCAAAATTGCATGTGAACAGCCACTGCTTTAACTGAAGAAGAAAAACAGGTGTGTTCTTACTCAAGTTCTCTACACAAATCCCCACTTGTCTGAAATACATTCTATGCAGCCACATGTATACAGTGGGAAACATTTTTGTGTTACAAGAACTGTACTGTCTCAGGGCTTCAAGTCATAATATTTCTAAGTTACATGGGAGATTTGTATTACATTTTTGTTTAATAAACACAAGCTTAAGTACAATGGATTTGTCAGTGATGATCTAATTGTACTTTTTTGTAAGCATGCATACAAATTTCATAGTAAAACATCTCAGTAGTGCTTTATAAATTAAATGAACTAGAAATGTTTCTAAATTATAATGAGAAATGCATCTGTGCCATAATCCCAAGAGTGAATTTCACTGATCAGTGTTCCCTTCTGTTATCTTAATTTAAAATATGAAAATAAACAAATGTAAATATCAAGTACATGTACTAAACAACCTTTAATCTTGAGCACCACAAGATAAAATTCTGTGTCATTTGCATTATGATTATTTAATCCTCAAGCTTTAGACTGGAAACTACATTCCTTCACTTTTGACAGAAATATTATAGAGATAACTGTCTTTCGCCAGAACTTCTTAGATGCCTCCAGTCATGATTTAATTACCTTTATTCCTCCTCTTCACTTTTGGTTCATAGCCTAAAACAGCAGCCTTGGCAATCAATGATCACTGTGTTAGAATAAGACATCAGCCTCCATTATGAGAAATTCTTACAACTCCACCAGGATTGACATACTCTCAGCACTAATTTACAAGAAAATACCCCAACAGATACAAAAAAATAAGTATGTCTTCAGTATCCCATTAAGCAGGAATCTCAAATATCATATCTCAACCGTATCAGTATTCAGGAAATGAAAAGCATCAGTGTACCACACCAATGTGTATTTGTGCACAGTATCCCTTGTAATTCCCCCCACAAACGAATCTTAATAAAACACACCCTGTCATTCAAGAGTTGCCATATCACCTGTCCAAAATGTTCCTAGATTTCAACTACTCTTGCCAGATTATATTCCCACCACCAAGAATACTTCATTCCAGATCAATAGTTATTTAGAAAAAAAAAAATCATTTTACAAATAATCCCCTACTAAAAAAGAATTCCAGTTGAAGTTCTTTTCTTCTAACCAGTATAGAAAAACATTGCTTTTAAAAACAGACTAGATTACATATAATAGGCTTTTTGTTGTCTGTTAGTGCCGACCAGCCAAAGAGGAACTGCTGTTTTTTAAAGTATGCTGGTAAATGTTCTGCTATCATTAAAAGAACCATAACAGTATGATTGTACACTTGGCAAAAAACACAAGTGTCTTTGATATCATTTCAAAGTAGAAGCTCTCTAACTGTTAGATTCCATTATTACTACATCTACGAACACTGAAAATTTATTTGAATTGTGTATGAGGATGAATTAATCCAATATCAATTTTGAATAATTCATGTTGCAGTATCTGCTGCTAATACTGAACTATCTCAACTGCCCCAAAGAACCATTGAGATTCTAGGAAAGATCTGAAACATTTCTAAAATTTTATTCCTTGGCAAGATTTAATTTTAATCTCAGTCAGGATTTACAGCTGTCATTCTTTTTGCTCAAAGGTGAGAGAAGTGTTATAGTCTTCTTGAAGCAAGGATGAAGTGAAATCAAAGACATTAGCATATGCGTGCACTTCATCAGAAACTTCATATGGTAAACTGTGGCTTTGTGTTTTTGTGAAAGAGAATCAAATCCTGAAGGGAGTGGTTATGTTTGGTGCCCTTAGCAGCAAAGGCGATATCAAGCAGTAGTACAGATGATCTGAAAGTCAGAATAATAATCAGCTCTGGTAAAGTTTGTCAGATCTGACATTTCTCTTATCAAGCGTGAAACACACAAACATATTTGTCCTAGAATACACAGAAAAGTTTATTCATATTGATGAACTCATAATGGTACCAGCTGTATGCATCAGCAATCATAAGTGAGCCAGCATAGTAAAATGCTTAGTACTGCCAGGGAAACATAACTATGATGCAGCATCCAAATATAGTGCAATTATTCCAAAATATCTGACCTCACTTTTTTGTTACTGTACACAGGAAATGTTGCAGCGAAAGAAAGTGCACAACAGTATATATTTTTCATCAAAAACAAGGTAGCAACTTTTACATCTTTCTTCAATGCGTAATCATGCTGTATAAAGAAAAACCGAGGATCATGCAACATTATTATGACCCTGACATACTCAGTAAGCTTTATTGTTTTTCTATATTAAACACATTTTTAGTTATGATACTGTCTCAGTTGAAGTGGCCAGGGTGAGCCACACCCCCAGAAAGCAGAATTTGCTCTTTGTTATTCCCCTCCACCCACTCTGGGGAAGATAGAAGGGGAATAAAGAATAGAGGTTTAAGGTTGGAAGTTAAAACTAGAACAGATTTAATGAAATGGGGAGGGGGAGTAACAGGTGGGAAAATAACAAAACATATACAAATACATATATATGTATATTCTTCCCCTCATTCTTCTTTACTGTAGTTCCACAGTAGAATTTACAGTCACTGATATATTTAATGTCAAAAACTTTGCTTGATTTCAGAACCGTTAAATGCTTATCTAGTCTATCAAATATACTAAAATAGGCCCTAAAAATCTTGCTACTCTTCCTAAGAATAATAGATATGATTAACTGTTCATTTTTTTTCTACATTTACAGAAAAGTCAAAATTCTGCAATATATTTGTTCAAAGATGCATCAATACAATTCACAACTGAAGAACTGTTAAAAGCAAGTATTTTAGTGCAAATGTTTTATCAAGACTAATTTTGGCAGCTTCCACTAACAATACATCTTTTCTTTAAATAATATTTTTTGAGAACCGTAGCACACAATATCAGATGAAGATTGAGTTTAGTTCCAAGCACAATTTTTTCAGACTGTGAAGAAAGACTGACTAAAGCCAGAGAAAAAAACATGGTTTAAATCACACTCCAGAAGAGCAATTGCATTGTAGTGAAGGAAACAGACTGCATTAGAAGTCCCAGCTCCATCATCACTCCTGCTGCTGCTGAGTTGTCTGCCTCAGTTTTTCATCTCAGTGTTCATTTAAGGATTAGAAACACTTTCAGAGGGGTTTTTTATTGCTTTGTATTCAAAAAGAGCCAATTCCTTTTGGTTTCATGTATGCCAGTGTGAGTTCTTCATGGACCATAACCTTATTATACACTGCACAGACATTAAAGACCAAAAGGATTATATGGGAGACACTCAAGGTACTGTTGTAACACAAATAATGTACCTTCTCTTGTTCTAAGTTTTTGTCACTATTTTCTAAACAATGAACACTGGAGTTGTTTAGGATTATCACGTCAATTCAGTAACACATTTTCACCGCAAGAGAAAAGGAGAAAAGAAAATGCATCTATAGTTTTGCTTGTTTTTCCTTACTTTTTTTTCTTTTAATTTTTTTCCTATAGTTCAGTTCTTAAATTGAGAGATACTTACAGACAATGCTTTGACTACAGGCTGATGGTTTCCTGTTCACTATTTCTAAGTGACTTCTGAAGTTTTGGGCACTGGGATTTTCTTTGCCATTCCATAAGTCAATCCACATACTTACACAGCAATCCAAATAAGTGACACAAATAACAAATGCACAAACAAATTTAGTTATCAGCAGCCCATTTTCAGAACTAGAGCTTTGAGTAACCATATCTCACATGAAATTTTAAGGAGTCAAGAACACTGCCAATTATCTTCCCCTTCACTCAGAAGTATAATTTCAATCCTCTTTCAAATACTAAACTTAAAAAAAATGTCACTGTTGGTTTTTGTTTGTTTGTTTTTTTCTTCAGGTGTCTGAAGCTATTTTAAGGTATGGCAAATATGCCATAATCCTTTAGAAAAAATGGGATTTGATGTGCTGTAGTTCAAGGATTTCAGTTCAATTAGTTTTAAAACTGTACACATTTCACCACTAAAAATAACTGCCCTTGAAAATGTCAACAGTATCATCTGACTCATAACAGTCTCTGATACATAAAAGACAACTATAAGTACAATGTCAGAAAATGCTTGTTTTTCTCTGGTTTCTGAAAGAAAGTCTTTTGAGATCATAACGTCTGTCTTTCCATCTTCAGCTCAAAACTTCATCCCACTCAATTTTTCATCCCATCTAACTAATTCAAAAGCAGAATATATTCTCAAAAATAATTATGCTCCCACAAGTTTTCACGAAAATTCTATGAACAGGAAAGAAGAGATCAATTTAATGCTTTCACAGAGAAAAAGAGAACTGTTTGATATTACATGCACTGTTTGGCATCAGTTGGCTGGCCAAATAGTGTGAACCCAGTTGCCAGTCATTTAACATGTATATAGCTCAAGATTAGCTACCATATGTGCTAACTCTTGCCCACAAATCTTAGCATTTCTGCAGTAAGGATGGAAAGTATTCAGATCTATAAAAAGAGGCCATCATCAGTTGTACTGTTCTTGGAATAAACTTGTTCAGTGGTTACTGTTATACCTTTTTTTTAAAAAAAAAAAAAAGCTAATATTTAACTTCCTCTGTCAGAACTGTATACTTAATATAATATCAAAAAATAGTCATTTACTGATACCTTGATATTTTTATGCTGCAGCCAACTGAGAGTTTGCTGATATAGCTAAAAGTGTCAATTACTCTGTAATGGCGTAAGGTAATAAATGTAATACATTACACTGGATGCAGAAGGTGATTGATAATTAGTTGCCACCATGTTGTGTAAATTTCCAAATCAGTGATTTTAAGCTGGATACATAAGTGATTCATCATTCATATTCAGGTACCATGAAATCCCTGTAGCTGGGAGTTCAAAGAGCCTCAAGTTTTCAATAATATTGTTATTTATTTTATTTGGAAGTTATTTTGTAGTAGCTAAGGGAAATTTTTCAGTTCTACCCCTTTCTAAAAATATTAGGATGCACCTGCTTCCTAAGAACCTTTGAATTTCCAAGTTCATCACTCTGGCTGCTTGACTTGGTTTTCGCAGTTAGGGCGGACTGCAAGCCCCCAAGACAATAATTTATTGCTTACTTCTCCCCAAGGGGAAGAAAATAAACAATGCACACAGCTGTGAGTTTTAGGAAAAACAAACCATACAAATTTAATGAAACAGGGAAAAAAGGGAACAGGTACAAAGGGAAATGGAGGGAAAAGAAAGGATAAATATATTTACAAAATCCCGAAACCAGGAGTCCAGGGAAGAAAGAGTTCTCCTCTCGTCTTGGCTGCCGAGAAGCCCAGGGTGAAGAGAGAGAAGAAAAAAACAGTCTCTCTTTACAGGCGAAGGGAAAAAAAACAAAACTGATAAGTGGCTTTCTGCTCTGCCGCTGCCTCAGAGAGAAAGTCCAGCAAAGAAGAGAAAAAAAAACTGATAGAAGCAGCATCTTTGCTCTGCTCCGCCGCTGCCCCCCCTCAGGAATGCAGTCCAAAACCCAAACAGAGAGAAGGAAAAAAAAAACTTAGCTCAGTACTTTTCAGTTTATCAACAGAAGGCTTGATACGGAATAAGTCGTTTAACTCATTCGTTCCCGAGACAGCCAAAACTTCAAACTATAACACTGCTGCAATTCTACTCAAAGGTAAACTCTCTCCATTTATTTAATAGTAATCAAAGCCAATTGATTCCATTGAGGGATATACAAAGAAAAGTCTGACTTTAGACATATTTTCCTAGTAAAATAATCTCAGCAAAAAAGGATAGAAGTAGGAAAACAACAATATAAGCAGCATTGCAGATAATAATTCTACCAACTTGTCTGTCAACATTAATTTTACACAAGTTATTTTCCTATAGCAGTGAGGTTGGTGTTTGCAGCGATTCATGTATTTGGGAGTATTCGTCTCCTATTTTCTCTCAGCAAGTCTGCAAGGACATAACTTGTGCAATTTGTGAAAAGAAAGCTAAAATGATGGAAAACCTGAGTTTTTCATAGTTTCTCCAAGCATTAGTTGTGGTTAATAGAGACAAGGAATATTAAGTTCAGCTGAATAGGAAAAGATGGTGAATTTTGACTTTTCCTTGGTATTGAACCAAAAAAGTTATACAGGCCAACTCAAGTTATGTTCCTTGCATCAGATTCTTTGTATGATCAGTGAATAAATTGTGACCTTAATCCTTTCCACAGAATCACTGAGGTTGGAAGGGACCTCTGGAGATCATCTAGTCTTACATTTCTGCTCAGAGCAGAGCCAACTGGATTCTCAGGACCATGGCCAGGCAGTTTACAACTATCTCCAGAGATGGAAAATCCACTATATCTCTCATCAGACAGTTAAAGTGTTTGACTAACCTTAGAGTCAAAAAGTTGTTTCTTAGCTTTAAACGGAATTATCTGTATTTGAATTTGTGTCTATTGCTTCTTATTGGTCCCTCAGCACCACTGAGAAAAGTCTGGGTCTGTTTTCCTGTTGGGTAATTATACACATTGATAAGACCCCTCACCTCTCTCAGCTTCTCTTTGTTTCACACATGCTCCAGGCCCCTAATCATCTCAGTGACCCTTTGCTGCACTTGCTTCATGGGTGTCTGTGTCTTTTATATGGCAGAGTCTGGAACTGAACACAACACTTCATGTGTGATCTCACCAACCCTGAGTAGTCGGGAAGAATCACCTCCCTTGACCAACTGGTAATGGTCTTTCTAATGCAGCCCAGGATGCTGTTGATCTTCTTTGTTACAAGGGTGCATTGCTAGCTCATGGCCATCTCATCAATCAAGACAACATCCAGGTCCTTTTCTTCAAAGCTGTTTTCCAGACTGTCAGCCACCACTCTGTATTGTTGCATGGGGTTGTTCCTTATCAGGTTCAGGACTTTGAGCCTTTTCCTTTGTTGAACTACATGAGGTTCCTATTGGCCCAATTTTCTAGCCTTTCGAAGTCCATCTAAATGGCAGCACAATCACCTGGTATATCATCTGCTCCTCCTTTAGGGAGGAATGTACTCCCATGGGGTATACCACTGGAATCCAAATTGTGCCACTGATCTCAATTCTCAAAGCCCAGCAGTTCAGCCAGTTTTCAATCTGCCTCTTCCACTTATCTAGGTCATACTTCATCAGTTTCTTAATGAGAGTGTTATGAGAGACTGAGTTGAAAGCCTTGCTGAAGACACACAACATCCACTGCTCCTTCAAGACAGTGACCTTATTGTAGGAGGCTATCAGGTTGGTCAAGCCTAATATCCTCTTTGTAAATTGAAGCCAACTATTCCAAATAACTTTCTTGCCTTTCCAGGCATTTCCAGGTTTCCAGGATTATTTGTTCCATCACCTTCCCAGGGATCCAATTGAGGCTGCCCAGCATGTAGTAATCTCCAGAAAAGGTATCAAGTACCTTGACATTTTCCATGTCTTTTATCACCAGGAACCTTGGCCTTGTTTGGCAGCATATTCATTTTTCTAGCCTTCCTTTAGCTTCTAGCTGTCTTTCATGTTCCTTCCCAGTTTCAACTCCATTTAGGCTTTGGCTTTCCTTACCTCATTCCCACATATTTGTCATCCCAAAGCTGCATCCATTACACGGTGTTCAAAAAGCTGATCCACACATAAAGTCAGGATATTTGCTTTAATTCTAGTTCTGCACAGAAAAGGGAGATAGGTGACATCCCACAAAGTTAGCTCAGCTTCCCAAAACACAGGTGCTATGTTTATACACAGAATTATATAACACTAAATTTAATTGTATTCTATTACTTGTATACATGATTGGCCAACTAATTCTTCACTTCCATTTAAAGTGAGAGTGTTTAAAAATTTCATCATGCATGCTCAGAGAGGAGAGGGTTTTTTGTTAGTAGGAGACCTTCTAGCTAGGTATTCTAGTATGCTAATAAGATGTTAATAAGCTGAATCTAATTAGTAAGTGTTTTCCACCTAGTGTTCAAGGCTATAGCCAGTTCTCACCAAGACAAGGTATAGGAGTACTCCCTCTCATACCTTTCATCCATCTTGCAAGCCTGTTTCTCCAGGACAGGCTGTTGACTCCTAGGGATGTGTTTTTCTTCAGCTCTCATTGTCTTAATGTTATGTAAGTTCTGGTTTTGTTCTAAGTGTCTCTTTGGTCTGTTTTAAGAAAAATTTTGGGAAAAAATCACATATTTCAATTAATAACCTACATCACATTCAGACACACATTTGTTCTGGGTCACCTAACTCTACTTCCACCACTCGCACAGTTCATTTTTATGTCTGAGTTTTGTCAGGAGCAACTTGCTCAACCATGCAGGCTTTCTGACACCATTGCTTAACTTCCTATGCATAGGCAAGGATTATTTCTGAGCTCAGAGAAAGTAAACCTTGAAAGTCACCAGCTCTCCTGGACCATCTTTTCTCCAGGACCATATCCTATGGCTGCCAAACAAGTCCCTTAACAGGCCAAAGTCTGTTCTCCTAAAGTCCAGGGTTGTGATCCTGCTATTTGCCTCGTTCCCTCCTCTCAGGGTCCTGAACTTCACCATTTCATGGCCACTGTAGCCAAGGCTGCTTTGAGACTTCACATCCCCTTTCCAACATCCTTGTTTTAGCTTACAGAAGAAGTTCCATGTTCAAACATCACTTTGCAAATGTTAATAAGCTTTCTATCCACTATTCTATCCATCTTAGAACCAGCTCATTATTTAAATAGCATTGCTCCTAAAGTGATTTGTGTGTTCCGTGATAATATTAAGGAAACAAAACCAGAAAGACAATAGAGCTTTAGCAAAGTAGGTAGGAGACCTGCATGGATGAGCAAACAGCTTCTGGAAAAATTCAAATAGAAGAGGGAAGTTTACAAAATGTGTTAAAAGGGACCTGCCACTTGGGTGGAATATAGGAACATTCTCAAATTATGCAGGATGAAATGAGGAAGGCTAAGGCCCACTTAGAATTAAATCTGTCAAGGGTTGTCAAGGGCATCTTCAAGGCTTCTTCAAGTACATCTATTGCCAAAGGAAGACTAGGGAAAAAATGGGCCCACTACTGAATGAGGTGATGGAGGATGCAGAGTCCTGGTGATGGAGGATACAGAGAAGGCAGAGTCACTGAATGCCACATTTGCTTCACTCTTTATTGCTAAGCCTGGCCCTCAGGAATCCCGTACTGGCTGGGAGAAAGTCTGGAGAAAGGAAGAATTTCCCTTAGTAGAGGAGGATCTGGTTCGAGATCATTTAGGCGTACTGGACACCCACAAATCCATGGGCCCTGATGCAATGCACCCACAAGTCCTGAGGGAGCTGACAGATGTTACTTCTGTCCATCATGTTTGAAAAGTCATGGAGAACAGGAGAGGTGCCTGATAACTGGAGAAAAGCCAATGTCACTCCAGTCTTCAAAAAGGGTAAGAAGGAGGACCCAGGAAACTAGAGGCCAGTCAGCCCCACCTCCATCCCTGGAAAAGTGATGGAATAGCTTATTCTGGATGTCATATCTAAGCATGTACAGGAAAAGAAAGTTATCAGGAGCAGTCAACATGGAATCACCAAGGAAGAATCAGGTTTGAACAATCTGATAGTCTTCTACAGTGGCATGACTGGCTGGGTAGATGAGGGGACAGCCATAGATGTAGTCTGCCTTGACTTCAGCAAGGTTTTTGGCACTGTCTTCCATAACATCCTCATAGGTAAGCTTAGGCAGTTTGGGTTAGATGAGCTGACAGTGAGATCAATTGAGAGCTGGCTGAATGGCAAAGCTCAGAGGGTTGTGATCAACATCACAAAGTCTAGTTGGAGGCATGCAGCTAGTGGTGTTCCCCGGGGTTCACTACCAAGTCCTGTCCTATTAATATATTCATCAGTGACCTGGATAAAGGGACGGAGTGTACCCACAGCAAGTTTACTGGTGATGCCAAACTGGGAGGAGTGACTGATACACCAGAAGAATGTGCTGCCATTCAGTGGGACCTGCACAGGCTGGAGACTTGGGTGGAGAACAACTTAATGAAGTTAACAGAGGCAAGTGTAGGGTTCTGCACCTAGGGAGGAATAACCCCAGGCACCAGTACAGGTTAAGGGTTCATCTGCTGGAAAACAGCTCTGTGGAGAGGGATCTGGGAGTCCTAGTGGACGACAAGTTGAACATA
This sequence comes from Aegotheles bennettii, assembly GCA_013398125.1. Classification (NCBI taxonomy): domain Eukaryota; kingdom Metazoa; phylum Chordata; class Aves; order Caprimulgiformes; family Aegothelidae; genus Aegotheles; species Aegotheles bennettii. The sequence continues at coordinate 47,770 of VZRW01006552.1, read as the reverse complement.
AGCTGGAAATGTGCCTTTGTGGCCAAGAAGATCCATTGTATCCTGGGGTGTGGCCAGTGGGTCAAGGGAGGTTATCCTACCCCTCTACTCTGCCCTGATGAGGCCACATCTGGAGTATTGTGTTCAGCTCTGGGCTCCACAGTACAAGAAAGACAAAGAACTACTGGAAAGAGTACAGCAAAGGGCTACAAATATTATTAGGGGACTGGAGCATCTCTCTTACAAAGAAAGGCTGAGAGGTGTTAAGAGAATGGGACCAGACTATTCTCAGTGGTGCCCAGTGACAAGAAAAGGGGCAATGAACACAAACTGGAACACAGAAAGTTCCATTGGAACATGAGGAAAAATTTCTTTTCCTTGAGGGCAACAGAGAACTGAAATAGGCTGCCCAGAGAGGCTGTGGAATCTCTTCCTGTAGAGATATTCAAAATCCACCTGGATGTGATCCTGTGCAACCTGTTCTAGGTGAATCTGCTTTTGCAGAGGGGTTAGACTAGATGATGTCCAGAGGTCTCTTCCAACCCATACCATTCTGTGACTCTGTGATTCTATGATCACTTTTTAAGTTGAGACTACATAACCTCCAGGAGTGAAACTAGGGAAGATATGGTTACTAATTTTGTGATGTATGCTTTTAATCAAGAATTTCACTGCCACCCTTCAGTTTAGTAACCTATGACATTTGACTAAGATTATATTTCAGGTAAAATAAAACTCAGTTCATACATATTTAAGAAGATAAACTTGCTGATATTGCTTTGCAATATAATGACATTATTGCTCAAATAGCTCACCAAGTGCAAGTCTGTTTTGCTAAATCTAGCATAAAGAACATGTTCATTCTGCAGCAGGAGGCAGATTCACATGAAAGCAGTCTGATATTTAATAACTGCAGTCAGTCCAAAACAATCTAGAATGCGACATAATTAATCTCCTGCCTGTCTCCATTACTCTATGCACTCAAGTAAATATAGTGTTATTTGTGGGCTTCCTCTTACTTACACCTTACAAACGAATCATTCCAGTGAATATGTGGATACAGCATATAAATTCCTCTTTAAAAGTACTTCATTGGAGTATAAAATAAAACTTACTAGCTTGTAATTAATAAGCAAGCATGTTATTTCATCTACAATGAATTTTCATTACATGGAGTTGAAGCATGGCATCAAAAAATACCTGAACATTAGAAATTAATAAAATATCATCACTAGTATTTTGCATAGTTCTATGACATTTCATGAAAGGCCGGCTTCAAGAGGCATAAACAACAATGCCTGTAAAAACCCATACAGAAGTAATAGTTCCAGAAACCCTTATTGTAATATGAATTTTAAAAGGTAGATAACACATTTCCTTGACTTAATAAATCTGAATATTACTATAGTCATTTAATACTCAGCCCTGAAACTTAAAAAATTTCCCTGTTCTGCAAAGATGGGCTGATTATATTAAATTTACAATATTGGATCTGTTTAAATTCCCCAAACTGTATAAAAAACAGCTTCCTGATTAAACCTTTATTCTTGTTTCTCCTGTATTCTCTAATAGTAAGTGTACCAAATCACTATAGCTCATGTTAGCTGACACCCAGATCTCCAGGTGACTTCAGGCCGAAGCAGAATAGACAGGTTCCTAGAGCACAAACTGATGAATATTCAAAATTCAAAGCCTTAAACGAAATGAAGTGTCTCAGAAATGCAGTTGCAGTTTAGAAATACAGAGTCCAACCTGTATTGGCACAGTGACAATTTTTTTTCATTCTTCTCTCAGTGCCTCAACTCACTGAAACCACACACCAAGATGTACTAGGTCCGAGCAGTCACTGAACTCTGTGCCCTAGTTTGTGCCTATGTCTAACCAGGAGACACATTCAAAAGGCCATCCCAGCAAAGGAAGGGAACAGTGCACTACAGTGCACTTCCCTTTTCTTCCTTTTATGCCAGCAGCAATTGCACATTATGTTGCTGCACTTGAGAACCTGTATTCAGTAGTGCTATTTTGATGGGAGTGGAATAAGATATGAACAGAGATGGATATGCAGTTAAGGGAGTGGGGGAGTGGTCAGGATTACCCATTATTTGTGCGGTAATGCTCGTCTCAATCCCATAGCCACTCAGAGGAGATATTTTTCAACTGTTTCTATAACATGAAGTTCTACCACAACAAAGAACAAATAGATAAGACAAATTTTGCAGTCTACATCTATATGATGAAAAAATATTTCTGTTTATAATATTAGGAAGTACAGACCTTTCTAATATATTCTGTAGATATTTCATTTCCCAATACTTTTCATTCTGAAAGCTTTATCTGTATACATTGGAAAACAATTGTATATAGCCATTTTGTGTTCTATGTCACATTCGCTTACAGCAAACCATATATAGTTGTAGTGTACAAGGTATACACAGGCTGGTGGTTCACATTTAAGTTGGTTAATTCTTGCCAAGTAGATGTCACAAAATTCATTATTTCTAATTTATAAATGTTAATTAAACATTAACATTGCAGGCACATAAGTTTAAATACCTGGGCTTCGTAAAGATACCACTACAAACACCACAGGTTGTTGGATGATTGAATGACCAGAAACAAGCCTTCAACTTCTCTCTTGCTCCTTTTTTCCTCTCCAGTACACCAACATATCTAGAAATGGAAGCAAGAATCAAAATGATAGGACTAGAATAAAGTTCTAATGTTTGACCTAGTTTTTTGTCCTCTACAAGTAAAATCCATGTGAGAACACTGTTCGGGAAGGACTCTTCTATTTTGTCTCAGATGGCTATCAAGAAAGGTAGGTAGTTGGTGGATACAATTTGATGGTATTTCACCTTGGTCTTCTACATTAATATCAAAGACTATGAATACTAAAGACAACAGAAATAGTATGTTTAAAGAATAACAATAAAAAGTATGATCAGGATGAAAACTCTATGCAACTACTCTAAAATTTTCTAAATATTTCAAAGTAAAACCAGACTATGAAAGCCTTCCCTGGCTTCTATGAGATCCTTCTCTGCCAGAACAAACAAAAAAATCCTGAAACAACCTGTAGTAGACACTTTGCCAGAGTCAAAAATTATATTTTACTTCAGATGGTGATTTCTGTTTCAAGTCTGCAATCCCTCATACACCTGAGTGAGCTCTAAGTGGGTGAAATGAAATCTGCTGCTTCCGTATGTATCAATCAGCGTAATCTCTTATCCCTTTCAACAACTCACTCTTTTAAGGTCATTAAGTTTTAATTAACTGGCATTCCATAAAACACCTCATATTTTCAACGTATTCCCAGCTCAGATTACATTAGGCTATCCTGGTATGGTCAAACAATGTCTTCTGTAATGTATTTTCACATACTGCATAAGTATACTAAATTTTTGTTAACACTGTGTGAAATTTGAGGAAAAAACTAGACAGCCTTATATAGAAAGAACTCTTAAGAATAACCTTGATAAATCTTGTGCAAGGCGGTGGGTGTGACAAGCCCACTTGTTTATCACAAGATGCATCATGAGTAGGGGGCCTCCCAGAGGCAGTGACCTTTGTTCTGGTGAGCAAGATAAGAGAAAACTTGTGTAGTTCTTTGCTTCTGTCAGAGGGATATGTCATTCGATGGTGACCTTTTCCTCATTACCTGAAAAATGCATATTAAAGTTGACACACCCATCTATGCTAATGAAGATTTTAGTGAACATGCTATGTATGTATGGCCATAACACTTGTCTCTACACCCAAATCATACTACATATCATCTGAGGGTGGGAACCTCACAGCTTTGGGGATAAAAGGCCAAGAAAAGGATCACTGTGGAGAGAAGAACCAAAAGATGGATGGACCAGTCGACGGGCTGTGTTCTCTTCCTCCACCCCAGGCAGGGACGCTTCTCTGGGTAAGCACCGTGCCTTTCACCTTCTGGGTGGAAGTATCCCTGGGTTGTATTATTACTATTTGTTGCTAGCAATATTAACTTCAATTAGTAGTGCTTGTGAAGTCAGTGCATTTATCAACTGCAATTCCAAACTTGTTATATCTGTCGCCTTAATAAACTCTATTTTTACAATTTTGTGCATCTGTTTCAGTGCAAGTCCTTGGTGGGACTCTGATACAAAGTTGTCTCTGAATCTGTTTCAGAGCAAGTCCTTTGTCAGACTCTGAAACAGGCAAACATTGACTCTGACAGGTGGCTGTGCACACACACGTAACCATTTAGCTATAAACCATTGACCAAGTCTGAGACTAGGACTGGTTCCAGCCTCACCTAGACTTCTCTCTGAGAAGGAGTTTAAGAAAGCAAGGGGATCTGGTCTGAAACTCATGACTCCTCAAGAGGGCTTTCCCTAGTCACCTTGCAGAGGTTTTTATCTTTCCTCCCCTTTTACACGACGTATTGATAGAGGCAGCCAAACAAATCCAAGTTCCTGCTGCAAGTCTTTCTGTTAATTAAGTGTCTAGACTAAGCGTGAAACAGTTTTAACATTTCAACCTCTTGTTATCAAAATTCCTTCCCTCCCCCTTCATAAAAAAAAGCATTAATAAATTAAAATTTTTAGAAGTTTAATAAAAGGGGGAGAATTGTAACGTTTTGTAATTCCATTTTATATCCTGCTGACTCCAGTGGGCTGACTGCTGATTTCTAATTGGCCAGTTGATAGTTCCCTAGCAACAGGTTAATTGATTACTGCTATAAATCCACCTTGTTCAACTCTCTTTTATTCCTCACTTAAAAGTGCATACACACACATCTGCCAAGTAAAAGACAGCAGATAGAAATCTAAAGAACAAAGATTAAGTATGGAGAGGGATGTGATAGCAATTTAATCAATAATTGTTTCAAATTTCAGAAAAAAATTAAGCAATATTTGGATTAAAAAATAATTTTAAAATTATGCCTGCATACTTATAGTCATGTTCTTTTAATTCTACTCTTTTAATGCAGGGATCAAGAAATCCTTTCATTCACTATCATATTAATTGAAATTGATTCATTCCAATTTTATATATAAAATCTTACCTACTTGATAGAGTTGAAAACCATAATGAAAAAGGAAACTTGTAGATAAAAGGCTAAGTATTGTTCATAAAGTAGGTCCAAGGGCTATGCTCCACTAATACATCATTAATTTCTGCACTGTTAACCAATTGTTATGTAAGAATTGTGAATTTTTATTCCATTTGTTTTAGAACTAGCTTTATTTTATATGTAATATCAAAGGGACATATTTTCAGTACCAAAATAAGAACTAGATGTGAAAAAAAGGGCTCAGGTAGTTTCCAGGCCCTAAATCCAGTGATGCAGGGCTGAGAACCTCTGCTGGACTAAAATTCATTAACTATCTAGACACTGCAGTTTCTGACTTCAATCTTGAAAGGCATAGCAGAAAGAAATATCATGTGGATGTTGTAAGTAAAATATGAGGCCTTAGGCTCTTATTAAAGAAGGATAGTGAGTGTAAATTTCAGTGCAAGAGGGAGTGACTCCAGAATTAGTAAGGAAGAAGAAAACAACTCTAAGAAAGGAAAGCTTTGGGGATTGCATTTCTTATTCTGGAAGCACTGAGTCTCTTCAAGCAATAGGATGGGGCAATTTGTGATTTCTCCTATTTAGAAAAAAAGCAGTGAATTGTCATTTTGCTAGTCTAGAATAGGTGAGATTAGTACCTGGCATTCTCTTACATGGTTGTTTTTCATCTTGAATACAGGGCACTCCACTCTCCCTTTCTCCTTCCAGCAGCAGAGATACCTTCTTTTCTTATGTTGTTATTGGAAACATGCAAATCCATATTCTCCACAAGAATGCCAGAGCCATCATGATATCCTGGTTTGGCTAGAATCAAGAAGTCTTTATCTTTTTTATTGAAGTTGTTCAAATCTTTCTAGTCTACAGAAAATCTTAAAGAATCCCTGAGCCTGTAAGAACAAGTGTGACTGTGCTTAAAGGGTTCTATAGAGATGAACAGAAATGGGAGAGCGGGGTCCTGGTTTATTCCAGTTGCTTCACTATTTTATTGAACAACTTTCACATGTAAAATGTATAAACAGGCCCCCCAACACCCACCCTTTACAAGCATCACACTGTCAGTCTGTGTTCAAGTTTGAGTGTCGTGAACTTTAAGAGCTTTTCAAGCTGTATAGTTACATGTCCACCTATCTCCTATTTTGTATCAGTGAATTTAATTCCTATTTCCTAAATATATGATTGTGCTTGTCACAGTCAAATTTCATCTATTTAATTCTGGACCATTTATCATTTATCAATTTCCTTTTTGATTTAACCTTTTCTTCTAAAGTGCTTACTTTCCAATGTGATGTCACCTGCAGATTGTATGAGGGAAGTCTATTCCATGCCTTGGATTTCTCATGAAAACATTACTATTAATGTCAGGCTCAAGACAAAATCCTCAGGGTTGCACCTTTAAACATAGTTTAGGGACAATGGATATTTAAATGAATGAAAATAAGAGGCATCCTTCCTCCTAGGTAAGGACACTAATCACATTGCTATTATACTAGCCAGGAACCATTACATATTCTGCCTCTCTAGTCCAATAAATCTTGTAACTACAAAGCAAACTCGTAATACAAAGCAGAAAATAACCAACTGAAGAAATTAAGTTTGAGCGAGATACAGAGAGTCTCTATTGAACAAAGTTTTAGAGAATTAATCTTGTATTTTGTAGCAGAAATTGTTAATTACTGATGAGTTGGAATGCTTGCAAACCTGCCATGTAACTATTTCAATGCTTTCAAACCAATCTGCTGTTGGAACTTTCACTAATGCAATATTTGCCTGATTATTGTCATCTTCTGTTTCCATTTTTGTTAGAACTTGAAGCCAAATGGTCCATCTGGCATTCTCCCTTGCTTGTCATTTTAGAAGGTATAAAAATAAAGTATATTTTAACATTCTAAATCATTAGGGTTTTTTTCTCGCATAAAAACTGAACATAAGAACTCATAAGGTTTTACAGAATATTTTATTAAAAAAAATAAAAACAAAACAAAACAAAAAACCCAACCCTACCACCCTCTTTAACTAAGTCTGAGATCTGCATCTGTACTCTATTTCAGTACCTCACTGACCGCCTACTGACAATAATGGCCAGGGAGGAGCAGTGTACCGGGCTAAAACAAAAATAAATGTTTCACAAAATCATCTCTTGAAATTTTCAAATAGTACAGGGAGTTTAGCCACATGTCTTCCATTGGAATGAACATGTGTATGTTGTGTAGGAGAGAAAGAGATTCAGAAACAGACAAAATGTTTAAATCTTTCTTTGTGTGGTCTTCTGTTTTTATTCTGCCTGTTTGAAAAAAAAATATAATGACTGTAGAATGTGTTCAACAGACTGGTGAACACCTCCACGAGCACAACATGAGCTGAGACGGACTCACTTTACTTCCTGAATACATTTACATTATGTTATGTGAAACTACTGAGCAGCTGTTAGAGAAAAAAGAAAACATTCTTGCAGAGGCACTTACTGAGGACCAATCACCAAATACACATGGCAAATAGAAATGGCAGTCTGAAAAGGTGATAAGCAATCAAGTACAGGCAAAAGTGAAACACTGTGACCTTACCTTCAACATGAACACTAAATTAACATATCTGTGCAGTGTACTCGAAATTTAATAGGACAATAAGGACAAAGAGTGCTTAAACCCAGCCATGGGCTGCACAAATCTGAAATATCTAATCTAGTCTAATTACAGAGTATTTTACATCCCACATCCCAAACCTCAACCACCTAATCTTTTCACCAGCAACCAGAAGTTCACAGCTAGTTTACAGACTTGACCTATATGATTAAGCAAAACATAGTTTGTATTTATGGAACATAGCCTAGTCATGAAACAGGGTAATCCAAAAACAGAGAATTGACTCAGAAAATGGGCTCAACTAACTTGTCTTTGTCCATTATGCAGCATTTATTATTTATTTTTTTTCTGAGCAGAAGTCATTTCCTTCTGACCAGTAAGAGATTCCTGTTTGTCATGTCAATGTGTGAAGTCCAAAGGAGAAAGTTATTCAGTTAAACTGATTTCTGTGTTCCAGGTGTGCTTTTTTTCTGGGAGGACAAAGCAGCAGCAGTCTTACATGAGTGCTGTATCTAAGAGGGCTCTCACAAACATGTTGTTGAAACACTGCCACCAATTGAAAAAGACATTTGAAGTGACCTTCCTTTCTTCAGAGGAAGTTTAGAACATCTTGAAATTATGTTCATTTATCCCAGTCTGCTGGTTTAGCAAACGGCCAGGGCAAGCCACAAACCAGACCCCCCCCCATCCTCCTCGCTTTTATAGAGTCTGGCAGGAAAATGGGTGGAATACTGAACCTGATACCTGATACCTGGCACCCAGACCCCTTTCACAACAGGGGCCTAAACTCCACCCCTCATTCACTGGGTGCCTGGCAGCAAAAGCCAATAAGATTTTGCCTGCCCCTTTCAAACTATAACACCCAGACAGATAGATGTTATCATGAAGGGTCATAAAATAACATCTGGAAAACAAGTCTTTGCCTTTGCATCTAGCACATTGCCCCAGGTATTAACTAAAGAAAATAGAACAATCCCTGTAGATACTTCAGAGGTGTTTGTCTGCAGAGGTCTTTATCTACTGGTTTAAATAGCATGCTGGTCTGGATTAGACTACTAGTGTATTTGATATGAATTTCAAGAACTGAAAATTAATATTTTCTACAATCAAACTCTATAATTTTCCTTGCCCAGGAATGCTGCTTTACTCCTTCGAGGAGGTCAGGAAAGAAACTTCTTTTGAAAAGGGAGTATTAAATTAGTAGAGTCAGTAGCCCTTTACCTGTTCCCCTGGAAATACGTACACAAGGCTTAACATAGACACATTTTTAATTCAGTATTTTTGCTGAGGAAAAGACATTAAGGTTATCTGCAGTCTTTAGGTAAATGCAAAGAAATATTGAAATCATATAAAATACAGCTGTACGTTCCATTAAAATCTTATAAAAATATATATGTGACAGCAATATTTATTATTGTTAGCACTGTTCAGCAATATGATATAAAAATATAAACACTTACCCAGCTGAAAGACTATTATGTATTTCCAGGCATGGATAATCACAGATTTCCATAAATAAATTAAATAAAAGGGGAAAAAATACCTCAAACAGTTCTCTAGATTTCTGTATGTTCTAGACAGGTCCACATATGCAATGGCTGATTAGTGCTGCAGATTATGCAGGTGTCTGACAGGCTTAGGATGTTTCATGCTCATGGTATATATGCTACACCATACATTCTTAACGTATTTGTCTGGGAACACTTAAACTAGTAGGAACATTAACTCCCTCTGCCAAAATATTTAAAAACAACAAGAAATTACCTAATTTGTGGTTTATTGTGAAAGTCTTACAAGACTATTTAAGTATTTTAGAGACTTCATGTTGTGCATATTAAACCAAGGTAAAAAGTGAGTAGGAGATCAAAATAGGTGAGGAAATTCAATGCTCCTACAATTGTGAGAATGTGTCAAGGTATTTGGTCAAATAACAACACAGGCTAATCAAGATAACTCTATTTACTTTAATAGACCTAGACCAGGTCATATAAATGAACTTTCGTCCTCATGTTACCATTTTTGCCTTGAAAAAATGTGTCCTTGTCGACAGATGACACCAAGCTGAGTGGAATGGTTGACGCACCTGAAAGACAGGATGCCATCCAGAGGGGCCTAGACAAGCTCGAGAAGTGGGCCCAGGGGAACCTCATGAGGTTCAACAAGGAGAGGTGCAAGGTCCTGCATTTATGTCAGGGCAACACTCAGTGTCAATACCAGCTGAGGGATCAAGGAATTGAGAGCAGCCCTGCTGAGAAGGACCTGGGGATACGGGTAGACAAAAGGCTGGACATGAGCCAGCATTGTGCCCTTGCAGCTCAGAAGACCAACCATATCCTGGGCTGCATCAAAAGGACTATGACCAGCAGATTAAGGGAGGTGATTCTGCCCCTCTACTCTGCTCTGGTAAGACCCCTCCTGGCATACTGTATCTGTCTCTGGGGTCTCAACACAGGAAGGACATGGACCTGTTGGAACGAGTCTAGAGAAGGGCCACAAAAATGATCAGAGGCCTGGAACACCTGTACTATGAGGGAAGATTGAGAGAGTTGGGGTTGTTCAGCCTGGACAAGAGAAGGCTCCAAGGAGAACTCATTGCTGTCTTTCAATACCTAAAGGGGTCTTGTAAGAAAGATGAGGACAGGCTTTATATCAGAGCCTGTTGTGACAGGACGAGGGGTAATGATTTTAAACTGGAGGAAGGCAGATTTAGGTTAGATATAAGGAAGAAGTTTTTCAACATGAGGGTGATGAAACACAGGAACATGTTGCTCAGGGAGGTGGTGAATTCCCCATCCCTGGAGATGTTCAAGGCCAGGTTAGATGAGGTCCTGAGCAACCTGGTCTAGTGGACGATGTTGCTGCCCATGGAAGTGGGGTTGGACCAGATGACCTTTAAGGTCCCTTCCAACTCAGGCTATTCTGTGATTCTCTGAATGATTTGCACCTGTATATCTTTTGTTTGTCCATAATGTTATTTTTTTCATACATTCTTAAGAATAAGGAACAAATACACAACAACCTTGATGCTTTTGCTCATGATACAGGTACCTAGTTTAATGTGTGCTAACAGGTAGTATTTGTTCACATTTGTACAGAGTGCAAAGGAAAAGAAAATGCTATTAGAGATTATGCAAGGTTTTACACGTTTAAAGAACTCTCTATAGTAGCAACAACCAGAGGCTTCCCAAAAACTTTCTCCTGCACAGTTTACAATAAACATACAAGTTGCAAATATTACAGTTTCTGTCTAGAACCGAAAGTTATAGCCATAAGATACTTTCATTGCTTTCATTTTCTTTCATATGCTTCCAACCATATTTCAGTTTACACTATAGTGAAATATATCTGGCTAGGAGCATATTTCATCCACCTGCCCACCACTCACTAGTACATAGTGCATGCAGTTCACACAATTCAAGGTTTTCCACAAAAAAAACAGGAACAAATTATGAAAATTATGCTGGTGCCAAGTGTAGGAGTATTACTCATACTTGCTTTCATTCTCAAGTCACACTGTAGAAATATGTTTTAATACTCTTAATAGCAGTAACATTTAAGTGATAATTGTCAACAAATAGAAATCACAGTTTACAGAGTGAAGAAGTTTCTTCTGCATAGTTAATTATATCAGCTGGAGAAACAAAATCAAATCAACATTTGAACATGCCATCTCTTCTTCTGATTTGCTCAAAACATAGTACATTTCACGCATACTTATTCAGAATCTCATTACTCTTTGAGCAAATGAGCAGCCTCTTTCTCACAGGGGCTAGGAACTAGTCTTTGTATTTCACAGAAATCGCAGTGAGAACCGAATACCAGAATTTCTGTTTTTCCATTAGTGAACCACTACAGAAAGATGAAAAAATGAAGAGAGAGGAAAAGAACTTCACCCATTTTTCCTATGTTTTAATTTTGTTCTCTCACAACTTGTCATGCTTCACTGCTTTAATAAAAGGGTAAACAGAAGTACCACTACACATATCTACAGACAATTCTACCATTTATTATGATGGTGTACATCACTCTCAGGCTAAATGATAAGCAGGAGTTTCCTTGCCTTCACAATATAAGGAATATAATGAAAGAGCTTTTAGGATAATGAACTGCATTGTACCAGGAGAATGATTCATTCTTTTAGATGCATTACCGTCCACACCAGTATCTAATGAACAAAATTGTGTAAGTGGATGGAAGTCAAATTGCGTGGGTAAGAGGTCTTTTTATGTACCTACCTGGCAAACAAATACTCTGTTACAGATTTTTAGTCACTCTATGATCATATCAATATAATGCATCCCTGCAATAGTATTCCAGGGTTGCATTATATTTTAAGTGTCCCATCCAAAGTGTTGTGCAAGTGGCTTATTAACCCTTTTTTTTCCCCAGTAGTAAATTCCTCTTTATCTGATTGGAAATAAATAACATAGAGCTCAATAACTGATTTGATTTATAAGCTATTTATCATATAAGCTGTAATAAATTATTGCATGTGACAGAAAGTGCATCATATTGCCTGTGAATATGCTGGGAAATACAAATGTACCATTAAGTCAGCCACATTCTCTTTCCAAATCAAACACTGAACCAGAAAGTTAGTAACTTTCTTCAGAGCTAGAAAAAAGCCACAGTTACCTCTAAGAGCTGCCTAAAATTTAGGAGCTTAAAGTTATAGTAACCAATTTGGGTTACAAAATGCAAATTTATATAAAATAATTTTATTCAGAGATAAAACCCAGTATGTTAAATTGAAATTTAAAAGTTTTATTTCAGCATTTACAAAATTAACAACTTAAATGTTCTTTAGTTGGTCAGACATGTTCAGCAGTCTGCAAGCAAAACGTTCAACTCCATCTAAAATATATTAGACATTAGAAAGATCCAATCTGCTATTTTGAATGTAGTGTTTTATTTGACCTAGAGTTCCCACTAAAACATCAGTGTCCCTATCAATAGTATCAAATTGTCTTTTACTGAGTACCCACATAAAAACATACCACTGAAAGTTTCTTTCTGAGAGCCTTGGCAGGCTATAGCTACCCTAAGTGCCAACTCCTTTGTTGGAAAAGGAATAGTATGTTTGGTGTATGGCCTCTTCTCCCAAACTGCATGCTGTTGATTTTTTCTCAATTGGTGCAGGAACAAAAAACAGCTTTTCCCTGTTCCCACCTGAACTTAAGCAATGAAGTCTTTGCTGTAATATATATGGGATGGAAAGTCCAAAAGAAACATTTTCTGAAACATAAATAGCAGGGAAATAAACATATGAAACGATGTTTCCAGGATAAATATACTTCAACTTAGCTTCAAAATTAAATTATAACCTTTCATTTATAACTTTCTTAGCTTCTTTTTCTCAAGTGTTCTTACATGGATCTGATGGATCTGAGAAGTAGTTTTTTTATGATATTTGTACCTGGAGGACCAGATAATTGTTGCTATGAGTCAATGTTTTCCATTTAGCTGTTAATAGCTAAAACTAGTTCTCTGTGCACATCTCACATTGTAGCTTTTCCCCAAGAAAATCTGACAATATATAAGTCTAAAACTGTAAGTGACATCCAAAGTGTATAAAAAGATTACTAGAAGATTATCAATCAGGATAGCTATTTTACTCCTATAAATAACACCAGTTTAGAAAGGAATCTGGGCTGGTTTTGGTTTGTTCATTTCCTTTTCCCAAGGGAAAATATAATTAAAAAAAAAAAATTCACACTTGAAAATTTTCTATTAAAAACTGCATGTAAAACAAAAATACTTGCTTTTACAATTTCCAACTAAAGCTTAGAATATTTCAAGAAAATTGGAAAATGTTTGATAAAATTTCTCTTTTGTAATAATATTTAATCACAAACCTATTGTTCTGGCAACAAGGTTTCTCAATCAGTATAAGTTATAATTTACTCATTTTTATTTTTATGGAAGATTTTGATATTTTTGTTCCTCAGCTATATAAATAATAAATATAATAATAAATCCAATAATAAAAATGTCATCTGTTTATGAATGTCACAAGATTATCATATAGTACTTGGTGGTACACACTCTGAAAAAGAACACACTGAAAAATACTCTGAAATAAACAGCTTGATCCAAGTCTTTAATTTTTTTAAATGTAACCTGAAGACAGTAATAGTCTTCTGACTACAGGACAATTTCTAGGCTTTGCTGTTATCTAACAACATTTACAGAATTCTGAACCTGCATGACAGTTTCAACTGTTACTGTTTAAAGTAATTATTGTATTAAATTTCAATCTCACTTACTTTTCTCAGGAGTGATATCTTTAAAATACGGATCACTTAATGTTTGTTTCAAGTAGCTCTTGTCTCCATTGCTCTAAAGCAGGAATTAATTCTCTTATTATTTTAAAAGTTTTCTCATCCCTCAGCATATTCTCTGAACATATCCTTAGATATGATAACTCAAAGCAGTGACACACAATTCCACAGCTATCTAATAAGAGTAGATACAAAGCTTGCTTACATATAAGAGCAAAAAGAGTAAGATGTTTTGAAGGCTAGCTGTTCCTCATGATTGCCTCCAGATTCCAATGCAATTTAGTTTGTATATATTGACTTTACACCTTGACAGTCTGTGTACAAACCTGATCTCAGGCAGGAATAACCATAAAATGTTAAACTACCAGTTCCGAGAACAGTGGCACTTTATGAAGCCCTTTCCCCAAAGTATTTGTGTCTCAGTGGTGTTCCCATTGGATTTTTTGATAGCTGGTAACAGATGAATTTGTCTCATTGCATTCACATCCTCACAAGAACATTACCTTTGCTATTTAGCCACTTATTTTCACAAAACATATCGAACCTCAGTATCTCTTCAGGTACTTGATGTATTTGTCTGAAACTTTGCATAAGGCTAAAATCTTTATTAAAGATAAGACATAGACATAAATCTACAGAGAAAAGGCAACCAACTAGTTTACTCCCTTAACAAAACAGGCTGAAAATGAGAGGAACATCTCAAAACTGTATAATAGACTAACACAAGAACTTCACTGCTAGACTCACTGTACAGTCTCTTTTCTTGTTTCATTTACTCCTCTTTAAAATTGACAAAATGTTTCCTTCATCTCACTCTTGCTATACGTAGTTACAAATATGTAGTTCATCAGCTTTTCAGGACATGGATTATTTTTTACAACAAAAAACAGTTTGGATCCCCATGGTTTCAATAACTGCAATGTAAATCATTAATATTTATGAGAAAACTTTGCCATAATTCCATAGTATACGATATTACCCTAAAACATATCATAATCCCCTAAAATAAGGAACTGAAAAGTCTGCTCTAAAGCGTATTTGATGGGAAAACAAACAAAAAGAATAAAAATAGAACAAACAAACAAGGAAAATGACACATTGCAGAGGAGTGGGAGGGGGGCAGGGCACAGCACGGGAAGTAATACAAGTAATACATATATAGAAATGGATCTGGAACAGGTAATTATATCTAGAGCTTCATAACTCATTAATATGTGGCAAGCATTTGACTTTTTTCCCTTTCTAGCCCCCAAATGGAAAGAAATAATAGAGAAGATTGATTTTAGTTGAAATTAACTATGCATCTGTTTCTCCACAGAAGTCTAACAATTCTTGAAAGAATCAAAAACATCGAGAAATAAGATGCAGAAGATAAAGATATTTTCTTGTTTTGTGCTGCATAGATTGGCGTTTTAGGCTGCATAGAGGGGTTTCACTATTTTTATCAGATCCGTATACGGGCAAGATCTAAGAACTGAACTTAATTAATATGGAGGAGGAGAAAATGTTGCAAATGTAGGCTTTAAAGACCACTTAAAAATGAAAAAGTGAGTTTATTGTTATATACCAAACCCTCATCACTTTCATATGAGTATATCTGTTTTAGCTTTGCTACCATCAAATTTATCTAAAGTCTAACATAATGCAAGATGGGTTATGCAAAGACTGTGTGGGGACAGTAGTTATTATCAGCTTTAGAAGCTATAATTCTTATGGATTATCATAGAACCATAGAACGGTTTGATTTGGAAGGGACCTTTAAAGGTCACCTAATTCAACCCCCCTGAAACAAACACGGATATCTTCAACCAGGTCAGGTTGCTCAGAGCCCAGTCCAACCTGACCTTGAATGTTACCAATGATTGAGCATCTACCAACTCTCTGGGCAACCTGCTCCAGTGTTTCAGCACCCTTGTAAAAAACTTCTTCCTTATATCTAGTCTAAATCTACTCTCTTTTAATTTAAAAACATTACT
The DNA here is from genome assembly GCA_013398125.1 of Aegotheles bennettii. Classification (NCBI taxonomy): domain Eukaryota; kingdom Metazoa; phylum Chordata; class Aves; order Caprimulgiformes; family Aegothelidae; genus Aegotheles; species Aegotheles bennettii. The sequence goes on along the minus strand of VZRW01006552.1, from coordinate 31,911 downwards.
CCTTATCCTGTTGAAACAGGCTTTGGTAAAAAGTCTCTCTCCATCTTTCTTATAAGCCCCCAATATATAGAAAGATCACAATAAACTCTCCCCAGAACCTTCTCTTCTTCAGGCAGAACAGCTCCAACCCTCTCAGCCTTTCCTCACAGGAGAGGTGCTCCACCCCTCTGAGCATCTTCATGGCCATTCTCTGGACCCACTCCAACAGGTCTATGTCTTTTCTGTGCTGGGGGTTCCTGAGCTGGATGCAGTACTCCATGTGGGGTCTCACCAGAGCGGAGTAGAGGGGCAGAATCTTATCCTTAAGCCTGCTGGTCATGCTTCCTTTTAAGCAGCCAAGGATACAGTTGGCCTTCTGGGCTGCAAACACTCATGTCCAACTTTTCATCTACCAGCACCCCCAAGTCCTTCTCTGCAGGGCTGCTACTCTCAGTTCCTTCATTACCCAGCCTGTATTGATACTAGGGATATCCTTGACGCAGGTGCAGGACCTTGCGCTCCACTTCATTGAACCTCACAAAGTTCATATGGGCCCACTTCTCAAGCTTGTCAAGGTCCCTCTGGATCACATCACATCCCTTAGGCACATCAACCACACCACTCCGCTTGGTGTTGTCTGCAGGCTTGTTCAGGGTGCACTTGATTACCCTGTCCATGTCACTGATGAAGGTATTAAATAGTACTTGTCCCAATATCGACCTCGAAGGGACACCACTTGTCACCAATCTCCATCTAGACATTGAGCCATTGACCACTACCCTATGGATGTGACCATCTAACCAGTTCCTCATTCAACAAACAGTCCATCCATCAAATCCATATATCTCCAATTTAGACAGAAGGATGTTGTGAGGGTCAGTGTCAAATTCCTTACAGAATTCTGGATAGATGACATCCATAGCTCTTCCCTTATCCACTGATGTAGTCACTCCATCATGGAAAGCCATTAGGTTAGTCAGTCAGGACTTGCCCTTGGTGAAGCCATGCTGGCTGTCTCAAACAATCTCCCCTTCCTCCATGTGCCTTAGTATAGCTTCTAGAAGGAACCATTCCATGATCTTCTCAGGCACAGGGGTGAGGCTGACAAGTCAGTAGTTTCCAGGGTCTTTCATTCTACCTTTTTTAAAAATGGGTGCAACTTTTCCCTTTTTTCCAGTCACCGGGGACTTCATCTGACTGCCATAACTTTTCATGTGGCTTGGCAACTACATCAGCTGGTTTCCTCAGGACTCTGGGATGCATCTTGTCAGGTCCCATAGACTTATATATGTTCAGGTTCCTCAGGCAGTCACAAACTGGATTTTCTTTTACAGTGGGAGGGACTTTGCTCACGCAGTCCCTTTTGTGTGGTCCATCCACTCAAGAGGTGTGGGAAGAGACGCTGCTAGTGAAGATTGAGGCAAAATGTGGTTGAATACTTCAGTCTTCTCCTCATCCATTGTTAACAGTTTTCCAGTCTTACTCATCAAGGAGGTATGTTTTCTTTGACCTTCCTTTTCTGGCTGACATACCTGTAGAATCCCTTCATATAACCTGGCCTTCAAGGCCAGGTTAGATGGGGCCCTTAGCAACCTGGTCTAGTGGAGAACGTCCCTGCCCATGGCAGGGGACTAGGTGACCTTTAAGATCCCTTCCAACTCAAGCTATTGTGTGATTCTGTGATATTACTCTTTACATCCCTTGCCAAGTTCAGCTCCAGCTGTGCCTTGGCCTTCCTGACCCCATGACTACCCAACCAGGCAGCATCCCTATACTCTTACTAGGATGCTTGTTCCTGATTCCAGTGCCTGTGCATTTTCTTCCTGTCTTTCAGTTTAACCAGCAGGTCTCGACTCAGTCATGCTGGTCTCTCGCCTTCCTTGACTGATTTCTTACACCTGGGGATCACCAGCTATTGTGCTTTATGGAAAACGTCCTTAAAGATCTTCCAGCTTTGTTCTGCTTCCTCATCCTTAGAGGCAGTTTTCCAGAGGGTCCTATTGACTAGTTCCTTGAACAGCTGGAAGTTTACTTTCCTAAAATTCAGGGTCCTGACTTTACTCTTTGCCTGATCCATATCCCTCAGGACTGAGAACTCCGATGTATGAACACTGCAGCCCAGTGGTTATACAAGGTGATAACCAAACAAATTAAAGTGACATTCTCACTTTTTACAAAATGGAAGAAATTAGGTAAATTGACAGGTTTTAATGTTCTGACAGAACTTTTTTAGACTTACAAGGAGAGGGTGGTATGCTAGGCAACAAGCACCTCCCAGAGATGCAGAGTGTATGTTTTTTGCTCTGATTCATTAATGTGCACTAGCTTCAAGCCAGGTTACAAATTTTTCATTCAGCAGTAACTGAAGATCAGAAACTAAACCTCTGCTATAAGCAAAATTTCCGTAAACTGTGGGTAATACAGCCTTTTGAAAGGACTGAAATGCTTCCCTTTTTCCACAAGTTCTGAATAGAGGGTAAAAATGCCTTGCATACCCTGACAACACTATAGGATGCATCTAAATGGCAAGATATTTTCACTTTGTCCTGCTCCCTGAAATACTCTCCCCCCAGGTTTAAAAAGACAGATGTTTATTGGTATAAAGTATCACAATATAGACATAGTCTCATTTCATCCCACTTCTCACCAAATTCTCTCAAATCAACTTCACAAAAACATTAATGTAAGTCTTTTAAATAAAAACAGTCAAAAAGGGGAGGGTTTGTTGGAATATGCACATCTGAAATCATCTGAAACAGTGTTTCTTAACTGTTTTGGTTTTCAGATAGCTAAAATTTAGGTATATCCAAAAAGCTGTCATCTGAAAGTCATAAATCTGTATATTGTCCCTAGAGTTAAGTAAAAATGGTTCTCAGAAAAACTGGTATTTCTATCAGTGAATTACTCTTGTTAAAAGAATATAGTTGATGGTGGAATCGAAATGTTCTGTTATTTATATAGTGATAGAGACTACTTTTGTTGTCCTCTGTGGGTTTTGATCATTGAAGTAATGACCACAATTAATTTTCACCTAGAAGGGATATATTTTTGTCAGTGCTGTACTGCAAGTCCAACTTTTACATGCTCTGTGGTTACAACTTGCATATTAGACAAGGTTAGCCATAGAGGACATGCTCTTAGTTCTATTGTTTTTTTGTGTCAAATGTTATTCACATAATACCTGTAAAAAAAAATATATAAAATTCCTGGAGAATTAAATAACAACAGCATAGAAAACTACCTTGAACTCCCTGCCCTCTCCTCCCACTATTTCATGATACTCCATGTCAACAAAGTTCAGAGCTGGGTTAGTAGTGTTATGTATTACCAACTCTAAAAAAGAGGGTCAAGGCAAACTGCTGTTTTGACTCTTGCAGCTGGGAGCAACACTTTTAATAGGCATGTACATCTGCTGCACATAGAATGAAAATCTCCTCGGCTAGTTGCATTAGTGCCCATCTGTTGGGATGGCGTGCTGCCGGCTCACAGGTTGGTCACATCCTTGCCACTTGGCTCAAATGTCAGAATAGATACGGCTTATTTGGCCAGCTTCTTAGTTAAAGTGAACAGATCTTCTGCAGGACATTATTACAAATGCGAGCAGTACCACTTGGATAACAAGTGCTGTTCAGACTTGGTTGCTGCTCAACAGATTTTCATATTATAGCAACTAACCCATAGGCATCTCCATAAGTTCTTTCATATATGTAGCAGTCAGTCTTTTGGTGAAGATTTGACTAACCAAAGTATATTATGAGATGTTTGCACTCTCCTTTTAGCACAAAATACTTGTAAACAGTAAACATTTTGTTCAGTCATTCCATATCATTAACCTTTAACTAGTAGTGGAGATACTAAGCTGAAACCTTTCAATCTGAAGCTCATTTACTGACTTTCTCTGATGCTGAAGAAATCTCTATCTTGACATTAACAGCTTTCCTTTCTGAATAACAGAAATAGCTGGTTTGCTACACTTATCAACATAGCAATATTCCTTCTTGATCTCTTATTATTGAGAAATGCTGACTTTTTCAGAGTATAAACACAGATGATGTTATTTTGTTGACTTCATTTGAACCAATAGTTAGATGAATGAAAAGATCCTTTTCCAAAAAAATTGTGTCTCCTTTCATAGCATCATTTTCAAATTAAGAAGAAGCAATATGACATTTTTGGGTTGTTATTTATAGGATAGAATTATTTCATCTATTAGTAAGCTAATTTCTGTATCTGGAGCACTTACGGTTTTTATTGTTTAGGTTCTTTCTGATGCTGTCTGAAAAAACTCGAGTATGTACAAGCATATGGCTCCTACTAAAGGTGTGGTATATATTAGTAATAGTTGAAAATGGAAAAGGTCAATTATTTATAAAGATAGGAATCTTTTTATTACATTTTGGTAAAAAGCAATGTAAATAAGGTCAAAATCTTCATTTAAACTTGAAAAATATGGAGTATTTCAAAAAGATGGACCTATTTGAAATGGACCTTCAATTGGAATTGGTTCCATCTTTTTGAAACACCTTATATATTGCTTAAAACAAATTAATAAATACAGAATTTTCCAGAACCATTGTGTCATTCTTCATCATAACAAATATAAGGAAATTTATTTAGGACAAAAAATACTGCAGTGTCCTTTGGACTAATATAAAGGTAAGCTACCCTATTACTTGTATTAGTACCATGTGCATTTTTATATAACTTCTTTATCAATAATTTTTTGTTTTATGAAGCCTCATATATCAAAAAAATTAAAGGACACATTATTTAAAGTCAGCACCAGAAAGCATAAATCTGAATTATTAAGAGTCCCAAATCTACAAATAGTAAAGAGTGCAGAGGGTGTTAAGTGAACAGACCAAAAGGGGGAAATTCTGCTTGAATTTAGAAGAAAACAGGAGGTTAAAAATGAACCCTATATAGAGGTTTGTGATACCAGACGTTTGGGGGCGGGAGCCAAGTTTTGGCTACCTCCCCCATTATCACTGGTTGATGAGTGGCTCATACTCCTATGTCACATACTGTGGTTCTGTTGTGAAACACCTCTAGCAGATCAAGGGAGGTGATTCTCTGCGCTGATGAGATCTCACCTGGAGTATTGCATCCAGCTGATGAATCCTTAGCAGAAGAAAGACATGGACCTGTTGGAGTGAGTCCAGAGGAGGTCCATGGAGATGATCAAAGAGATAGAACATCTCTCCTATGAAGACAGGCTGAGAGTTGGGATTGTTCAGCCTGGAGAAGAGAAGGCTTTGGAGAGACCTTATTGTGGCCTTTCCATATTTTGCAGGGTTATAAGAAAGATGGATAGAGACTTTTTACCAGGGCCTGTGGTGACAGGACAAGGGGTAATGGTTTTAAACTGAACAGGGGTACAGTTAGACCTAGGAAGAATTTTTTTACTGTGAGGGTGGTGAGGCACTGGAGCAGGTTGCCGAGAGAAGCTGTGCATATTCTACCATTGGAAGTGTTCAAGGTTAGGTTGGACGGGGACTTCACCTGATCTAATTGAAGATATCCCTACTTGTTGCAGGGATGGTTGGACTAGATGACTTTTAAAGGGCCCTTATAACCCAAGCCATTTTGTGATTCTTTGATCCTCTAATTCTGTGAATATTGGGTCTATGTCCTCTAATTCTATGTTTTACTTTAATAATTATAGTATGTATTAGCAAGCACTTTAAAACATCTTCAGTATAATTTTATAATTGAGATTTTTTTAAAAAACGCATGTATCACTTACTAATAAGCAAAATCAATACATTGAATCAGGCAAACTTTGCCAAAGTAACGCAAATGTTTACGTTTGTAATCTCATACATACTGCACTGGCAGTATCTGCAGTGTTATATATTCAAATTCTGCTGAAAATGAACAGTCATTAGCAAAAGTATTCATACAAAATGAGAATACTATGACCTTTGTGGTAAATGCTCAGAAAATAATTTAATACCCTAGGCCCCAATCTTGATAATGAAATGTTCAGATATAAAATCAAATTGAAGTACAATATTATGTGAACAAACTATATAGTGCAAAATCAAGTAAGTGAACAGTCATATTTAGTTTGCAATGCACAACCCATCAATATGCTGAATCCCTGGAATTTTTTGACCGAAGCTGCTTCTTGATGAAACATTGGTTTGGGGCTTGTTTTTTCATAGTAACTGCTTTCTTTCTGTTTAAAAAATCAAGAGAAATTATAATATGTAAAGCTCTTTATCAAGAAAGACATTGAAAGTTGAATCAGAATCCAGAACAGTGTTATGTTAATGGTGCTGCTATACTCTATTTTGGATATTGTAGCAAACCCAGTTGTCTGTTGTGTTAAAATCTGTGCACCCCATTTCCCAGCAAGCTAGAAGCTACTAGTTTTAGGAAGCTACTATCATAGGAAACATAAACCTAGGTAAACAGGGGCTGTTCCAACAGAGAAGTGGTAGGATAGGCTACTGCAGAAAAAAATTACCATGAAACCACAGTATGTTTTCCAGTACAGTATTTTTACTTTTATGAGAAAGATTTCCTTGATTTCAGCCGGCAATACATGACAAAAAACCCAAACTATTATGCAGAAACTGTAACTGAAAAATAAGATAGGATCATTTTGGGACACTTTTCCTACAGAAATACATTTGTTCTTCTAATTCCTCTAATGTTCATGTGTGTTTGTTTTTTAAATAATGACTGTTTTTATAAGTATCATGGCCTATTTGCAAACACACTCACTTCTACAAGTGGGCAGATGAGAAGTAATTAGAAACTGTTCCTAATTGCAGGAAATTTTAATATGGCAAAAAATATAACTTCTCAGATGAGTATGATAAGTTAATTGAAATTTCTTCTAAATCACACACCTAGTGGGATTCTGTAGTTTGGTATTCCATTGTGAGAAGAATTAAATTGTAAAGATTTGATCATAAGGACTTATTTATCAGCTTCATTAATAACAAATTAGTTTATAGGGACTTAATTAAAAATAAAATCAGTGACATCAGAGATGCCAGTGCATATGAAAACTGAGCAGAGAATGTTTTCATAATGTTGAAGTGATAGAAATATAATGACAGTAAATTAATTGAAAAGCTTGCTTCTGAGTTGTTCCCTTCACTAGTAGGAAAGACATTTCTTCAAGCATCTGTGTTATCTAAGAGGTTGTAATATGAGATTGTAAGTAACGTGCAAAGTCAGTGAATAGACTTGGATATCACAAGTAGATATCTCTAAGGTAATACTGGAAAAAGTTGGCTTTAGAATCAAGACAAGATCAAAGCATGCCAGCTGTAGAAAAATAAAATGCATCAACCGAGTGAATTTTACTAATGCTTTCATTCTTGATCATATTTTACACTGAAAGTAACATAGTTATGCAATTTTTCAAAAACACCCATATAATTTTAATTCCACTAAAAGCCAAGAGAATTTGTGTTCCTAATGTTCATAAACCACAAAACCAAGATTTTGTGGAAGTATAGCTATTTAAATAGAGAGTGATTTTTTTAAACTAAAAACCATACAGCACAGATGCAACTATATTGTTGTAAATTTGCTTAAGCTCACATAATTTTTATTCTGTCACTGGATACATATCAGAGAAAGTCTGCCAGCATTCACACATAAAGTATATGACCAGTATAGAATATAACAAAACACTCACCTATAAAGTAAGGTAGTATGACTTTGCAAGTGGTTGCTATACTCAACAGTTTCACCTGTAGTGAAAAACAATAAACTAAGGATGGTTTGCCTGTTTATGCTCTCCATTTCTTATCCAGTAAAGAAATACCCACCTCAAAAAATCAAAAAAATCTCACATGGTTGTTTTGGAGGAGGAAAAGATGTCTTTTTAGCTATGAGCTGGGAACCAGTAAGAAACAGAAAAAAACACTACAATTTTAGCATGTTATTGTGGTAAATTGAAGCACTTAATTTCTGGAAGCCAATGAATAGACATGTATCTGTAAGAAACAAAAAACAGAGCAGAATGATGACAAAGCAAGGGTGTCACTTTTAACCAACAAGCTAAGATTAGCAGAAGGAAAACAATTATTTAACATTTTACCTATGTCCTTTATATTCTATAGTAACATTTTCAAAATATGTATTAGAATTGTCTAAGAAAGTAAACAAGACAATCAGTTGTTACAATATTGCAGGATTTTACTCTAAAAAAATTTCTTCAGTTTGAATTGTATGGAATATTTCCATTTAAAATAATTAATGAAATCCTTGCTACAATTGAAAAAAAAATTTTTTTTTCTCATTACTATGAGATATTCCAACAGTTACCTCATCCAGTGAAACATACTATTAATTCATTTTAGAAGTTCACCATTTCTGGAGAAAAAAATTGAAATACAGGTTGTGCTGATAATTCGAAAGAGTATCACATAAACGCAAGAGAAGAAATAGAATGATACTGCACAAGAACTAAAACCCCAAAACTATCTCAGGTCACGAGGTCTTCCTAAATGGGGTAACTATTATTAATCAGTATAAGTAAAAGAAATAGCATGATTTAGCCAAAGTCAGAATTAAAAACTAATGAAATTTTGTCTAATTGTGCTGGAAACATTTTTCCCCTTAGAGTTCTTCTTTCCTGGCCATGCTAGAAAACGCAAATGCCACACTAATCTACAGTAATTCTTGCCTGGTTTAGGGGAATACAAGGTTGTACACATTTGCTAACCAATCGTCAGACAGATTTTATTTCCTTTACAGGAGACTCTGTTCAAGTCAGAGTTACCATTCTCACTTCTATCCCAGACACCTTTCCCCTGCTTGCTGGGTAAGACATTCTCCTCATTAGCAAGGCAGCCTCCAGTGATTTCACTGAGTCATGTTCACTTAGGTCTCTGCCGAATTATCTCTGAACACCCTTTTTGTAACATAGACTGAAAATAAAGCAATTGAATTCAGAGAAGCACGAGCTAACACTTCCAGTGAAACTAAGGATTTTAAAAAAAAATTATTAGAAAGAAAACAGTACTGATAAAAGGAGGTTTAGAGAGTGGCAAGGGGAAAAAAATCACCTACAGGATGAAACTCCAGATCAGAAATGGTCAGTGAAAATTGCCGATGGATATCAGAGTTTAAGGATGGCAAGGTTTATCTCAGCCTGGATTAGTAGTCCAGTCTGGAGCACCATGACACATCACTAATATGCACAAATTAGCTGAAGAAAAGACCAAAACAAATATTATTGTTAGGTAATGGAAGAAATGGACTTCTGAGAGGAGATTAAAGGAGTTAAATTAATATAAATTTGCTAAGTGATTACTAAGGAAAAAAATAAAGTAAAATAAGTCAAATACAGTAACTACATATTGTAGGTGGATATAACCACCGAGGAAGGAAAGGAATTATTTGAAGCAGCACAACAGACCATAACTACCTAAGGAAGTAATAGCTGACATTAAGAGGATAATTTTGGATGTGTATTTGAAAATAGTTTCTGATCTGTTAGACTCTAATATAGTCTTCTGAGGAAACTACTGAAATTCTGGTTATTTAAAAAATTTAGCAATTAGACTGGAAGAAGTAACAGACAATGTTCTGAGAGCAATAGTACAATACCTGCAAGAAAATTAAAAAAAGTTCTATCAGGTCATCTAATTCACCTTAATTTCTATGAAAATTAATGTTTGCTCTTTTCCCTTGGTTTAAGTTTTGCTCATCTAGTCATGAAACCTCTTAAATCTCTGAACTCAAAAAATGTCTTTCATTCAGGCAGCAGTGCCTCAAAGATATTCACACTAATTAGCCAAGGTCATTTAAATACATTTTGCATGAAGCACCTTAAACTCAGTGTGCCATTTTATATATTTATCAAATTGCTAATCAATATGCTATACCACAGTTACTACTGGGCCTTGAGCTACACACAGAATGCTGCATGAATTTAAATTGTGCAAGCTGCTGTCTGCATAAATAGAATTAAAGTGTATGTAGTGATCATTATTCACAATACAAAAGAAATGAAGAAATGGCCTTAATGCAGTACATACCACAAATGTGTATTTTAAGTAAATCTTAACTGCATTGTTGGTTTCTACTTTTTCTTTAACAAACATTGTATTAAACTGGCTTCAATTGCACTTTCTTTCTCCAGCATATTGCCTCCACTGTATTGGTAATTTATTCCATCCTCTGTGGAGAGCCTGGATCTCATTTGCCAGCATATTTATCTTTCCTGCCACTGCACTGTCATTCATCTGCAATCTCCACAGAATAACAGACCTGTGCAGAATTTCAATTAGGATTGATTCAACTAAATCCAGGCCACAGAACTGAGGATGGCAGGGTGACCCCCTGAGAATTTAATATGGTCAAATAAATAAATAAATAAATAAATAGGTAAAAATACAAAACAGAAAACACGATGATTCATTAAATCCTCTATGCACTCAGTTTAATCTGGTTCACAATTGGTTTTTTTCAGACTCTTCATATTGTGTGGGTAAACTGCTTTAGAGTAGTTTTGAATACCATAGGAAAGAAATTAACATAACATCTCTACTTTTCCTTTGAGGTCTAATCAACTTAAACTCAGACAGCTTGCAATGAACAGAAAAATGATTTCCACAGAGGCTTTGTTACCTTAAGCTTTCTATTTGGTCAAAAATCAGTACAGTGTAGGTATACATGTAAAATAGCTCTTTTATTGGATTTGACAGGCTTCTGTTGGTTTTCACTGTGATCATTGACAGACCATCTGACTGTCAGTTAACTGTCCTGCAATACTTTCTTAAACAATTTGTGGTTAATAGAATGATTTTGTGGTTTAAAGGAAGCTAAACTACAGAAGAATATTAATCTCAGACGTCTTTTTACCTGCAGTACGTATGTACTATTTGAGTTCTAATTTTATATTAACTGCTGTACATAACATGTGACTTACTTTGATTATACACCAGAGGCAAGTGTAAGTAGATATTCACTTTTACGCCAAAGCATTACAATAGAAAAGAGAAATAATAACAGTTCCACATTTCATTTTTCTGTTGTTGCTGTCACTGAAGAATTCTCTTGAATACATTTTCCATAAGGATCAAATTTTAACTACTGAAAATCACACAACTGTAAACTCCCACCTGATTAAACATAAAGGCAAGATAAGAACATACATATAAAACATTTACCAAACATAATGCCAAACACAAGTGTAAAAGAATGCAAATTGGTGGGGAAATATTGGCACACACACATATTAATCTTAAATAAAACATGAGTCAGCTGGAACTGGATGAAATAATTAAAAGAGATATTGATTTGTTTGTGCACACAGATACCACATCAATGAGTGTGGCATAAACAAAACAATTAATTGATATTAGGAGGCTTTTTCTTATTATTTTATCTGAACATGAATAAACCAGAAAATATTTCATGTGACAAATATTCTATAATGCTTTATCAGTCAGTTAGTATTTTTTCAGTGTATCATGATTATTATGAAGAAGAACCACAACTATCACCAATTAAAAATTAATATCTGTACCGTGTCCAGAATGAACCCACTATAAGGTAGATTTATTTCTGAAATTTGGTCACAAGATCTACACGTAACTGCAGTAAAGGGGAAATTGTATTAACACATAGTTTATTGCAGTAGTAAAATAAATCTGTGCCTTCAGTCTATAAGCATAGTGTAGGGTAGTGGGAGGTATATAAGAAATCGTGCTCCCTAAATATTCTTTGATCAACAATTCTTTCCCTGTTTCTTCTGAGGTACCAGTTTATGTTTATGATCAATTAGAATTTTCCTCCAGTTCCACATGTTTATAGAAATACTACAATAAGAACATTCCAAAGCACAAATATTTTTCTTTGTTCTTTCTTTGGGAAGTGGATGAAGTAACACAGGTGTGTTACTACACTGGTTATGAATTTCATTCAGATATAATGGAGAATTCTACAGTATTAGAATGTAATAAGAAGCAAATTAAATTGAAGAAAACACAGGGGAATTTCACCATCTTCCTTTCTTCATTTCTCTAGATTTGATCTTGCTCTTCACTGATCATAAACCAGACTTTTCATCCTCTGGGAATTTTTTTAATAGTCCTTTATTCCCCATTTTGTAATCTGAAACTAAGATCCAGTTGTTCTATTCAGAGGTTTAGTTGTTCTGTTCAGAGGTTTATTCCAGTTCATAGATAGGGCTATGATTTTTAAGAAATGTTCCCTATCAAGACGTTTTTGTATCCAGCACTCTTTATGATAGTACAAACCAAGTAACATAAAACAGAAGAGCCAAATAAGAGTTCATCTAGGGAAACTATTTCCCTAGGAGGGTTACTACGTGTTATATTCAAAAGGAATAATAAACCAAAATATTGAAAGGAAACTGCTGCTGGTGGAAATTTTGGCAGCTCATCTACTAAGTCATGTTTTTTGTCTTGTGGCATAGCACTAGATATGTAAAGATCAGGTTTTTATTTTCCCACTGTGATCAGCTCATAATCAACCTGACCCAAAGTCCCATTACTGAAAGTCACCCTAGGGAATGTCTCATAAACTGCCTAATCATTTGTCTCCATGGAAGACCTAGATGTCTAGGTCAGAAGTAACCTGTTGTTCCTTAGATCCTACACTTACTCATCTTTAAAAACAAATTATTTGACCTACACTAGTTCTTAGATATCACCAGTTCTGGAATTCATGTGTAAACACACTTGTGGTTCCAAAATTGCTTCATGTGATTTTTGAGTACTGTAGGTAAACTTCTATGAAACAACGAGAGGAAGGTTTCACTCTACTTTTTATCCTCATTTGACTTACCCACATTTTATTTAACCTACTATTTTTCTAGTATACTTCCTATGTCCTTCAAAACTATCATTTTAAGAATCAATCACCATGGATTTTTTTTACAAATACTGAAGAAAAAGAACTGCATGCATCTGTCTTCCCTGTGTCATCCACTATTTTGTCTCCTTCCTGATGACCAATGTATTTTGTTCTTGCAAGTTATTTATACAATTTTTCTTATTACTTTTTATTGCTTGAAACTCTTTCTTGTGACTTATCCTGTCTGATTGGTCTATTATTCTTGTTCTATTACCTTACATTCAGACCTTTTCCATTCTTGTGTAATTTCGTTTTTCCAAGTCCTAAGAGTGGTCTGATATAGTCACACATATCTTTTACTTTATTTTCTATCTATACTTCTCACCAGGAAAGTTCGCTCTTACACTTTTAATAAGGTTGCTTACTTTGACTAACACCTCTACTATACTATTCTACCCTTAGATCATGTTCCTAAGAGACCTTGTTTTGTTTTCAGTGATTTTATTGTGGTTTTATTTGTTTTCTAACTTTGGTGCCATTACTTTATTTAAAATACTCTGAATTGCACTCCTACCTTTACAAACTGAAGTAAATAAACAAAGATGGAAAAAATGAGCTTATACCTTTTCACTTGCATCTGTATAGATATATCTCGTTCTGATCAGCTTCATGTTATATTCCTATTATTCGTACCATTTTAATCAGGTTTTGATAACACATTTTATTCACAATAAATGTCATTTATATAAGTAATTTTTTGATCTTTTTTGCAATTACTCTTTGCTTAGAATGGGATTTTCTAAGGCTCATTGACCTAGTTTACTTTTCCAGTTGAAGCCTACTTTCTCTATTACTGAATGTTTTGGGGCTTTTTTCTCTATTAAATATATTCTTTTCAATATAAAGGAAATCCTTCTCTTATGAATGTCCATGACAATTTTATATTAACTTCAGTAGGCCCTGGATTAGGTAGCAGACACAGATAAATTGTGAACAGGTAAGTATGAAACAAGCATAATGGCTAAGACTGTAAGGTGTCTAAGTATTTTGTCTACTAAAAGATCTGCTCAACCCTTGCTGTGGTAATCCTATTAACATACTACTCTTTATTTGACTTTTAAATAGATAGAACAATGATTTCACCAAATGTGTTAGAACACTTCCATGAATCCAGAATATACTGAATAACGCAGTTATTGTAATGCGGTGTTCCTAGAAAGTATGTACACATATTTGATGCCAGATAGATATACATGACCTGTTTTTTGTCTCATTTTTTTTATTATTGTGTAGCTTATTTCCACAGCTTTACTTCTTTATGACGATATAAATAAAAAATGTAGACATATTATTCTAGGATGTTCCCACTCCTATTGTGAAAGTAATAGAGGGGAGAGAGAGAACCCAGAAATGCTGCAACCAGAGACAATTAAGGACATTGGACATGCATTGATTGGAAATAGGCTTCATTATTTCTGGAGTTTACTGATGGGGATTGCTTTTCTTTGGAGAAATATTTAAGAAAGGACAACACAATTGCAGAAAAAATTGTATGATGTCATGGCACCACCAGCCATTCATTCCCTACCCAATACTGAAAGCATCAGAGTTTCACTATTCCATGGTTTATTAAGGCTTTATTCCTCACAGAGGGTACTCCAGAGTACAGATTATTTCAACTGAGCTCTGGAAATAAGATTTGCATATTATCCTTTGGCAACCCCTTGTCAATGCTGCCAGTAATAGGGAAATTAAAAAATGTCCAAGATGCCAATTAGACCAGATTATCAGGGACACATCAGTTATCAGGGCTCCACTGCACTTGTCAATATACTCATACATGAGAAAAATCCATCCTGCAGTCTCAAATCCTTATAATCTTTACGCATCTTAATAGACAGGAGGAAATGCTGCCTGAATTATAAAAACTATAAGTAGTCAGAGTTTCTCATTAAATCTGCATTCATGGCACGATAAATCATATATCTGTATGTCACTAAAACACTCATGTCAAGATGCATATTCTTAAAGGTTGTATACTTCAGTAACACATTATTTTTTTATGGGAGACTAACTGCTTGTAAGTTGATATAATAAAATAATAAGAAAAACGATTAATAGATCCAGCCTAGTTAACTCCATAGTCAGCTTTCCATTTCTATTATACCTAACTTGACAGTTAAACTAAAGCATATGTCTAATGAAAACCAGCTATTTTGAGCAGCCAAAGAAACCACAAAGAATATCCATATTTAAAATGTATAACCACTGTGAAAAAAGCATGTACTTATTGGTCTTTTTCCGCAGTCACATTAATGTAAGCTAAACTCAGGTGTGAATTTACAGCACACTAACTACACTACAGTGATATCCTATGTGGATATTGGGAATGCATAAGAACAAATTCAACTGAATCCGTCATTTGGTAAAACAAAATTTAATAGGAGTTGTCTTAGCTAAGGGAAAAACCACAGACAAAAGGAAAAAAACCCATCGATTAATATATTTACATAATACTATTTGAACTTCTAAAAAGTGGATTGAATCATATGTGTTTATTAATGATGTATTAGATAATTCACTGGCAAAAATTATATATTATTCACAAATATTATTCAAACACATCTAAAAAATATCCTGCAAAAAAACTGCGGCTTCAAATCTCCAGTGGTTCCTCAGTACCATGTTCATATCTCTGAATCCTTACTGCTGCTGCTCCATCAGCTCTTTAGGAGATGATAACTGAGAATCAGATGTGTTCTAATTAGTGAAGCTTCATTGTAACATTACATTCTACTAAAAAAACTCAGAGGTTTGTCCTGAGTCTTTGGTCTTTCAATGTTTTACACTCAGAAAAGTGTTATACATCTCAGACAATTCAACATATCTTCCATACGGTTGCTGAAAGTACACCTTTTTTTTTTCCCATAGCAACAATACCAAAACAGAGGAAACTCATTCAATAGTTAATAATAGTGGTCACATATTACTAACAAGAAAACTTGATTTCAAATATTTTACACTTTTGACAGATCACAAACAAAAAATGCAGATTGTAGACAAATATTTTCGTGTTTATTGTTTACACTTCATTTGATGCAAGTGGAACTCAAACATTTAAACATACTGATACCTCTTTAATCATTTCTCTCCAGGCAAAGGCAGCTAGAACTTATGCTGTGCCAAGTATATTCCTCCTAAGCATACATTTTCATGGCTTATGTCAGCTCTAGGTAATGAGTGTCCTTGTTATAGCTGTGTGGCACAGACAGATTTTCACTCTGAGGATTGCAGACACTATACTTCATATTATTCTGCCTTCAGAATCACAGGGAGGCCTTTGAGGCTGCAGTGTAAAGTGAGATTATGCATAAATTGTCCCACACACAGATACACAGGTAAAGATGAAGTCTTTCACAAGCTTAGGTGAAACTTGTGGTTCCATTCAAGACAGCTAAATCCAGCTTCTCTTCTAACTAAAAATAACACATATTGGAAATTTTGCATGTCAAACTTTGTCAAACATAAATCAAACATCATTTCTACATATATATATATCTCGTCCAGAGAATGCTAAATTCTTTACATATAAGAAGACAAAGCCTAGATTCAAAGGGTTTTTCTAACCTTGCTCTTAGAACAAACTACGTGCATGTCAGTCTTCCCAGACAGGAATAATGCCTTTATATTCCTTGAGATTATTCAGCAAAATATTTTAGAAGTTAGGTAAACCACAAGCAGATAGCAGATACAACAAACGCATGAATAAGCTAACACTAATGTTCAGCACAGATCTAATCCAGCTCTTTTGAACCCCATGGAAGTCAGTGTCAGCTGAACTAAATCCTTCTCCTTCTGAATGTCCATGTAGTGAAGAAAGTTTTAATTTTTTTTCTCATTCTCATTTTAAGAAACTCTCAAGGTAAAGTACTAAGGAAGGAAAATATCAAAAAACTGAAGAAGCTGATGAAAATTAATTTTTGAATGATGGCTTTATCAGAGAAAAGATGTAACCAGCATAATTAATAGTCTTATCTTTCAAAACTTTCAATTAATAATTGCGATGTTCTTCCTGAATATAGAAAAGAAATATTGACAAGGCCCACAACATTCAATTATGAGGTATATGGGTGAAACATCACAAATTTCTCAGGAAATACTCATTCACATCATGCCTGAATTTGTCCCCAGCAATGTAAGATGGTTTTAATGTTCCAAATATTTGTGGAAGAAAATACCTAATGAATAATTCTGGGAAGCCAAAGATGACAAAAAGCATATTGCAGAAAGCTCAGACTTCGATAGGAAATGTTGGGGAGTTTTTTTCTTTGATTGATTGGATAGCTTCCACATGGATGAAATACATGCTAAATTATTTACAGATAATTACATCACTGTGCTTTTGCTAAAATATTAAGATACTATTGTCCCATAGGAGAAATTGTGACAGACATTGGCACATCAGCTAATGAATAGCTGTGGGGTAATGGTAAAAAAGAGATACCACAAGACCCTGGTACTAAGAAACAGAATGTCTGTAAGTAATCCATACTCGGAGAAAAATGTTACTTTCCTTCTCCCTCTCCCTCCTACTAATTAGGTATAGAACAAATGTTCAACATTTGGTAGATGTTGCTTGAAGGCAAGTTTTTCTGGAAATAGTCTGAATGTCTCCTTCACTCCCTTTTCATTATAGGAAACTATGACCTAGAAATATTGAATAATAACCTTCAACTAAAAATATTTTCAAATACTCACAAAAGACTGGGCAGCAGTTTTGGAGAAAACATACATCACTACCAACAGAGACATACAATTCTCAGAAGTATTTGAAGTTATGGAGGGTTGTTTCACATCACAGAGTGAAACAATGAGAGGAACACTCCCAGGACATACAGCCATTAGAAGAGCATTACGGAGTTGAACAGCAAGTCCATATTTTAAACAAATATTTAAACATTAAAACAAGCTATCATCTGCCAAGTCTCACCTTTCATTTAAGTCAATTGAAAGAATAGCACCTGAAATATTTATGACGAAAAGATACTTGGAAAATATTGAAAATTAAAGATTAGCAAGGCCTGTTTTCTTCAACTATTATTGTCTTCTTAAGAAAAGAAAAATTTCCATCAGCCTAAAATTATGGGATTGAACACAGTCCAAAGGTACCCTTTAAAATAGATACCTACTTTCATAGTATTTACTGCAGTATCTGGAAAGGGGAAAGGCATATTATTTATAAAAAACAAATCCTCATAAATTCTGGCTGTTATTCTGCAGAACCATGTATATTAGTGCTAATTCCAAGGATCTGTATGGCCTCAACCTACCATAAGTGATAGGAAACTATCTTTAAGACAACATATTGTACCATTTATCTAACATAATAGTCATCTGCATGTTTTTCATATTCATACAAGAACAGTTCATGAAGAGGTCATCTATTCAGCAAGGCAGATTAAGAAGAGCCGCAACTAACAGTAAAGCAAATGAGATGTAAGTACATCCTTGAAGTATACGTTTATGTTCTTTTCTGAATAAGAAATAAAGTCTTTAAAAGTTTAAATTTCTGATTTGAGGATATAACTAATAGTTCCAAAACAAAAAAAGAATATATCAAAGTATAAATGTGCAATGAGGCTTATAATTCCCCCTGAAAATCAGAGTAAATTACCTAACATCCATCTATTCCTTTGAAAATATCCCTCTGATAGAGAGCAGATTTTTGTGGTATTGAGCTATACTACTGTTAGGTGTCACTTACTGCTCTGAGTAAAGATTCTTAAGTTTGGGCTAAATTGTATTATATTATAATGTTAA
Source organism: Aegotheles bennettii (assembly GCA_013398125.1). Classification (NCBI taxonomy): domain Eukaryota; kingdom Metazoa; phylum Chordata; class Aves; order Caprimulgiformes; family Aegothelidae; genus Aegotheles; species Aegotheles bennettii. Next base: position 13,317 of record VZRW01006552.1, on the reverse strand, counting down.
TACAGCTTAATATGGAGAAACACAAAGAATAAGTAAAAGGATAAAATACAGTAGCAGAAAGTCATACAACTTTCAGTAAGATTCAAATGTTGGGATTAAGGCATTTCTTACAGAAGAAAATTTAGAGATAGTGGTGCCTTTTTAGCCCCCATTCAAAGCCAAACCATATCTTTTTACACTTGTTGTTGTAGATGACATGTTTTGAACTGGGACTTATGATATTTTAATGTCTCATGATGCAGCCTGATGTGTCATGATAAAATGTGACATGACTGTCAGTTTTGTTAAATTAGCAGGAATGAACAAATATTTACACAACTAGTATCTTTTTCTGTTACTGGTTCCTGGTGAATACTAGCTTATTGGCATATCCCTCTATGAGTAATACAAAATAGTAACTTATTCTTCATAGGACACTTGAAAAAAATAATTTTGGATAAAATTCTGCTAAAATTCACAACTTAAAATTTTGGTCCTTGCCTAAGTTTGAAAGAATGATACCACAATTATTTTTCTTATCTAACAATTATGATGCATCTCAGTGGTTTATGATTTCAGTTGACCATAAAGCAGCAAGAACAGATTCATTCTGGAGAAAAAAAAAGATTCTTGCCAGAAAATATTTATGTATCAGAAACAGCAAGCTACATAGCTAGAATAATTTCTCATTACAGAGCCAGATTCATGGCAGGAGTTTGCCCACTAGCTGAAAAGTAGCTTCTTGGCAGCCTTTACTATAGGATTCTTAACACCGGCTACAAAATGAATGATCCTCTCCTTTTGTAAAAACTCCTAGAAAGGACAGAAGTTCTAATGTCTTCTCTCTTGAAAAGATAATTTCCAATCTTCGACTCCGCTGTCAAAAAAAGTGGGATTATACTATAATACATACATCAGCTACCTTGTTGCAAGTCCTCAGGGAAGCCAAGCGCTGCAGTTCTAAAAGAGATAAACCTGTAACAGGACATGCTGCCAGCAGCTATATCACAGAGAAGACAGCAGACATGTGACCTTCACTGTGATTTCATGGTGATGTGACAATGGCCAGTTATCCTGTCACATCTCTACCATTTCCAACTCTGTGGAAGAGGATACACAGCATGGGTCATAGTCTGAGACAGGACAGGTTTTAAGCAAGACAGATTGTGGCCTGGCAGACAGGGGTCTAAGGCCTGTGAAAGTGGGAGAAGCCAGACTGTAGCTTACTACTAAATCAATTATCCAATACAAGAAGACAAATATGCCCAGGTCTTGCTTTCCTTCCCCATCTTCTGAGCCTTTCATTAACTCCCTGAAATACAGTTGCTCCCACTGGCTGAAGGTAGCAGAGTCCAGCTTTTATTTCACTTTCATGGGTGAGTGAGAAAAATACCTAGTTTTGTTCCTGCTGTTTATTTGCAGAATTTTAGCCAGCTCAAGCAATCTTTTAGAAGGAACATTTCTGAGAGATATTGAAAACTGGAAACTTATATACTGCATGAAAGTCAGTTTGTACTTTTGAAGAATCTTCTTCTGAAATTTAGGAGTCGGAGCAGACTGTTCATTTATAGCTCCATGTGTGTTCCATTTTCACTGCTCTAAAAACATGACTAAGTATGTACATGCTCTATATCTTCTCTGCCATCTTCTATCATGTTAGCCTACTAAAATGTACACAGTCACCCTGTAAATTTCATTATCACAAATGTAGAGGAATAGTCAAATATATCCTGATTTAATGATTGTGAAAGAGGGAAGAGAATACATGGGTAGGAAAATAATTTCGACTCTTTTCAAGTGGGAACTAAAGTCTAAACTGAGATAGTCCCACCTGGAGTACTGTTTCCAGCTCTGGGGTCCCCAAAATAAGGACATGGAGCTGTTGGAGCGAGTCCAGAGGAGGGCCACTAAGGTGATCAGAGGGCTGGAGCACCTCCCCTATGAAGACAGGTTGAGAAAGTTGTGGTTGTTCAACCTGGAGAAGAGAAGGCTCCAGGGGAAACCTTATAGCAGCCTTTCAGTACCTGAAAGGGGCCTACAGGAAGGCTGGAGAGGGACATTTGTAAGGACATGTAGTGATAGGTTGAGGGGGAATAGTTTCAAACTGAAAGAGGGTAGATTTAGATTCGATATTAGGAAGAAATTCTTCACTGTCAGGATGGCGAGACTCTGGCACAGGTTGTCTAGAGAAGCTGTGGATGCCTTCTCCTTGAAAATGTTCAAGGCCAGATTGGATGGGGTTTTGAGCAACCTGATCTAGTGGGAGGTGTGTCTGCCCATGGCAGTGGGGTTGGAACTAGATGATCTTTAAGGTCCCTTCCAACCCAAACCATTCTATGATTCTATGATTTATTTTGTCAGTGTCACCAATAAAGAGGATCATTACTGATACCTGAACTTATAAGATAGAGGATACTGTTGGACTTTGTTAATTTTCTTGGAATAAGGCGCAATGATAGACTAGCGAAACCTGAAGTTTCTACTGCCTTTAAATTCTTTCCTGCATGAAAATACACAAAATCTACAAGTAAAATACATACTGTGCAATTGGGCATAAGAATTGTGTCTGGCAGTAATCTTCATTCTACTTTTGCACTAATTTATCATAAACATCTTACTCAACTTGATCATCCAGAATACTTGATTATTCTTCCTGTGTATCAAAAGGTATTGTGCAGAATAGTCAGTCAGTCTAGATAAGAGGATGCTCAGGGGGCACCTCATCGCTCTCTACAACTACCTGAAAGGAGGCTGTAGTGAGGTGGGGGTCAGTCTCTTCTGCTGTGCCCATAGTGAAAGGACAAGAGAAAATGGCTTTAAATTGCAGCAGGGGAGATTCAGATTAGACATTAGGAAAAAATTTCTAACTGTAAGGGTGATTAGGTATTGGAATAAGTTGCCCAGGGATGGTAGACTCACCATCCCTGGAGGTGTTCAAGATGCATATGGATGTGGCACTGGGCGATATGGGTTAGTGGTGATGCAGGTAGGTGGTTGTACTGGATGATCTTGAAGGTCTCTTCCAACCTTGATGATTCTGTGATTCTATGATTCTATTAATTCAGCAAAAAAATTGCTCTAACTTTAGAAGACATTGGGTGTAGGATGTTATGGTTTTGGTAGCGTAGGTCTCTGTGAGAGGAGGTGAGAGGCCACCCTGTGCAACTCATAGTTTCAAATGGGGGAAGTGAGCAAACGTCTGGGTGGAAGTTTATCTGTTAACCAAGGCCAACCCACCACATTTAGGAATAAGCAATTTCATTGACATTATTTAAAATATAAACACAAGAGTAAGGATTGAAAGTATGGAGAGCAAAGGGGATTCAAATCCCCATATCCAAAGTAAAGCTTTCTTGATCATAAATTTCTGCAAAACTCAAAAGTATAATACCTGTATATATTTAAATAAAGTTACATAAGAAACAAAATAGCAACTTTCTCCCTTTCAGGAATGTTGAAATAAGTTCCCTGAAAACTAAAACACAATTTCAGACATTTGCCTGTGTTTTTATGACTTAACTGCATCAGCAGAATGCAGATTCTAATCCGAACCAACTAACTTTTTAAAAATAAGAAATTATAATTATTTATTTAAAAATAGGAAAGGAGTTGTTCTCTTTATATAAAAACAGGTTTTGTGGGTTAAGAAAAGCATACTCCTACCATTTTCTAACTTGTTTAATAGCTATTATGGTACTCATCTCTAGTTCTTCATGTTTCATAGAAGTGACATCTATAAAACATTTTTCCCTTTTTCCCAAATTCCTCTGCTTTTCAACACATTACAATAGTTATTAAAGTGTATCTCAATTATTCACATAAAGTCTTTTTTCCAGAAGTATACCTCCAAAGAAAGTGAAAGGACTTATTGTTGTTATTCATTTGTAATACTGTTTCTAATTTTAACTCTTAATTCTAACAATACAATAAAAAAAATAAAAAATAAAAAATAAAAAACAGCATCAGGTTCATCTCAGCTATTTATACTGAATTCCCCGAGATGTGTATGTGAACATACAGTCAGTTGCAGTTTTCTCAAGGGCTAGGTGGATGTAACAAGGAAGCAATCCTTGCATTATTGCAGAGCACTCAGCCAAGTGGTGGGGAAGGGGGTTACTGGCCACGAACCTGCTCTCCTTCCCATTGTCCCCAGGCTGGCTTTATCTGATACTTCCAAAGGCTGGCTTGATTTGTTTTCCTCCAGTCTCTGCAGCACCAAACCACTACAAAGTAAACACAATGTGGATGATGTTTAAACATAGCTAATAAAATTGGACAGCTGTGGACAATATATGACAATCTTTGCATTGAATAAAGTAGAATAAATTCTTGGGTTTGGCACTCATATGACCAACAGCCAACATCAACATAGCTCAAATATTTTTACAAGAAATTTCATCCTTGGCATGAGATTCCAATTCCACAAAATTTTTATAGAAACTAGAATCTACACACGGGGAAAAAAATTCACAAATCAAATTTTTCTAATGCTGATAGATTTGTAAAAAATTGTTGTCTAGTTCTATCAGTATAATGAAGAACTAAAATCTGTCTTTTTTCCTTAATATCTGTATTTGATCATAAGCTCATCTACTGATATTATTGTCTTGTACTTCATCAACAAGATATTTCCCTGACAAAAAAAGATCCACCCAAGAATCTTGATTGCTTTAAAAAAACAAATTTGTATTAGAGCAATTACTTGGAAATATTAAAGACTGTGAATGAAAAGGAACAAAGATGAGAGAACAGAGTGGTTACTCACTGTTTATGCAGTGATAAAGCTTGTTTCCAACTCAGAAGCTCAAGATAATTTCTCACACAAATAATATATAAATCTTCCATTTTGCTTCCATTATAATCAATAGGAACATAATCATTTCAAGTACATGATAAGTGACTCTGTCAAATCACATTTGTTTTGATCAGCTGCTATTATATGAGATTTCTTGATCCTGACCATTCTCTTGCAGTTAATAATCTTTTTTAATTTGCACATTGCTGCTTTCATACTTCAGCCTCTCAGTTAATGCTCACTAAAACAGATAAATCGATTTTGTCATATTGCTCCAATGATGACAGTTTATCCTTGTTCTACACACACAATTATTTTGACTTGGTTTTATGCATTAGTTGATCATGGGATTGCTTGTACACCCCAAACTTAGCTTGTGCAACCTGGGTAAGACCAGATGTTATGGCAGAAACATGAATGTGAGTGGAGTACATAAATGGAGCACATCAAACTGTCTGAGAGGTCATTTCTCCAATACTGATCAAGCTAAAGAACTATCAGCTGGATTAAACCATAACTGGGGAACTTGAAGGAGACTTTTGAAACAAAGGAGTCATCTTCAAAAGAAGCATGAAGTATGAAAATTTGTAACAGTGGGGAGAGACCCTGGAGCAGAAACTGAAGGAGTGATGCAGCACTACTCACAGTCACACTGCAGAACCAGGTCGAGCAGCCTCCCCGTGAGACATTGGTCACAGCCAGCACCCAGTTGAGGGAGTGATGGACCAGAAGTAGCATGCAGGGGACCCAGACCCAGGTGTGTCTGTGGGACATCAGGGCTGTGTTGGTGGGGAACAGAGAGCAGGAAAACTCACCTCTCCAAGAGCCAGGGTGTGCAAGTCAGGGAAGGTACCCACTCGGAAGAGTGGGGGTGATGGTAGCCCCCTATGACAATGAGGTTGGAGGCAGGGTTGATTAGAACTTCTTGATTTTAGTTTACAAGGTTGCTTAGAAATTTGTAATGTTTATTCATAGCTAATAAGTACCTCGCATTTTCATTTATCTGCTGTATTGCTGATATTAAACCTGAATAAATAGTTCACTGGTTGCTGGTTAATTACATGCCATTGATAAATCAATAAACCACTTCAATCACAATTTGATTTAAACTGCATGAACTTAGCAGTGTTTTCCTGCAACAGCTGTTGTCTTCCTGTCTGTTTTGAACAAGCAAGGAATTGTAGATGGTAACTCTCAATAAGCAGAACACTGATATTTAAAATTTGATATTTACATTTTGAAAAGGTCTTCCATTCATTATGAAGACCTCATGAATTTCATTTTAACAAAAATACAGAAACACTAACAAGTGCAGCTTTAACATCCTTACTAAAGGACAGAACTATATAGAAGGAAGTAATTAGATTAGTAATTATATCATAAATTGTGAAATATCTTGATTTATAATCCCACATTAACTTCTAATCAATGAATGATCCTGAAAGCCAATAATTTAATATAAATCCACAGCATCAATAAGACATGCTGCAAGTGAGCAATGTTTGCGCTTTGGCGTTTTTCCACCAACCAGTGTTCAACTCAATACTCGCAGACTGTTATGGCAACTTCCTCAACCTTCTGAAAGCTGAAGTGGCTAATTTATACTATCCTTCTTACACAAGCAGTCATGGATGATGTAGAACGTGCATGAACACACTGAATATGATTTTGAATCATACTGTGCACAGAACTGATATTTAAATTTGACAGCCAGGTAAAAATCAATTAATTTCCTGCTGTACTCAGCACTGGTGAGTCTGCACCTTGAGTACTGTGTTCAGTTTTGGGCCACTCACTTCAAAAATATACTGAGGTGCTGGAGTGTCCAAAGAAGGGCAACAAAGCTGGTGAAGGGACTAGAAAACACGTCTTATGAAGAATGACTGAGGGAGATGAGATTGCTCAGTCTGGAGAAGAGGAGGCTCAGGGGACATCATTGCTCTCTACAACTACCTGAAGGGAGGCTGTAGTGAGGCAGGTGTCCATCTATTCTGCCACGCCCATAGTGAAAGGGCAAGAGGAAACGAATTTAAATTGCAGCAGGGGAGATTCAGATTAGACATTAGGAAAAATTTCTTCACTGTAAGGGTGATTGGATATTGGAATAGGTTGCCCAGGACAGTGTGGGAGTCACGTCCCTGGAAGTGTTCAAGATGTGTCTGGATGTGGCACTGAGTGATATGGTTTAGTGGTCAATTAGGTAGGCAGTTGGACTGGATGATCTTGAAGGTCTCTTCCAACCTCAATGATTCTGTGATTCTATTCTAAGATTCTATGATAATTAATGATTTAGGTAGATCAGATACTTTTTTGCCTTTTTTCCAAAAAAAATGTTTATTTTGTTTCAATGTTAAATATAAATAAAGAACTATAGATTCATAAAAACTGAGATGAAAAGCAGTATCTCATTTTCCTTACTTTTGGATATACTATAAGGTGTATATGTTATGTTTAAGACCTGATTTAAATCTCTTCTCCCAGATCACTAGAAAACAAATGTTCATTCATGAATTTTACCTAAACCAATGTGTTGAGAGTATAGCTGTAAAATATTGTCTTTATATTGTTTACAGAGCTTCCATTGTTATGATTATATGCAACTTTCTTCAGTTCTGTTGTAGGCATCAGGAACAGCTGATATGTCATTGGAAAGTATTGATGCAGTAATATTGCACGTGAAGAAAACATTTTTATTCCCCAAACCTACATTTAAGGAAGTTTTTTGTAAATTGCAATGGTAGGCTAGTCATCATGCTTCAGGCAGTTTGTTATAATCTTTTCAATTTTAACAGAACTGACAACTAAGTAAATCAGGAGGCTTAATCGCAAAGGCAATAGGTTCAATACTACAATCTGTTTCAGTCTCTCAGCTCTGCTGAGCTATTGCATTCTTTCTTGCAAGACCACTTGTACAAGAAGAGAAGTAAATTAATGAAATGTCTTAAGTTCATAAGGTATCAACCTTCTTTTATAAATCCATTAGCAGAAAAAGTAATTAAAATTAAGACATTGGAATGCTTAAAATAATTCTCTGCTATGCATCCTCAGTTATACACTTCTTTAACCAAATCTTCCACCATGTAAAGTCAGCAGAGTGCAAGCATATTAAAGGAACTACTCATAACATGCAAAAATTTAGCCTAGCTGCACATTTTTGGAAGATCAGGCTGCAGAGAGTCAGAGAAAATGAAAAAATATTGGATAGTTCTAATACATGAAATTACAAAGTTATGCTGCTCCTGTAAAATGTGCAATAAAATGAAATTTTGGAGTATGCCCACGTCCAAAACTATCCCACCAAACATTATGAAGGATTGAAGAGTAATGACTAATGAGCTAGTCAAGGTCACAAAAGACACTTCCTCTACATGATATTTCTTAATTGCCTGATAATACACTGATATTATTCTGGAATAAGACATTAATTTAATACACCTTAAAACATAAAAAAAAATACTTCATAAATGAACTGCATGTGAAAAATGGAGACTGAAATAGAAAACTATTCAAATACATGGTAGATGTAATTATACATTAAAGGCCATGTCAAGGTCAAAAGCCTCCTTACAACTAACAGAATTTGTATCTATACAGGTAGGAACACCAGAGACTATGTCTTGTAATGAAGTAGTGAAGTAGTTCCAGGATTTGGAGTTTGTGGCAAATAACTAAATGTGACTTTGAATTGTAATGTTGCAACTAAAGGCTTAACACAAGCCACCAGTAAATACATGAGAAACTAGGTAGTAGCCAAATAGATGACACTTTGCTTCCTTGTATGGAGCTGGTGAGATATATGTTGAAATATTGTATCCTGTCTGTCATGATTTTAAAAATATTGAAAAGCTGGGAAGAATTCAGAAGAAACTGAAATTTATCTGTGAAGGCTTTGCAAACTTTACAGCAAAAGACAGTTTGTTCTCTTATCAAACAGATGCTTAAGAGTCCTTGGTTTGAAAAAAAAAGTTTTAGTGTAGTATATGCACACATAAATGTCTCATATCAGAAAGATAAGACCAGAAAAATTCAAGCTACAAGTGAGTCTTTTTATTTCAATGATAAACATGATTCACCGTTAATGTAATCAACAGCAGTAGATTTTCCACCTGTCAAGATACTGAAAATAGATTTTTTTATCCTAAATTTCCTAACTGAAATTTTTTATCTTTGTTTCAAAAAATTTTTCTAGTTCATTTGCAAAAGAAACATTTTTCCTTCTTTCTCTGTTGAAAATTTTCTAAAAATCTGTGTCAATTTCTGGACAAAACCATTATGAAAACTGAATTATTTCATTGACTAAACTCTTTAAAAGTTATATTTTTATTTTCTTAGGTAAATTTAAATTTCTTATGCAGATCTCTAGCTATTACTTGAATAATTTTATAGAAAAGTGTTCTTCTACTTAGATTTAGTGCTGGAGTAATTAGTGTGAATATGAGTGTTTAATCTAAGCACGACACAGAGATTTTGATATGGGATAGATAAGCCATAGATTTCTGCAAATATAAAATGCAAGTGTTCTCCATACCCAGAATTCAATTCTTTCTATATACTCTCAAATACTCATGTAATCTGGGGATATCACATTGTGTGGTATTATAAATAGCTTACACTTCCTCCCTTTAAATTAATAAAAGGTAAAAAATTTAAGACCTTTCTAGCTTGATAACCCCTGTTTTGTATTTCTGCACATATTTACTCAGATAGATGCAGAAAGACAGATGTCTTTTTACAGTTTGATTATTCATGCTACTGACCCTAGCATTGGCTTATGCAGGCTTTATATAAGCTTTATTAATTGCTGCTTGGAAGAAGCAGGGACGTAAATAAGAGTGATTGCTGTTGTAACAGCAAGAGATAATCAGTTACTGTTCCAAAAAGCTGGCAGGATAACAGAGAAAACTTGTAAAGAAAAATCAATTTAGTGAGGCTTCTAGATTTCTTTACATTTGCTTATCCAATCACTAACTCACAAAGTCAAAGAATTTAAATATATCTATTAAAGAGTGCACTAACATAACTTAAATTTGGAAATCAAGTTTGCAAGTACAAGTCTAGGAAATTAAACAGAAAGAAACTTATCAAGATGGTGCTGATGCACAGTCATCACGCCTCCTCAGCAAAAGGATAAAATAATTCTTGGACCAAGTCTATGGGAAAAGTGCTTTGCATTAGCATTTTGCATCTCTCTAATGCAGGTCCCAAAGAATTCAACTTTTGAAAAAAAGTCTTTTGCTAAACTCAGTATCCTGTTATGGATAAAAAATGAAGAATTTACCATTAGTCTAATTTGAAAATTTTTAAATTATAATCAAACTGCAACAAACTGTTACTACTAGTCCAGTCATAGAGATATTAACACACTTTAAATAGAAAACCAACTGAGCAATAGTATTACATTTAAAAGTTTTATCCAGCAAAATCTCCCATTATGTACCTATTTTTTCTGGTGTTATCCCCACATTTCCACTGCTCTTTTGGTCTTAAGGTCAACAGATTTGGTAAGGTGGGGGAAGGTTTGGAAATCTAGCAGAAACTTGAGGTCTTCAGCAGGAGCAGTATGATGATAATGACAAAGGCACAGGATGTTGCTACTGACAGTTTCCAATTCCTCCTCACTCCAGTGTCCACTTGGGCATATATTTCTAGACCTTTTTTTAGACCTTGCTCTTTTTTCACTGGTCTATAATTTCATGTTGCAGCCAACTTTGCTTTGTATAGTACATTGTACATGTTAGACAGTTGTTTTTTATCCTTTTTTTACTTAAAAAATGGCTTTGTCTAGCTCCTAAGTTCATATTTCTTTTAGTAACTGACCACTGGTAGATATTCATGGAGCTTCTGTTATCAATCTGTACTAACACCTATAAGTCCTCTTCTGTCAACCCCAACCCCAAGTCCTTCATTTTTCATTGTAGTTATAATGCAAAATAATTCACAGTTATAAAGCACAACTACTTATAATGCCTACTAGAACAAAATTATTAGATAAGACTTATTTCACACAGTTATATAAAGGTAAACAGAACTGCAACAAACTAGATGACAGTCATCTAGTTATTAAACAATTACTAAGCAAGCTAAAGGAAAACTACAATCAAGCCAAAACAGACCAGACAGCAGGCCTGCTGATACCTGTGCTGTTGACTTAGTACAGTGCTAATACTCTGGTAATAGAGATGTCAGGTCTGTATTTACTGGGCTATAAGGATACTTGTTATTCTTTCATTTTTTTTCCAGCAAGAAGTGGATTTGTTACAAGAGTGTAAAAGCATTTTTTGCATCCTGCATATCTGAATGTCTGAAGTGGATATCTAGATCAACAAAACTCCTTTTTCCAAAATTCTGGATTATCTTTCCTAACCCCATTTTATGTAAATATTTCCAGCTGTGGACTAGTCCTTCACCATGGTCCAAGGTCCTCCATCTGCTCCCATACCTGACAAAGCTTATCCTTGCCTTTCCTAAATGACTGGGAATCCGCTGTATTCACTGTTGAAGTGAATATTGCCCATGAGTTGCAGAAAATTTGTCTGATAGATTTTGAATGCTTCTCACAGTATGGGCTCCCACCTGCACAATATTCCTGTGTGCTTCCTGTAATCTTGGCACTAAAATGTTTTATTGGGTTTACATGGCAAGGTTTTGGTAGCAGGGGGAGCTACAGGGGTGGCTTCTGTGAGAAGCTGGTAGAATCTTCCACCACATCCAATAGAGCCAATGCCAACCGGTTCCAAGATGGACCCACCACTGGCCACAGCCAAGCCCATCAGCAATGATGGTAGCACTTCTGTCATAACACATTTAAGAAGTGGGAAAAAAACTGTGCAATTTCAGCTGGAGGGAGTAGTGAGAATATATGAAAGAAACAACTCTGCAGACACCAAGGTCAATGAAGGAGGAGGGGGAGGAGGTGCTCCAGGTGCCAGAGCAGAGAACTCCCTGTAGCCTGTGGTGAAGGCCATGGTGAGGCAGGCTGTCCCCCTGCAGCCCATAGAGGTCAATGGTGGAGCAGATATCCACCTGCAGCCTGCGGAGGATACCACACCAGAGCAGGTATCCACCTGCAATATGTGGAGGACCCCACACTGGAGCAGGTGGATGCCTGAAGGAGGCTATGATGCTTTGGGAAGATCTCTCTGGAGCAGGCTTCTAACAGGACCTGTGGACTCATGAAAAGAGGATCCCACATTGGAACAGGTTTGCTGACAGGACTTGTGACCCCATGGGGGACCCACACTGGAGCAGTCTGTTCCTGAAGGACTGCACCCTTTGAAAAGAACCCACGTTGGAACAATTTGTGAAGAACTGTAGCCCATGGGAAGAACATACGTTGGAGAAGTTCATGGAGGACTGTCTCCCATGGGAAAGACCCCACACTGGAGCAGGGGAAGAGTACGAGACATCCTCACCCTGAGGAGGAAGGAGCAGCAGAGAAAACATGTGATGAAGTGACCTCAAACCCCATCCCCTTGTGTTGCTGGGGGAAGGTGGTAGATAAAATTGGGAGTAAATTTAAACCCAGGAAGAAGGGAGGGACGAGGGGAAGGTGTTTTAAGATTTTGGGTTTATTTCTCAATATCCTACTCTGATTTGATTGGTAATAAATTAAACTAGTTTCCCCCAGCTGAGTCTGTTTTGCCCATGACGGCAATTCCTGAGTGATGTCTCCCCGTCCTTATCTCAACTCATGAGCCTTTCATTATATTTTCCTTGTCCTGCCCAGCTGAGGAGAGAAGTGATAGAGTAGCTTTGGTGGGCACCTTGTGTCCAGCCATGGCCAACCCACCACAAAGGTAGAAAAGAGTTTTACCCATTTCTGCTTCTCTGAGAAAACAGCAAATTTTCCAGTCTCTAGACAATAAGAAATGGAACTGAAATTTTGACTTTCAGCTTAAGTTTAGACAGGTTAAACCCTGAATTCTGGTGCAGACACAATATACAATGTGAAAAAGCGAGAGAATAGGCAAAAAAAAAATGAGTTCAGCAACTGCTCTGCTGTGAAGCACTGTCTCCTGGGAACAAGCAGAATCTCCATGCTTTAAAAATTTGTGAAGCAAGCTTGTAAGAATATTTGGGAAGTGCACGCAATCAATTTAATCCAGTTTAGGTAAAGCTCTGGGCAGAATGTCCTGCAAATAACAGGGCTTTTCCATTACTAACAACACTTTCAAGTGATGACAAGAAGTCTTGGTTTTCACAGTTAGGGCAGACTGCAAGCCCCCAAGACAATAATTTATTGCTTACTTCTCCCCAAGGGGAAGAAAATAAACAAGGCACACGGCTGTGAGATTTAGGAAAAAACAAACCATACAAATTTAATGAAACAGGGAAAAAAGGGAACAGGTACAAAGGGAAATGGAGGAAATTCAGATAAATATATTTACAAAATCCCGAAACCAGGAGTCCAGGGAAGAAAGAAGTCTCATCTCGTCTTGGCTGCCAAGAAGCCCGGGGGAAGAGAGAGGAAAGAAAAAAAAGTCTCTCTCTACAGGCGAAGGAAAAAAAAAAAGAACTGAGAAGTGGCCCTCTGCTCCGCCGCT
>VZRW01006551.1:0-24492 GCA_013398125.1 Aegotheles bennettii | reverse complement strand
GTTAGGGACAGGAGGAGCAGAGTTAGCATTCTCCTAATTATACTGCTGTTATTTATCTTTAACTGGAAAATAAGCATTTTTAGAACAGACAGTAACTTGGCTCTATTTTAAAACACTTTAAAAAAAAAATATTGACTAGAGCTGTGCTTTAATGAATTGGTGATTTTCCCTATTTAACCAGGACAGCATAAGACCTGGACTGATTTCCTTTCTCCGCTTTTATTAGTAATACTTTATAATGCTTCACTGGCACATTGAAGAGAAGCTGTACAAGCTGAGAAATGAAGTAGACAGTGAGGAAGTGTGATTTTGTCTGCCCTGATGGTTTCTGAAATCCTGCACTAGCCCTTCAGCCCTCCCACTCTGCCCACTGGCATTTCAGCATCTCTGCTAGTCCCTCTGTGTCTCTCCAAGTTTTGTCCTACTGATTACACGTTTTGTTCCCTGCAGTTTTGTTCCCTCCCGTTTTCACCTCTGGATGTGTTTTCTGGTCCACTGGGCCCTACATTAGTGGTGAAGGTTCTGCTCTCTACTGTGGTTTTATTTTCACCTCTCACCTGGCACATCGTGCTCCCTTTGCTGGTTATCCTTCTGTGTTGTCCAGCTCCGATTACTTCTGACCATCTTAGCTCTTGAAGTCTTTCTGGCTATTTAATCCAAAAGTCCCTTTATTGCTTATTCTCCATATACTTTCCTTGTACCAAGCTGCATGTTTCCTGTGGCCTGCACAACCTGATTTGCTCCATAGGTCTTTAGATATTCTTTAAAGAGCCACTTCTGCCCAATCTTACACAACAGATTGACCACCTCCATCTGCTTTCAGGCATGCACCTTCTTTTGCAGCTGGTGGTGGGGCGCCTGCCCATCTTGCATCTTGCGGTTTAGATCCCTGCCTGAGAGAAACTGGCAGTGGTCCTTGGCTCTGGTCTTGTGTTATGCAGATCGAAGAAATGTAAATTAATACATACCGTTATGAAAAAGCCACATAAGCAAGTCTTGCATGCAATTGTAATAATTCTGTGAGGTTTTTTAAACCATCCTTTAAAAATTTGTAAATAAGTTACACTTGCTGTATGTATGTATGTATGTGTGTGTGTGTGTGTGTGTATATATACATAGAGAGAGAGAAGTATCACCATTGAAACTATCCCCAGAAAGGATATGTTTTATATTCCATAGATTTTCAGAATAACTTTAACATAATTATTTTAAAAATACAGGAATAATAAGTAATCAAAATGAACCTATCACTTTGATTATCCAAGTTGGAATCGTTCTTTGCATCTTTTGAAAGCAGCAGAAATACAAGTCTTCTGTATCAGTAGAGTTTTTCCATATTGTAACTCTTCATTTACATATTTTCTGCTTGGAGAGGTTTATCAAGCACTAAAGACTAAAATTCTGTGCCATTAGTCACTAAATTGCATTAAATCTTTCTGCTGCTGTGTGCAGATGGAAAGAAGATGGGAAGAGCTTAGGTAAATTTTTTTTTCTAAATTAGAAATTACTTTTTTTTCAGCAGAAGCATTACTGACACATTTTGTTAGCATCTTCTGGGGCAAAGTAATAGCGTAGAGAGATTAAACAATCTGTTGTTTCATCNATCTTACCAAAACTGGAAAAGCTGTATTTAACCAAAGTAAACCTGTCTTTTTAAAGCATATGTTAGGGACAGGAGGAGCAGAGTCAGCAAGAAAGAGGTTCAAGCTGTTTGACATTGTAAGAAGAGTAAATATTGAAGAATACGTATGTACCCTCAAACTGTGGCAGAATGAAGCCGCAGAATTTGGATCTGGGGGCTAATTGCCAAAGACTTTGATGCTAAAATGGGAGATTTCCAAGCAATTCTTTACAATACAAAGTCTGTTTACAAGATTCAAAATCTGCACTTGGACGAGAAGAGATGTTTTGGCTTGCTTTCCTTGTATTTTCTGAAATCGTGAGCATGTCACTGTGCAAATGTTTACGTGAGAAGGTTAGGCAGGATTCCTTGGGGCGGAAGGAGATTCACGGACGAGCCGAAGTGTTTGTGCAGGCACTGCTTTACTGCATGTTGTGTTTGTACAAGTCCCACAGAAATTCCTCCCTCTTGTCTTACTGTGCTCTCTTGGGGTATGAACTTCTACCTGTTCTTTTGCCACTCACCACAGGGACGCTGAACTGCTCCATCAGATAGCTCCCATGGGAGATGCCTGCAGTCCTTTGCTTTGGACTTGGTGTTTTGTAGCAGTGTTTGCCACTTCAGTGCTGTTGCTAACGTACTGTTTTGTTGATGCATTTATAATTTTCTGGGCATATGTATTTTAGTTTTCTTAATCTCATATCTGAAAATATATTTGGGACTTGTATTAGTTTGAAATAATGAGGCTTTTCCTGTTCATTCATGGAAAAATTGCTCCACAGTCCAGTAGCTATGAACCTCTTCTTTTTTTTTTTTTTTAATGTTAGCATCTGAAAAAGGTCCTAGTCCAGGATTAACACCACTGTACTAGACACTAAAAATGCTGTGCAAAGTCATAGTCCTAAAGTCCTCCACCCTAAAAAAGTCCTCCAACCTCGGAGTCTGGCTTTTCTCTCTTCTGCCTCTGCACCAGGTAGGTCGTGTCAGGCTGTAGCAGTCCTTCACCGCTGTGCAACCACTGTCCTTGTGTCCTCTGATTGATCCGTTTCTTGTTTTTTCCAAGTGCTCCTCAGACATTTCCAACACTTCCAAAACACTTTGGTTGTATTCCCCTCTGAAGTGAGCAGCCATGCCTCCCTCCTTGGTGGCTGGAAGACCCCTCTTCCTGTGGTGCACCTTTTGTCTTGGCTTAGGCCACGAGGTACCGATCTCTGAATGCATCCTGCTGCCCCACATCCTTCATCACCGTCAAGTGCACTTCGTCTGTATCATGTCTGTGTTTTATTTCTTCTCATTTTCTATTTTTTCTGTGCAACCAAAAAGCTATAATCTATTTCTTAAGAGGCCTGTTGTAATTTTCCTGTATGTTGCTGTCTGCAAAGCTCTTCAGACATTCCCAAGAATCCACTGTGTGCCTTTTTTTAATCTAAACTGTGGATTTTAGGTAGCGTAGTTCAGCAGGCAGCATGAAGCCTAGAACATCCAGCAGTGTGGAATTATAACTGTAAACCTGCAGCTGTGTTCTGTCACTCTCACATGGAGCAGAAACCTGGACCCTTGGCTTTGATCAGGACTACAAGGCAAGAGGTGATACTGCACATCAAAACTACATTAATTACCTTTGGGTATGTTAGCTTAGGTTGTTTTATCTAAAGGCTTTTACAAGCAGACAGGAAAAAAGTATCTAAAATTTCAAAATTGCAGAAAGCATTTTTTTTGGTGTGTTTTATGAGGAATGCATAGTGATGAGGTCTAAAACTTTTCTTAGATTATATCTCTTCCCCACTGCATCCTCATATGGGAGTTCATATAGTATGCTCTTACTCAATACGAAGAAGGAAACCTGATCTTTGTGTGGGCTGTTTACCAGACCAGTAGATGCTATGAGACTGAGAGGTGTTTCCAATTTTGTTTTGTTGAGTGGTACACTGACTGCGTCAGACAACTGAGCTGGGCTTTCTACTGCAATCAGTAGTTTTATAAACTTTTCTAGTAAAATAATAAATTTAATTACTGAAGAGTATGAAATAGACCTAAATGAGCTTGTTAATATTGATGCTTACTGTACTTGCTGAAGTTACTGAGCTTGTTATGGACCTGGGCTAGCAAATTCGTAAGAGTAAACGAATGCAGCTGCCCTTTCTGTTTATGGACAATTAGGAAAACATCTTGGATTTCTACAGGTTAGTATCAAAATTGTTCTGTGAGCATTTAATTCCCCTACATTATTTCTGTCTATGAGCTTTTTATTAACTGTTTTGTTTGTCTGTTTAGTTATCCATTATGAATAGGCTCTGACTATTCACCTACGTCTCATATTTTTGTATCTGCACCTTAAGTGTCTGATGGCTAACTGAAACGGGAGAAATGAAAGATTTCAACAGCATGGCTATATGAGCATTTTCTTTTCCAAACACGTCTGTTTGAGACCTGATTTTGAGAGTGGGTTTGCGAGCTAAAGGTCATCAAGTTGCATGCTTGATGAAAATCAAGTACAAGCATTGAGCGGTCCTTTGAAAAGTACTTGTTGATCTTATTCAAATGCTTCTTTTAAAGTATTATTCGAGCTGGACTGATAAATATGCAGTTCTGTTCTTTTCCAAATAGAAAGATATGTCTTTTGTGTCTGTGCTGGAGCTGTGACAGATCTAACAGAACAAACCCATGGACGTAGCAGCAGGTCCTCCAGCTTCTGTTCCTTCTACCTAGGTATATCCGTATATAATGATCTTTTTTGGAAAAAAAGCTATGTGAAAAAGCAGCAGAAATCCTGCATGGGGAGAAGGAGACAGGGAGCGAGCGTGAGTGCGCAGGCGTGGTTTTGCAAGCATGATGTCATTCTAATTTGTACTGCTAGGGGATGAGCTCATCGGGGAGGAGCCTTGCAGATCTACAGCTGTGCCAATTCATCTCTGGTTTGATTAACATTCTCCAAGCTTCCTCCTTGAACGAAACAACAGGCACTGTGTTATGAATTATTTAAAGACCTGTGAGAGCTTCTACTAAATAAAATCAATCATCAGTTCAAAACAAAAGAGAGTGAACTCTCTATTTTGCTTCCACAATGTTGTTAGAAAATGGCATGTCTGCGATTCCCAAAAGGATAAGCAGATACTGTTTTTCTCCCCCCATTCCTGCTCTTTAACATTTTAATTTACTAGGTTTCAACAACAATCTTGAGTTGCCTTTTTGCATATATGTATGTATGTATATATGTTTCTTGTTTAGATATGGTGTAGCACTGATAAGAAGACAGTATTATTCCACTTTCTAAGTGAGTTTTCATTTCTAATAGGAATTTAAATATAAAACTTGGACTGTTAGAAAAAACAAGCATATTGGTATATTACTAGAAGTCACATTTTGACTTTTAAATAATCCGTGAAAAAATATCTGAGAAATAAATAGCTTTGCCCTTCATTGTTTTCAGGAATTTGACTGCATTTCATGTATGACAGTTAGGATTTATCTTAATCAAATTTAAAAAATAATTTTAAAATTCTGCCTGCATCATCAAGGAAGTCGGCCTCCTGAAATAGCTGAAGATCCAGTTTGGGGTTGTTCAGTCTGGAGAAGAGGAGACTCGGGGGGAGACCTCATCACTCTCTGCAACTACCTCAAAGGAGGTTGTAGTGAGGTAGGTCTCGGTCTCTTCTGCTGTGCCCATAGTGAAAAGAGAAGAGGAAATGGCTTTAAATTGCAGCAGGGGAGATTCAGATTGGACGTCAGGAAAAATTTTTTCACTGTAAGGATGATTAGGTACTGGAATAGGTTGCCCAGGGTGGTGGTGAAATCACCATCCCTGGAGGTGTTCAAGATGCGTCTGGATGTGGCGCTGAGTGATACAGTTTAGTGGTGAAATAGTTAGGTGGTTGGACTGGATGACCTTGAAGGTCTCTTCCAACCTTGATGATTCCATGGGGTTTTCTGTTGCTGGTTTTTTGGGGTTTTGTTTTTTCACAGAAATCATACCATTTTGCATACGGGTCAGAGCAGCTGGTTGAAAATCGGATAAACTATTTGGGAACTGCTGCTGTACTGTGCCTCCTGAATGGCCACAGGCTAGAGGTGTTGGCAGATTTGTTTATTTACATTCACTGAAATTCTCCTCAGAAACATGCTTAACAAGATTTGTCCAAAGATTAGAGGGCTAGGTTGAAGTGTGGGGTGCAAATGGTGAGTGCAGAATTGTGCCTAGCATCTCAAAAATACTTTGGGACCTCTCTAAGAAGCAGAACACAGGATACACGTTTGACAGTATTTTGGTTTCTAGTGGATACCTGGTACCTTCTTCTTCAGTGCAACACCTGCCTCCTTGAGTCAAGAACAGGGTGAGCGTCTCTATTTCTAAAGTCTTGTTTATTGCTACTATCTGTACCAGGTTTATAGCATTATTCATTCCTGATGTAAGGTACTTTAGCTGCTTCCTTTAGATGCATGTGTCTTAGTAACTGTAGTACAGCAAGCAGTACAAATACAGGGAAGTCTGACATCGAATACAGGTAGAGGTTATGACAGTTACTCCAATATCACTGTATCCTCTTTCAGCTCTGGGTTTGGGGTCTGGGGGACAGACTGGATGAATACCCCGAAAGTGAATGAACAGCTGAATATTTTGCTGGGGACCAACAGTGAAAGTGTGTTGCTCGAGGGAGTAATTCAATTCAAAGACCAAGTTGGTTTTATCAGTAAGTTCACCAAAGTTGCCAAATTAGAAAATGAACATTTTCTAAAAACCACAGGGGCCAATTAGAGTATGGGAATGCTGCGCTACCTATTCTCTTCCCTGAAGAGAAAGGAAGAATATTCTCTGTATACTGTAGTACTCAGAGGTTTTTAATAAAAAAAGCCTGCTACTGAAGATGTAGAAGGACTTAGTGTAATTCTTGTAGTCTCTATAACTTGAATAGATGAAGAAACAGGGCTGTTTTTATCTTCATGAAAATATTTTGGAATCATGGGCAGCAGGTAACAGCTCTTCAGCGCCTGTGAAATGCTTCAGCTGGGAGCCTGCTGGTGTTTCCTGTCCTTCTCCCACTGCTGGAGCACTAGGAAAATCTGGAGTAAAGCAGATAGACATGCAGTTTAAGGGCCTGCTTCCTTATAATCAGCTTTATCTGCAACACACAAATTGCATACCATGATAGCTTGCGTATTTTCAAAATAGTAATACTGTAATTTCACACCGTGAATGGAAGCAGTGCCAAAATACACTGTTATAGTTTGAAAGGGGCAGGCAAAAATCTTACTGGCTTTTGCTGCCAGGACCCAATGAATAAGGGGTGGAGTTTAGGCCCCTGTTGTGAAAAGGGGTCTGGGTGTCAGGTATCAGGTATCAGGTGTCAGTATTCCCCTCCCATTTCCTGCCAAACTCTATAAAAGCCAGGAGGACTGGGGGCTTCTCTCTCTTGCCCTTGTGGTCTCTCCGACTTCAGTCTGCTCTGTGCCTCGCTCCTGCACTCCCCTGCCTGCTGCTCGCCATGTGGAGCCCAGAGGAGAGGCCCAGCTTTTGGCTACCAGCTCGCCACGTGGTCTGCAGCATTCCAACTGCATTGGGTGCTGGAGTTTTGGACTCTTTTCTTCCCATCGGCTTTGCAGTGAAGGACCTTTCAGCAGCCTGTATCGCCGTTCATCTGAGCTCGGGTTGTATATATTTGTATATATACATTTTCCCTTTCTCCCCACCTGTTACTATTTCTCCCTGTGCCATTAAATTTATTAGTTTTCCATTTCCAACCGGAGCTTGTCTTCCTTAGTGCCCTTCTAATTTTCGGGGAGGGGGGAGTGATAGAAATAAAATTCTGTCTGGTTTGTGGCTTGCCCTGGCCGTTTGCTAAACCAGCACATATGCTTATTCAGAGGTGAACTCGGAATGCCTTCAGCATTACCAACCCAGCATGTCCCTCTGAACAAAACCTGTAATGTTGAATAAACACAGTTTAGTTTCCAGTATTTTACAGCACTTTATGTACAGCTGTGCTCGAGGACAAACTTAATCTTCAAGACAGCAAGTGATTTTTTTTATTCAGAGACAAAATCAAAAGTGTTGAGACAAATCCACACCTTGGTTTTGTTGAAGTAAAGCTTAACTAATTGCTTTGGAAAGTTGCCTTGAAGTGCTGTTGGGGATGCTGCAGGTTCCAGGAGCAATGATGGAATAGGATCTGTTCTGGATTTTGCTGCTGAATTGGTAGCACTAGTTGATAGTGATAGTGTAGCTGATGGTGGGCAAACTCTTTTGCTTTTTGGTCTTTCCATATGTGAAATTGGGACTTTTATTGTACTTTTAGGGGTCTCCTGGAAAGTGCTAAATATTGCAGGATAGTAGGGTATATCATAATTTTATCAAGGTATTTATGATTAAGCTTGTCAGTCAATGGCAAGTACCTTGTTGATTAAATAAAGGAGATTTCTTGTTCTGAAAAATTTAGTAAGAATGGTATTTTCCTTCAGATGGTGGGATGTAAGCATCTCATGTAAGCTGTCGTTGTGGTGAGGATATACAGAGGCCAGCTGACCTAGAGGTCAGTTCATCTTACCCTGAAGGAAGCGCCAAGTGGGAGATGGAGTTGGCTAGACATAAGCATCCAGAGCTGTGTTACATGCTGTCAGGTATTTGAGACGCCTGTGCAGAGCTCTGGATGTGACCCAGGAACTGCCCAAGACCTTGCAAGTCCAATCTTAACCCTGCTGGTAATGGCTGGCCTCTGTGCTGTGCTAATTACTGAGACCGGGTGATGGCTGACAGGCTGGCAGGGGTGGCAGTGCCACCATGTAGTCCCCTTGTGTACCTAAGCATAGATGTCCTAAACTGGAGCTGAATCCTACCCTGTGTCAGCCAGCATTGCATGTGTTTCTAACCAGTCCTGTAACTGAAGCTCAGTGTCATGTGTCCCAAGTTTTTGGTTTGAAAATCCTCAAAAAGAGCATTTAAAAAACACATTTATTGCTTATGGCAGTGGTTTGTAAAACTTACTGGTGCTTTAAAGACAATTTGTTTTAAAATGCAAAAAGACTTCTCTGAGAGAAGTGCTTCTGGACAGGAATGCGTTCTTCCCTTTGCAGGTCCTGCAGAAGAAGCAGCACTGGGTGTTGCACTGACAAATGCATGGTTCTAGGCACTGAGGTTAAAATGTAGGTTTTTGAACAGGGGGCTTAGAAGGAGGTGTAGTGCTGCTTTCCTGCTAGCCCTGATAAGGATACAAAATTTGTTTCAGAGCTGTGACCAAAAAGTACCCCTCAATTGCGGTCATTAAGGAAGCATATGGAAACTACAAATCAAGTATGACTGCAAGTGGCTTGTGGGAGAGGGAGATTGATCAGTGCTTTCAATGATACCCTTTTGGTTCCCAGGAAAGTGAATTAATCTAGCTGGAGGCAATATTTTACTACATTTAAAAACTTAAATACAGGTGTGGGTGTCCTAGGTTTGTTACCAAAGCCTTCTGAGTATTTTTTTGTTTTCTTTGCTCTGCTGACTGTAGGTGTGATGGGAGAAGATGGGTCTGAGGGTGGAAGGAGGGGAACCACCACTTGGTTTCATATATTAAGAAACTCGACAGAATGTGTTTTTTAAATCTGGGGCTGGGTTTTGATTTCCTGAGGTGCAGCTGGGATTTCCAGGTTCCTGCAGATGTAAGAGCTTTACGTGGGAGATCGGGGATGCAGGTTTGAACTTCCTCCGCTGGCATCACACCTGGTGGTCCATCGCCTGGGCTTAATCCTGAGCTGTCACACTATAGGTGAGCAGTGGCACTGTTTTGCTGCCTTCTCCCCAGTGCCAAATACCTTATGTGTTGGGACCTGTGCTAGCTGATTTCAAGCTGATTTGGTGCTATGTATGCATATATACACAAACACACATTTATAATATATGTATATATATTAGATGTAATACAGCTCTGCTGTGTTGTGCCAAACAGATGTATTTTAGTGTGTGCTCCTGCTTAGCTATTGAGTATTTCAGGAACTCTCATTTTGAAAACAGTTATGTAGAAGTGACCGAACATGTACATTTTCATGGGGCTGTTTCTAGTACACAGCCTCCAGAACTGAGTTTTAATTTAATGGGAACAGTTTTCCTGGTTTGGAAATGTAAGGCAATTTATCCACCTAGCTATTGCTTAATCCTGCATTTAATTTTCCTAAATAAATAAATAAAGTTGAATTAACACATTACAGTCCTTTTTGCAGGGATAAAATCATAGTACGGATGCATTTTAATCCTATAATAAACACCAAACAGGCATTTTCTGCGTGGGTGAAGGTTTTATTCTAGAGAAAAAAACCTGATGAGTTTTGGTAAGATTCTTGGACCGAGCTGAATTTTACAAAATTAGACCCTTTGTATTTATGGCAAATACCATAAAAAGTAAAATATTTGAAAGAAATGCATGGTTTTCATTAGTTGACCATTTGATTTTTCTAATCTGAGGGTTTCTCAAAGGATTTCATACAGTGCACTGGTGGTACCCTGCTTTTTGGTTGTTTCCACAAGGCTTGGAATAGCCAGTTGTGCACAAAAGCATTTATTTTAGCACATTAGGCTTAAAAACAGCACAGGGAAAAGGATCACTTGGGTAAAGGAGCCAAGTATTTACAGAAACTTCTTTTTGAGTCTTTTGTGTTCCCTGCTGGGAGTTTCTCCAGTGGAAAATTAATGGAAATTAAATCAAGTAGCAACTCACCAGGGCTGTCAGCTGATTTCTGAGTAGAGCGGGTATTTATTTTCTCTTTCCACCAATAACTGTATTCTTGTCACCGTTATAAATGAATTTTAAAAAGTGTTACATAATCTGTTGCTATTGCACATTAACAGGCTGTAGTTCAACTTGTTAAACTTCCCTTGTCAAATTATATCTTAAGTAAGAGAAGAAACAGGCAGTGTATAAACTTCATCCTAGATGCAGGACTCAAAGGGATTCTAAGCAAATTTGCTGATGATACTAAATTGGGAGGAGCTGTTGACTCCCTCAAGGGCAGACAGGCCCTGCAGAGACACCTTGACAAGCTAGAGAGATGGGCAATCACCGATCACATGAACTTCAGCAAGGGCAAGTGCCAGATTCTGCACCTGGGATGGGGCAACCCTGGTGGTATGCACAGACTGGGAAACGAGTGGCTGGAGAGCAGCACGACTGAGGGGGACCTGGGGGTCCTGGTTGATTGTTGGGGTGTATTTAGAGGACGATGGCACATAGTGAACCAGCCATTTGATAGCCTTGTGATTAAACACACAGCCACATACCAAAGGTCATCTTGAGGAGCAGGAAACAGGAAGAACATCGATTGTTTCCAAGTCGGACACAGGAAGGGCCACAGGAAGAGACACCAGGAATTAAGGCGGCACAGCTTCCGAAGGACGTGGACAGTGTATTACCAGGAAGTCAATGGACCAATGGGAGTGTTGCTTACGTGACTGCCCCACGTAAGAGAGATGTTAACCAATCAGAGAGCGCGTATTAGGCGCGTGATACAAATGTATATAAGGGGTAGTTAAGTAAATAGTTGATGGCAAGCTGAGTATGAGCCAGCAGTGTGCCCTGGCAGCCAGGAAGGCCAACTGCATCCTGGGGTGCATCAAGCACAGCATGGCCAGCTGGACAAGGGAGGTGATTGTCCCACTCTACTGCACACTGGTGCAGCCTCACCTTGAGTACTGTGTGCAGTTCTGGGCTCTGCAGGTCAAAAAGGGCATCAAACTTCTGGAGCACATCCAGAGGAGGGCCACGAGGATGGTGAAGGGCCTAGAAGGGATGACCTATGAGGTGTGGCTGAGGTCACTTGGATTGTTCAGCCTGGAGAAGAGGAGGCTGAGGGGAGACCTCATTGCAGTCTATGGCTTCCTCAGGAGGGAAAGACAAGGGGCAGGTACCAATCTCTTCACTCCTGTGACCAGTGACAGGACTTGGGGTAACAGCAGGAAGCTGAATCAGGGGAGGTTTAGGTTGGATATCAGGAAAAGGTTTTTTACCCAGAGGGTGGTTGAGCACTGGAACAGGCTCCCCAGGACAGTGGTCACAGCACCAATCCTGACTGAGTTCAAGAAGTGTTTGGATGATGCTCTCAGGCACATAGTGTGACTCTGGGGTGTCCTGCACAGGGACAGGAGTTGGACTTGATGATCCTGGAGAGTCCCTTACAACTCAACACGTTCCATGGTTCTGTGATTCATGAAACATTTCTGGAGTACAAGTACAGGAGTACTTTAAAGAGTATCCCTTATAAAGGAGGGTACCCCTTTTATCATGTCTACTTTTTGTTTAGTACAGAGGACTGTGGGCTACTGAAACAAAATTTCAGCTAATGAGTTCTCCCAGCAGCCTAACATGGGAGAATGCAGTCTGGAAGTGTGCTGAAACCCTCTGGTCTATACATTCATCTTTGCTATGTCATGTTCTAAGGCATGGCTTGAAGATGCACATTTTTCATCTGATAAAGTAGTGAAACCCACAACTTCCATTGGGAAAGAACGTGGAAAATTGATACTCACCCTGAAACTTGATATAAGACTACAGTTAGAATTCTGTCTGCAAAAAAGCTCCTCAAAACATTCACTTTTTACAGACTTCTGTTCATAGAAGGTGAAGCTGAAGAGAGGCTTCGGTTAAAAAAGATGAATATTGACCCGACAGATTTTGTCCCTGCAGTATAGTTTTGGGAACAAACCTTACTTGGGTCACTTCCAGAAATCATTAGGGAAAGTCTCTTTCTTTCATATCTGTCTCTCTTCTCCCGTTTTTTGAAGCAAATACCCCTTTTCAGAACTGACACTGTAATAACACTCAACCCACTCATAACGACTCAAGAATACTGGATATTACTACTGCAAACATTTTGCAGTGCTAGAGTACATGTTGTATTTGGTGAGAACGCAGCCCTTGCTTGCTAGGTTATACTCTCAGCTGCAGGTTACTTGTGAAAATTTTTGTGAAGGCAACTTTTAAAACATTACATGTTTCTTCAGCTCTAGTGAGTCTTCCGTGATTTTTTTTTTCAGTAGTGATAGTTTTAAAAAAAATTAGCTGAGAAGGAAAAAACTTTTTCTTGAGGAATAAAAAATGAGATGAATCAAAAAAACAAAGGCTGTGCTTGCTATTTTGATCACTGCACTTGAATTATCCAAGGTCTTGGCTGGTCAACATGGCAGTAATGCTGCAGCAGAGTTGCACTAGACATTTGTACTTCCCAGTGTAACTCAGATGCCCTCTAGGCTAAAATGTGAAATCAGTTTTACTTCTAGACATCTCTGATTCGGGAGTGATGCATTGGACCGTGTTGATCACATTGTCTGATTGCAATGTTTTTTTTGTTTCTTTTAAAAAGCTGCTGCATTAATATTTTCTAAAAAACTGGTCCTCCCAAGTTGCTAGGTTTTTTGCCCCAAATTACTGGTTATTCCAGAAAAAAAGCATGACTACAAACACACATGCAACAACATGGATTTGTTTTGCTTCAGATTTTAATGAAATATTTTGGAAAGATGATATTTTTGACAAGTCTTCCACCATATAGTGATTTGGGTGGTTCAAATGCACTCCTCTGAGTCTGAATACCAAAACAACATCTGTCTACTGGGTCTGACAGCACATGGATATGTTTAAACAGCCCTAACACATGTAACTTTATGCTACAATTGTCTTTTCTCACATCAATAGATAAATGTTGCAATTTGTCTCCAATATTTTGCTTGGGAGTGAGGTATGCTGGAGAAGGGCGTGAGTTGCAGAAATTGGTCAAAGCTTTTTTCTTTTTTTTCTTTCTTTTTTAATATATTTGACTGTGTGTTTGCACTCAGTACTATCCATTTGAAAATCTGTGTTTTCTAATTATTCCTCTTTGCCGAAGGCATAAGTGTTATTTAGGCGTGTGTTTATCTAAACATCATTTTATCTGGGACAAACCTTTGCAGTTACCAACATTATCCAGGCAGAAGCACGGAAACCAGACCAGTCCAAACCAGTGGGAGTCTTGTGCATCCCAGTGCTGGGGCACTCAGGCTGCTGATGGACCAGTGGAAGCAGGAGGGTGCAGCTTTCTCTTTCTCCTCCTGGGCTGGGGTCTCTGCTGTGCAGCTCAACCACAAACATGTTTGGTCATCAGGCATCAGCCTGGATGGAAAGTTCGGCAAATAAAACAGGTCAAGGTTTAAGCCTTTGCTTTCTCACCTCCCATTGTGGGTCGTTTTCTTGCTTTGGAAAGGCAGCGTTTTGCCAGTTCCTGCTACTGTGGTCTCAGAGGCAACGCAATCGATGTTGTTCTGCCAGGACTCCGTGCACTGTGCCTCATGAGCCAGGTGCAGCAGTGAGGAGTCGCACAAGCGTCATCCTTAGAGTTATTTAAAGAACAAGGAGAGCCTTTTAAATACAAGGGGAGGATGCCGACGCGCTTGGCTGTCCTAAGGCGAGCCATCAGAGCCAGCAGAGGAACCACAGATGGACACGTTGTGTAACAGCCGTGCTGGTCGGCGGGTTGATGTATCCCTTGTGACAGAGCATCCCTTCAGCACGGCAGTGAGCAGGGAGGGAGCAGGCCGTCACAATCTGAATCTGCCCTTGAGTTTATTTTCAGTTCTTCAAAACATGGCCCTGGTTGCAAACCGAGGCAAAAAAAAAAAATCAGTCCTGAAGAGTGTGTGTTGTTTTAATATTATTTTTGCTTGTGAAGTGTTTTTTTGGAGGCTGTGACATAATAGATGCTTGCTTCAAAGTGATTTATCATGTTCTGCATATTGCTATTTATAGCTGAATGCCTTTTGTTAGCAAATCCCATTTGTGGATCATGTACAGACACAAACATGTGACTATGATTTTTTTTCTGGTGTTATAAGTTAACAATTCTCTTTTTAAGATAGTCCTTTAAAGTGAAGGACAAGTATGCATCTGGTGTGTGGTTCTTTATCTTATTTTATATTAAATTAATGAATCAAAAATTCAACTGTAAGGTCCTATGGGGGAGGGTGGAAGATGAGATGTAGAACCAAAAAAAAATCATTTTGAATAGTAAAATGATGCTTTTCTAATTTTCTGTGCACGTGCACATACACTCTCTCTCTTCCCAATTTACCCCAATTTAATAGTTTGCATTATCAAAATATCAGTAGAACTTCCAACCATTGCAGTTAATGCAGGCTCTGCAACAGCCTCTGCCCTGTATTTCTTCACTATTAACAGTCACCCCTGAAGCACAGAAGTGCCACTTTCCTCTCCGAACTGTTTGTCTTGAATGTTGGTTTAATTTGTTTTAGTTGGCCAAGTTGTGAGTCCTGTGGTTCTCAAAGTCCCAAGTCAAGCAGTTCAGGGTCCTTTTTTCCCTTTCTTTCCTATGGAGTAGTGCCTGAAGCACACCGATACTTTTTGGGAGTGGTCAGTGATGAACACCTTTCTGATAATTCAAACCAAGGAGTGAGTTGTACCTGCTGCTGAAGCTGCAGCCACCATAATTAGGGCTGTAAAAGTAGCATCTTTCCCTGAAAAGAAGGAGAGTTTTGGATAATTTACAAAATATTTGCCATCAACAACAGGACGGTAGGCTGCCGTGGTCTGGAGTCGTACTTTTCATCAGTAAGCTATAATTACACTACTGGTGTAATGGGCTTCAGCTCCGGTGGTTTGCTACCAGAGCTTGTTTCTGCCAGGATGAGAACTTGACTTGGGTGTTTGAGCCAAACGCTTTGGCATTAGTGAAAGGAAAAACTTCACAAATTGAAGAAGGCACAGCCTGCTAAGATAAACATGTCTTCCTTACTCACAGCGTGCTGTAAAGAAGGATGCTGGCCTAGATTGGCTCATCTGCTAAGATCTGCTGTGCAAACAGCAAAAACCTGTCACATAGAGGATGGAGAGCAGTTCCCACTGCCCAGGGGAGCTCTTTGCGTGGCGAGTTGACAGGTGTGCCTCCACAGTCACTGGTGTCAGCTAGACCCTGCCAGTGGGTTTGTGAGGGCAAAGCAGGGCTTTTAAAGGTAGGAGAAGGTGAGGTAGATAGTGCATCCAGGAAAGCTTCCCTACCTACATCTTTTTCTTAATGTGAGGTTGTGGAAGGGCTTTGAGCTGGATGTGAAATAAGGCAAAGATGACCCTAAACAAGCTTGGGGAATCAGTGACCTGCTGAGTTGTGCTGGGGAGGGGAAGAGAACCAAAGTTGTGTGTATCTAAGAAGAGATTGTTGAAGTCAAGTAAGAGAAAAAAAACACAGTTCGTGTGTTTTGAAAAGCCAAAAGC
The DNA here is from genome assembly GCA_013398125.1 of Aegotheles bennettii. Lineage (NCBI taxonomy): Eukaryota > Metazoa > Chordata > Aves > Caprimulgiformes > Aegothelidae > Aegotheles > Aegotheles bennettii. The sequence continues at coordinate 8,649 of VZRW01006551.1, read as the reverse complement.
TGGTGATGGAGAAGAGGCTGCAGTCAGGCTGTGCTGTCAGTTCCACTGCAAACTTGCAGCTGCGTTGCAGTTTTTATCTCTGTATTGAGATGTGCAAAGGAGAAAGAATACATTCGGTTGTCTTAATTTTTCTGGGGAAAAAAACCCAGAAATTTATGGATATTCTAAAGACAGCTTATTCCTTACATAAAAATGGTAAATTTTCAAATCACAGTAATGTTCTGCAAAGATAGTGTTCAGCTGCAGTGCTCCAGGTTGCAAAAAACATAGTGTATCCATAGGATAGCAATGTAATCTGCCTCTGGAATTGGTCATGTTTGTATTGTATTAAATAAAAACTGCTGTCAGGTGAATGCTGCTTTCAGACAGTGACTCATGGAGAGGTAACTTACTCTCTGTGAAGGCCATGTCTCTCTTGTCCAGAGTAGCCAACAACCTAACTGGGGCTTCCAGGAGCATGGCGAGGAGAAGGCTGTGGTTGCCCAGTGCTGCAGAGTGGACTCAATGAAAGTGAATGTTAAGCAGCAGCAAACCTTGACTGCCAGCTTCTCACAGGCTGAAACTTCTCCTTTTCACCTCTTTTAATAGAAGATATATTTATTTATTAGCAGCTTTATTTATTTTCACCTTTGACTCTTCATTAAATTGTAGCAGGATTTTTTTTCTTCCAGAAGTTCTTTGATGGCTGTAGAAAAAAGTCAGGCATGCTAGGGAAAGTCTGGCATCAGGAAAAAACAGGAGTATGGGAAAAACAGAGCAGAGCATCACAGGACAGAGGGACTAATATGACAGGGGAGAAGTTGAGGAGGAGGCAATGTTTGAATTTATAGAAATTATGGACCATCTGCCTGACGGTATGCAAAGCAGGTTGTTTTGCATAGTTCCCTTCGGCTTTTCAAGCTTACGTTTCTAATGGGTGTGATTTTAAGACTAAACTAGTAACAGTTCTCCTCCAGACTTCAATCCGTTCTGAAGAAAGGTGCCACTCTGTGTGTTGTTTGTAAAAAGAATTATTTAAATAATTTTAGCAAAAAGTTTAAATGTCATCACCTCTGTGACTATAAATACTCTTATTTGTTATCATGGAGCACTGCACATGCTCAGCCACTTCTAGGTTTGTTATATGGAGACAAAGAAGCTAGACCCTAAACCAGTGCTGAAAGTATAAAAACTGAAAAAAGATGGAAAACGTTGTGAATTGTTGACTAGCAGTGGAAAAGAATCCACTTTTCTATGTGAGAATAGGAAGATAATTGAATTCTGTAATGGAAAATGATGCCATCTTGTTGTGTTATCTTTGGTAGACAGAAGCAGAAATAAGGTTAGTAGTATCAACCATAACATGGGCATTTTATAACTATTCAGTGAGACCTTGGTAAATTTTTACCATGTGCATCTATGGTTTAATATGGATACAGCTTCCAGGGACAGTATGAAAGGTGGTGAAGATGATTTCTTCATCACAGTTAAGTTTTTGCTGTGATTTCTTCAGGTGACTGCTGAAAGTCACTGCAGGTGACTTTCTTCATCTACCTCTTAGTTTCAGGAGTAACTTTATGGAAGTGTGACACTGGATAACATGAGCATAGTACCAGACTCACCATAAGTGACCGGTTGGTTTATGTCATGGCAATTATTGCTTGTAGCATTTGTTACAGCAGCATTTTGCTCAGCTATGTTATTTAAAAATCTACAAGAACAAATTTCACGTAACTGAGTCTGTACAACAGTGTTACGGTGTCATAAACAGTTACTAACACAAATACATGTATTAGCAAGGAGAGTGTTTTCATCTAGCAGTGGAAACTGGAGAACCCCACCCCTGGACTTATAGAGCAAACTTATTATAGCCCAATGAATGTTTAATGTTAAAAGCGTCTTGGAAAAACATTTAGATTGGGAGTAGTTACAAATATTCCCAATACCTCCCTTCAGTTTTAATCCATCTAAATTGACCATCTTGTATACTGACAGTGGTTTATAAGAAAAAACCAAACAAGTTTCATAAGACTTCCTAATCCATTCTTATTTTCATAATATTTTCACACTTCTATAAAGTTCTGTCTTTATTTCATTCAAGGTGTAAGTATCTATTTTGGTTACCTTTTCCTATAGTGATGTTACAGATCATAGGTAAGCTACTTGGAAACAAATGACAAAGGAGTAATTTGCAGATTGGGTTTACCCAAATCTCCCACTGTTCCAATAAGACCATAGGTAGTAGTTGCTACCCTCAGCTTTTTCTGGGTCCTCTACTACTTGAGAAGTGTTTTATGTATTGCCACTTACAGATTATTAAATACAAGTCTTCCCCTGCTCTGAAATGGTGTTATACCCCACTTGCTTGACTGTGCAACGTGTATTTTTTGATGATACTACCGTGTTGCAGTTACAGGGCCATATTCCAACTTCAGGTCCAATTTGTTCCACCAGGATTGTTGTGTGTATTTTGAAAATATAATCAACATATAAAACCATCCGAAGAGCTGTACCTGGATGCTCTCCAATGGAGTGCGTGTGCATAGGTGAAAAAGCTGTGAACAAGCTGTCACAGGTACTGTTGTCAATGTAACTCTGCAAAATTGGTCCAAGGACATGGTGATGAAGGGAAGGTGGGAGTGAAGAGAACAAGATAAGCTAGCTCTATGCTTTCCCTGTTTCTAATGAGTTGAGAAGGATGAAAACCAGTTATGAGGTGAACCACGATGTTTGTCTCCTGGATCAGAGAGGACCCTGGAAGATGCTTTACAGTGCTGTGACCTACTGGCTCATGTATGCCATGTAAACTGTGGTTTAATATTTGGAAATTCCACTCTTTGGAATATAATATCTCACCTTAGCAGGAAGCAGAGAAGGTCATCTCAGAGGTGGTTCTGCCTCTGGTCTCTGGATCTCTTTCAACAATATTGGCAGCTGCAGACAGCCTTGTCCAGAATCAGTGCCCTTTTTCTTCCTAACTCTTAGCTTCTAGCTTGAAAAAGTGAGGAATTAGAAAGCTCGAAAAGACTGACATGTAAATATTAACAATAAGCAGAAACTGACCCTGTAGGTCATTTTTGAGACTGACTTGATTTCAGCGAAGCCACAACAAGATGGCATCATTTTCCATTACAGAATTCAATTATCTTCCTATTCTCACATAGAAAAGTGGATTCTTTTCCACTGCTAGTCAACAATTCACAACGTTTTCCATCTTTTTTCAGTTTTTATACTTTCAGCACTGGTTTAGGGTCTAGCTTCTTTGTCTCCATATAACAAACCTAGAAGTGGCTGAGCATGTGCAGTGCTCCATGATAACAAATAAGAGTATTTATAGTCACAGAGGTGATGACATTTAAACTTTTTGCTAAAATTTTGTTTGTTTTAGTAGTTACACCTAGCAGCAGAATACCAAGCCTGTGGCTCTTTGGTGGGAGGAAAAGGGGATAAATGTAGCATAGACTTGTAGGCCTTTTAAAGTGTTTCATCAGTGTATATTTTATTAGAAAAAAATGTATATTTTCATGTGTGAAGGGGGGAAAAAAGCCGTTAAATACTATTTAAAAATTGACTTACAGCAACTTTTATAGGTAAATTGTGTTAAACTTTATTCATATAGATGTGTTAGAACTGTATATAAGCATTGATATTATAAAACACATTTTGGAAATGTTAGAATTATATTAATTCGTAGTGGGAATGTTGCTGTTTGCAATATATAAGGGGAGAAGAAGGAGGAAGAGCAAAACGTTTCTTATCTTACATTTTGCATTTTACTTTGGGAAAGACAAAATTCCTGTAGCATCAGCCATAAGGATATCTTCAGCTAATCACTGGTGAAATAATTATTCTCAAAGGTTGAGGAAGAATTATGAAAAAACCTGTTTTGTGAAAGGCTCTGTGAGAGAGTGTTGTGAAGAAGAGACATTGGACACAGCAGTGTTTGGGTGGCCCTGGTGACGGTCACGAAGAGCGCTACTCTTCAGCAGCAAGCTGCCTGGTGGGAACACAGGCTGCCCGGCGAGTCATGGTGTCTCACTCTCTCTTTGTGTTATCAGGTGGCGTCAGCTGTCCCCTTAGCACATCACAGCACTTCTTGGCACAGTTCTTGTTACATTTGATGAGCTGGGACCTTAGCTTCCATCTTTTTCCATTCTCAGCATGATAATTTGCATTGCGTTGAGCAGCATCTCTTGGGCATCATGGCAAGTGGTCCAGCCCCTTTCCTCACAGAACACATCAGTGCTCAGAAATGTGATTTTTTTTCTGTAAATGGTGCCCTGCTGAAGCAATCCCATTTATGGAAGATGATCTGCCTGTGAACAGGCTAGAACAGTAGCATGAATTAAAGGCAGGAAAGGGATGAACATGACTATACTGGATAATATTTGGAATAACTGGTCTGTTGCTTCAGGGTGCTACTGGGTCTTGTTTTGTAGCGACTGATTTGTTCATTGCATCAGCAAGTGGCCTTTAAAGTAGAGGAGATGGAACAGAAAATCTTCCCAGAAAATCCTAAAGGTTTGTGGGCGGCCATAAGGGATAACCATTCTGTGCAGGATTCTGTTATTCCTTCCTGAATTTAATTTTTGATTTGCACTCATAATCTCTCAAGTGATTACCATTTATTTGATTGCTGTGGTTTGAATTGGGCTATTTCTAAGTCGTATTCCTTCTTCAGCTTCTGTTGTTGCCCTGAGGGCTCTGCGCCAGATAAGTTCTACTGGTACGTCGCAGCTGTCTGAAAAGTGAAAACCATTCATTTTATCAGCTTTTTCAATATACAGAATAAATTGTTCCTGCAAACTGCAGCTTATCTCCCAATGTTGAATTTGGCTTGTTTAACTCTTCCCGTTTATGCAGAGCATTTAAAAAACTGTAGATCTTATCACGGGCCAATAATGAGAGCAGTGTTTTACTGCCCATCCTTCCCCCCACCCCTCCAGCACACTGCGTCCTCCGTTCTGTAAATTGGGGAGCCTGGAGTTCAGCCCTGTTACTGTTTGGATAGGTTTGAAATTCCAGTTGCCTTTAAGGAAGGCAGACAAGTTGCTTAGGAAGCAGTGATGAAAAGGCTTCTATGAAAAAGGCATTTTCCATCTGTTTGGCAGGCCTTGTCTTAAGCAGGCTTTCCTGGTGAGTCTTAGAAGGCAAAGCAGCAATTCCTGCCACTGTGCTGCAGAGGGGACGGTGGCAGCAGCTGTGTCTGTGGGATATGTTTGCACCAGACAAATTGCAGTAATTTGGCATCCTTTTTGTTGCTGGTGCAGCTCTGCCAGTGCTCCCTGAAAGGATCTGGTGTGGTGGTATCCTGCAGAGCAGCCAGGATAGCATCACTGGGTTATACCTCTGTAGGGAGAAGAGGGCGCTGGAAAAGGGTGCTCCAGGGTCTCCCTGGGTATGTGCCTGGCTCGGAGAGCCGTTTGCGATGCTGGGGGCTTGGGAAGGAGGCATGGGCAGCAGAGGGAGGGACAGGAGAAACCCCCGTGTGTGGGGGAGTACGTCAGCCAGCCTTTACAACTGGATATTGCCTTTTCTTGGTTATTCAAATCTATAAAACAGTTGAAAAAAGGAATGGATTATTTTCTGTCAGGCTTTAGTGCTTTAAATCATAATGGTTAGAGAAATACCTGTTCTTATAGAATCCTTCTTTTGTGGAGCAGGGGAAGGTGCTGCATGGTCTGATGTGAGGAAAAATAAATTACTTTGAGAAACACGCCTGGATTCCACACCACTTTCTCTTCAGTTCTTCTGTTAATGTATTTTCTTCTCCAGGATGCCAAGAACCACTCTGTGAATGTCTCCCATATGATACGACTAATTTGCAGAGACTTTTTATTGTCTTTAAACCATTACAGTCCAGATAGAAAGTCTGTATCTGCATTACTTATGACTCTCCTTGGCCTTTAACAGACTAGCCAGACTTTCAAAGGTCCTTTAAATAATTGAATCACAAAGTCTTTCAGCTTGGCTGAGGGTGGTGGAGAGCTTTGAAGTGCTCTTTTCTTTTTTCTTTGAGAAATTCAGGTATACATGTTTTTTAGAAGAAAAGTTCCTATAATAAAGATTTTGATCATAATTTTTAGTCACTGTCAGTGTCCTAAAAAATTGCTGGTGTGTAACCAGAACAGCAGAGAGAGACACAGAAAGGACAATTATTCTGTGTAATAACTAGTCTGCAAATATCATAAAGTTAAGAGTGTGTTTGGCCATGATGAGCAAAGGCAGAAATCTGAAGCTTCTAATTAGTGCATTGTATTACTGTGTCTGTGCTTCAGGTATCAAACGCCAGTTCACTTTTAAGCTGTGTAAATAGTAATGCTCCCGATTCTGCCCTTCTACTCTGCTCTTATGAGACCCCACTCGGAGTACTCTGTCCAGTTCTGGAGAAACCAATGTAAGAAGGACATGGAGCTGTTGGGGTGAGTCCAGAGAAGGGCCATGATGATGATCAGAGGGCTGGAGCACCTCTCCTATGAAGAGAGGCTGAGAGAGTTGGAGTTGTTCAGCCTGGAGAAGAGAAGGCTCCAAGGGAGACCTCATAGCAGCCTTCCAGTACCTGGAGGGGCCACAGGAAAGCTGGAGAGGGACTTTTGACAAGGGCATGGAATGATAGAACAAGGGGAAGTAGTTTCAAACTGAAAGAGGGTAGATTTAGATTGGTTATTAGGAGGAAATTCTTTCCTGCAAGAGTGGTGAGACACTGGCACAGGTTGTCCAGAGAAGTTGTGGCTGCCCCCTCCGTGGCAGTGTTCAAGGCCAGGTTGTATGGGGCTTTGATCAGCCTGGTCTAGTGGGAGGTGTCCCTGCCCATGGCAGGGAGGTTGGAACTGGGTGATCTTTAAGGTCCCTTCCAACCCAAACCATTCTGTGATTCTGTGATTCTAGTATCGTAATGACTTACATAATCTTTGAAAATATTTCCCTTTGCTTTTTCTTTATTGTGAAAAGTTACAGCTCTTACCAGAGTGCTCAGGACCTGAGATGGGTTGTATGGATCATTCTCTCTAGAATTTTTTCTTTTGTCTTTGGCAAGCAAGTTCATTTTTAATCAACAACCAAACATAACAGCAACTGGGAAGATCATTTATTCATCTGTACTGACAGTATTTTGAGATGCTGCCTTTGCTATTAATGATGAACTGTAGAAAGCTGTATCATTTTATTTTACCAGTAGAATGTGATTTAGGATTTTTCTCTCTTTCAGAAGTACTCTGTTACTACTAGTGAGGGTAGTAACTAAGTTTAATTTGAATTTGGCTATTAAAGAAATGACAATTTTAAATACCAGGCTGGGTATTGCAGGGATCAAGTAAAACCATTCTGCGTGCTGAAGAAGCAGGGAGGTGATGCTGAGAGGCATAGGGTGGTGGTAAAAGATCTGTCCCCAATGTCCTCTAACTTCTGCTGCTTATGTCTCAGCTGGTTCATTATAATTCAGCAATTAATGTGTGTTTGGATTTACAAAGACCTGGAAATAAAGGATCCAAAACTGCTTGGTCTCAAATGCAGCCTGGGCTGACACAAATATATCCGTCCAGAAGTTGGGAAATGGTGTTTGGAGACTGGGATGTGGGATTAGAGGAAAGAAGAAATCTTCATAGCTGATGTAGTAGATTATTTTAGGACCAATTTAGATTTCATCACACCTAATAACGGTATAAGCAACATCAGAAATTACAACTTCAGCCTGCAGAAAATCACCTTAGCAATGGTGGCATAAATGGTTTGTGAACAATCGATGTGTAACAAACAAATTATTTTCCCTTCTGAGTGCAAATACCATTGAACAGCTGTGTGCAGGTTCAACTTTCCAGTGGAGAAAGCTGGAAAAGGCTGAGGCAGTCTTAAGGCATCTACTCACATGTGATGCTGACTAAATGCAGATGGCTTAAGTGGTTCCTGTCTTCAGTTTTATGCTTTGCCTCTCTCTCAAAGACTGCTGTTGCTGCAGTGGTGCTGGCTGAGTGATATATGAAATATGTGTGTTTACATTTATGAGCCAAACTGTAAAACTATGCTTGGGAACAGAGTCACATAAGCCAACACTTGTAGCTGCTAAAATTCTTGTGGCTGGGAAGTACGAGCGGAGCATTCCTTGTTTGCTGGATGCAGCCGAGGAGCAGTAAGTAGCAAAAATGACTGCAATTCAAAATGAGCAGAGAAAAAGTCCAAAGTTTTGTTTATTTGGGCTTTGCATACTGAAAACCTGTTCAGTTGGATCAGGTAGAAAAAAGCATTCCAGTAATTGCAAGAGTGTGGTTTAGCATGGCTGGAAATGGCAGGGAGATCTCATGACCATTCCTGTCCTTTGTCTACCTATGAAAACTTTAATCTTGGACACAGATGCCAATGCTGACAATTTTGGGCCATTATTGACAAAATTATTTGGAGCAAAGGTTAGTTTTTCAGAGCAGCAGTCTGACTCAGGGGGGGAGGGGAAACATCAATAGACGAGAGCTAGAAGTTAAAATTATAGACGGTTTGGAGGAACTTTGGCATTAACTCTGTGTCTGGACTGTGACATCTTGACACCAACCTGACAAACACTTGCAACAACGGCTATAGTGTGATCTTACAGTTCTGCAGAGGCCTGGACAAGAGCGCGTTGGTCCTGTTGCCACACACACAAAGAAGAGCCTACTTGGAAGGGCTGGAGCACCTCTCCTA
>VZRW01006550.1:0-34078 GCA_013398125.1 Aegotheles bennettii | reverse complement strand
TTAACAGGCTGAGGGCCCTTGCTGGCACCTTGTCCCTCTAACCTTGACATGTCTTCCCTCAGCTTTTCACAGGGACCCTGGTATTGTCCCCCTCCCCCTTCAAATCTAGTTTATCTAGAATTGTTTCTCAGAAACTAACCGAAATTTCTGCCTGAAAGGAGCACAGAACAAAAACCAGACATTAAGGAAACACGTGATATTTCGCTGTATGCCTTTGGCTAGTAAACAATGTTCACCAGAGTTTTAGGGACAGCAATTTCTGTCCCATCTTGTTCTGGAAGTGGTGTAATGCCCTCTTCTATCTCTTGCTATCTCTGCAGGTGTGTATGTATAGACAGTGGTTTCATTGTGTGTGGAAACAAGGTGCCTCCTTCTAATGATTTCCAGTTTGAAAGACAAAATATACTTGTCCAGTTTGTGACAAACATACTCAGCAGAAGCAGTGGTAGAGTTGTGCTTGCTCACACCATCCTTGGAACCAGCTCAGACCCACATTAAGTCCTGATCCTGCACCGATTCCAGTATCCTGAGGAACAATCAGAGTCCTGCAAGCAGGTCGAAGGAGGTGATCCTTCCCTTTTCTTCAGCAATGGTGAGGCCACATCTGAAGTGCTGTGTCCAGTTCTGGGCTTCCCACTACAATACAGACATGGACTTACTGGGACAAGTCCAGTGGAGGGCCACAAGGATGATTAAGGGACTTCAACATCTTTTGTGGAAGGGAGACTGAGACAGATGGGACTGTTCAGCCTGGAGAAGAGGTGGTTGAAGGGAAACTTCTCAATGTGTACCAGCATGTATAGGGAGGGAATGACATATAGGGAGCCAGACTCTTCTCAGTGGTGCCCACTGACAGGACAAGGGGCAATGGACACAAATGAAACAACATGAAAATCCATCTGAGCACAAGAAAAAGATGTTTTAATCTCATGGTCCAACAAGTGGACGGGTTTACTAAAGAGGTCTGTGGAGATATTTAGAATTTGACTGGCATAGTCCTAGGCAGCCTGCTATAGGTGACATGGCTTGACCAGTTGATACCAGGAGGTCCCTGCCAATACAAGCAATTCTGTGATTGCCAAAACCCTACCATAATGTTGCTTTAATCTTGAAGACATTTTTGTTTGCATACTTTTTATATGTTTCCTCTCAAAACTGTTTCCTGAACAATTCCAGCTCTAGCAAAGGTAATACCAGTAAAACCGTGCTGGGGACACTGCCAGCTCCTGCAGACGGGGCACATATTGAGAGTTGTGAGTGTGTGTCTGCAAAGTCACTGCCTATTATTCAATAAATTTCAAGTGCAGCATCAGTCTGGTTGGACAGATGAGGTTGTACGTACTCAGAAGCCGTCTAGTGCCATAGCTACCATCTGATGAACAATTTGTGGACTATACTTCAACTACTAGATTCTGGAAGGATTAGTTAAAGAGAAAGAAAAGCAACGTTCAACAGGAAACAGACTTCTCATTGTGCCCCTTCATTGTATATTCAGCATGCTCCCTTTTCTGCTCAGTGGTGCAGGCCAGTTTGGGACACTCTAAATTGTCAAGAGCAGCAAGGGGTTACCCAGAGTGTGCTTTGTTTGGCAATACAGACGGCTTTTTTTGTTAACTGACTTGAACCCATTGTCTGTCCCCCCTGCCCCCCCCATACCCTCTCTCCTGCCCTCACCACCCTCATCCCCAGCCCATCTCACCCTCCGCAGATCCCCTTACAGTCTTTGGGTTCATGAAGTACAAATTAGCATAATCAGATTAGCTGCATGGGGTTGTTCAGCATGGAGCTGTAAAGGAAGAAAAAGAAAATGTGGTTCACAAAGAGGCGCCCTGAGGAGGGCAGAAGGGGGTGGTATTGCTGTTGTGCTGTGGTGCTGAAAACTTGCACCTGCATAGCAAGCAGATCCTCTTCTCGCTGAAGACTCTTAGATGGTATTAAAGCACAGGAATTAATTGGGGGGAGGGTAAGGAGCCAGAGAAAAGATGGCAGAAGAGCTGGGATGGAGAGGAAAGAAGAGGAGAGATTCTATTAATTGAATTATCTGAACCAGGAATGTATGGTTTGCTGACAGTGGAAAACATTGTTTTCTATTCATCACGGAAAGGACATCAGCTTGGTGATCTGGCCTATCAAGATAAGAGTTTTAGAGTCTCTGCAACAGACTGATAAGAAACGTGGCAGGAAAAAGCGAACTGGCCAGGGGCAGTGGGGTGGTTTTGGTTTTCATCCTGGGCATTTTCAGTGTCGGACTTGCATTGCTAAGAGTAGTAAACAATCTACTTGATTGCCTTAGTGCCTGCCCTATTTTTTTCCTTTTTGCCCTTGCTGGGACAAGAACCCTCCCAGAGGACTCAAGACCCAGATCCGTAGTCACAGGTTTTAAAAGCAGCTCGGGGCTTTATATGCTTATGCACTTGAAGGTGCCTGTTCTTCAAAAAATCTTGAGATATCTTCCAAGGCTACTTTCACTACATCAGCTCTTCCAGATGAATCCCCTGACCAGTCATCCTCATCTTTCTGAGGTATCTTAAAAGCATGCATGGGCAGAGATTACAAGACAAGCACTCCAAAAAGCAGTCATAACAACCCTAAAATATTTTAAGTTGAGCCCTCAAGATCAAGGGTCTTACCAACAGCCTTAGCCCTAGACTTCTTCAGTACTTCACAGAGTCAGGATAAAAGCAAACATAAATGTCAGGAAAAGTCAAGCTTTGAGCCAGTATTTATGACAAGCCTTTGACTGACTTGAACCTGCAGTTTTCAAGAAGAAATACTGTCTCTGGTTTGATTAACAACATGTGGCAGAGAACTGCTGGAAGTATTTAACTCATGAAGTTGTAATAAAAAGCAAGTATTTTTACTGTTATTTTAACAGCATTTTCATTTCATTGACTTTAGAAATAAGCAATTAACATACAAATATATTGTTAAAGAAAATATAAAACAAATTTAGATGATCAAAAACATATTATCAATATTTTCCTGTATTGGTTCAGCAGCCAATACTCTTGATAAAAGTTTGAAATTAATAGAAGCCACTATACCATGGCTTTCAGAATTACCTAACTGGCAGTTTGACTTACTTGTTAGGCATAACAGAAACAAGACAGTGATCTTTCTTCTGTAGATGGTACATAGAAAAGTAATAGAGAAGAAGTCTACCCCCCTACAACAAGAGTAGTGTTTATCCAGGTATGTCACTCATTATCATAAAATCATCATCATTTTTGAGTTGGGTGGGGCCTCAAAGGTCATCTAGTGCCACCCCCCTTGCCATGGGCAAGGGCACCTCACATTAGATCAGGTTGATCCAAGCCCCATCCAACCTGGCCTTGAACAGTGCCAGGGAGGGGGCGACCACAACTCCTCTGGGCAACCTGGGCCAGTGTCTCACCACACTCACAGGAAAGAATTTCCTCCTAATATTCAATCTAAATCTACCCTCTTTCAGTTTGAATCCATTCCCCCTTGTCCTATCACTACATGTCCTTGTAAAAAGTCCCTCTCCAGCTTTCCTGGAGCCCCTTCAGGTTCTGGAAGACTGCTCCAAGGTCTCCCCGGAGCCTTCTCTTCTCCAGGCTGAACAACCCCAACCCTCTCAGCCTGTCTTCATAGGAGAGGTGCTCCAGTCCCCTGACCATCTTCATGGCCCTCCTCTGGAGTCACTCCAATAGCTCTATGTCCTTATGTTGGAGGCCCCAGAACTAGACACAGTACTTCAGGTGGGATCTCACAATNCCTCCCAGCCTGTATCTGTGCATGGGATTGCCCCAACCCATGTGCAGGACCTTGCATTTGGTCCTTGTTCAACTTCATGCCGTTTGCACAGGCCCACCTCGCAGGCCTGTCAAAATCCCTCTGGATGGCATCCCTTTCCTTCCAGTGTGTCGACTGCACCACACAGTTTGGTGTCACTGGCAAACTTGCTGAGGGTGCACTCGATCCCACCCCTGAGGCTGCAGGGCAGCCCTGGGAAAGTCCCAGATGGGGGGTAGCAAGTGGGAGCTGGAGGCAGGAATACATGGAGTCAGGAAAGCACAGATCAGGATCAAAGGCAATGGATGAAGAGAGCTTGGCCCTTGTGATCCTTCAGATTTTTCCCACATGTGATGCATATGGGGTGGAATACTTTGTCTGGTCAGTTTTGGGTCACCTATCTGGTCTGCCTTTCCCTGTAGAAGGGTTGCAGGTGTGACCTCTTTGCTCCTCTTTGTTTTTGGAGCATAAGATGTTCAGTGGAACCAAGCATTGGCCTTGATTCTGCTTACATTCTCCAGCCATAACTATAAACGTCGAGTGTTATCAGACTTAGAGGCAGACACTGACTGAAAAACATGCCATTAATTTCAGCAAGTGCAGTTACTTAGAAAAGACTTAACTGAAAAATAAAATTACTAAAAGAAAATTGGTTCTGTCCTGGCTCAAACCAGGACATTCCACCTGTTATTCCATACCATTTGCATCATGCTCAGGTTACTACAGTGGCTAGGCATGTTTCCCAGACAGCAGCAGCTCGCTGCTTTTCTGTGCTTGAAAATGTAGGGAAAGTGTTTGCAGCACAGCTCAGGAGAAAGAGCCAGAGTGGGCAGCTCCCTTCAGCATTGAGTTATTTCAGTTCCCATTCCAGTGGTGGGAATGTTTCCCACCCAAGTAGGCTGTGCCAGCACTGAGTGCTTTTGGCAAGTCCAGCCTGCTGGGCTCACTTGCTCTTTTGCACTTGCTCTCTCAATTGGCAACTGACTTTCTGCCATTCAGTCCCACAGAGATCACTGCAGAGCCTCTTAGCAGGGCCAGGTACTTCCTTCTGAAACACCTTTTAACCTACAGGCAGTGAAACACTTCAGGTCACAGCCAGCTGGCCTGAGCTTCTGTGCTTAGCTAGGTCTAATAGCTTCCATTCAAGGTGTTTTTTAAGGCAGTAGTTTCCTCTTGAGAGTCTTCAGGTCTTTCCAGTAAGTGTAAAGCTTTTTAAAGTTTGACTGTAATACTGTGTAGCCTTGAGTTGGCGAAGTCTGCAGGTTATATCTTGGTTGGTTGTACGTCTGTGTACCAGAGCACAGTAATTCTGCTGTGATTTGAAGGGAGATTTAGTACTGGCTGCTCTTAGCCCTTCTCAGCTCTACGACAGCGCTCTGCTGCCTACCAGGATTTGCCAAATACAGTCACCAACAGAAAGTCAATGCTGAATATCGTATACACCCAGGGTTGGAGACAGAATACCTCTCTGAAGACTCTCTGACTGTGGGTCATCCTTTGTCTTTTTATTAAGGTTTTAGGCTACCTAAGAAAGAGTCTTTCTTTCAGGGTTGACACTAGGCAATTTCTAAGTGAGGGATCTTCTCCAGGTCTGAGATATTCAAGTGTTGTTCACTCTGCCCCTGGCCAGCTGTAAGAAAGGTAGGCAATGGGAGACCTCTCCTGCCCTGTGCTTGTGAATACCTCTCAGCATTGCTTGTCAGCACATAAGTTGGAAACTTCACCTGAGGCCCAGTGCAGTCCATGCTGAGATACCCAGGAATCTCATTGACTTCTCTCCGTGCTTCATCCTGAACCGGTTCTGTGCTATTTTGTGGCACTGATGCTCAGCAGGGGAGATGTATCCACAGGAAGGCTGGTTGCTCTTTGCCTCTCTTTTTGACCCTTGGTTCCTGGGGATCCCTTTCCCAAAGGACTCTCCCAAAAGGAGCTTATCTCGGGGTCCTCAGTTGTGCACTGTTGGGTTTGCAATCCGTGGCAGTGAAACAAACTGTGGAAGGATGTGATGTGCGTTCATTTGCACACATGGAAAGGGGGTGGGGGTAGAACACAATGGGATGAGACCAGCTCCTTTTCTTACAGAGAAGAGCTGGAACAACTCAAATTGCAATGAAAATGCTACCTGTGGCTTATGGACAGAACTATAATGAATAATTTCAACCAGATACATGTATCAGATACAAGGCAATCCCTACCTTCTGCAACCCAAATACTTGTTAGAGCTGCTTCCTCTACCCACCTTCTCCCCTCTGATTCTCTCAGCACCTGCTGTATTAAAAATACAATTACACCCTGAAAAGTGACGGATTTAGACTCTGTCACTTTGTTGATGACCTTTAGGTTTTATACTGGCTCCCAAGTGACCCTTGCCCCACAGGTCAGTAGTTAAGTCGCCCATTCTTTCTACCTCCTTTCATCACCCAGCCTTCAAAGAACAAAAGTCAGATCTGTCTTGCTCACACTTCTTTAGCTGTGGTCACTGCATATCATTCCCTAGCAGTAAAGAAATGTGTGGGAGTCAGCTAGATACTGGAAGATGAATTATTAAATGGTTCATGAATAGTATGTCTCTGAAACACATCAGTTCTGCAGCTTCCACTCTGCTTTTACATTTAATTTGGCTGGCTCATGAAGGTGAGTCTCCCTCTGCTATGCTCATTGTACCCTACTCCTCCCTCATTTAGACTCAGTACAAGTCTGCTGAGTACATGCCTCACCACAAAATCTTCCTTGGCATGGGCTGCTCTCCAGACAAAACAAGGTAGATCTAGGATTTTACTGTACAATGACCAGTGCTGGGCGTAATGTCTTCACATCAGCCAGAATTTGAATCCACTGAGTCCAAAGCCAAAACCCTGATTGCAGACCTTCCCTTCCTCTAACCACAGGCTGGTCATCACTAGGATTCACGTGCAGGACTACAGTGTCCTTGCAAAACACAGTTGCAACATATTTCTTTCCTTAGCCAAGCAAAATATCCAACTTCAATTACACTCCATAGCCATGAAGAAGGTACTGAGAAAGCTGATATGATGAACAGCAGTCTGCACAGTAGGCTTGTTCCTGGCAATATGTACGTTACAGTTAAGAATAGCATACATTGCACCTCTCCTGGCATCAGTTCTCTTAGGTTCTGTGATAGCTGAAGAGTGGCACTTCTCTCCCAGCACACAGCCTCTGAAGAAAATAGTCCTCATTTGACCTGAAATGTGGAGCTATATTTTTTCATTGATCCTGGTGGAAATTCCAGGTAAAGAAGTGTCTCACTGAGATTTCTGCATTGCAAAGGCATGGGAGGACACCTCACACCCTCTGTGCAGATTAGGACTACCATAGAGGGACTCATGACTCTTTTAACTTTAACATCATGCCTTTTTGTATCAGGAGATACTGAAGATGCTTCTAGAAGATACCAACTTAGCTGGTCTTCCTTGCAATATTGACAGCCATATCCCCACTAAAATAATTGTAAGAGGAAAAAAAGGTGCTATGCATACAACTCTATTTGTCACTATTAGATACAACCAGGAGACTCAGTAGGGGTCTTTAAGACTAGGGACATTTTTGTCGTTTGTACTGTGATTTTGCCACTGTTGCAACATACGTGAGATATTTTCAGCCAGTTCCAAATGACTTGGTACATCTCCATGCCACAATACAGCACAATACCATGCTAAACTGGCTGCTCTGTGCCTACTTCCAGAGGAGACATTAACATCATCTTGAGCACTAATTTGGCATTACCTGCTGTAAGCAGAGGGTCCTCCCTAAGGTGGCATATCCTTGCTTATTATAAATACATATTTTGAACCTCACATTTGCTGATTTAATGATTTTTATATAGGATCTCTTGAGACGATACCTTTCTCAGGCACATATTGTGCAGAAGTCCCTCTCTTGGTGTATCATAGAGCAGTTTCAGGGCTATGAGACATCCAGTTAAGCATGAAACTGAAATTAGTCCAGTGTCCCAGTGATTTCCCTTCTTTTCCTCACAAATTCTGTATCTGTCATCCTGGTGCTTCCTCTCCCTCTCCCAGACTCAGTCAATTGAGGATTAGGTTGTTCCCACCAGGTGTTAGCCAGAAAGAGCAGCTTTACATTCTAAATTCCCCTCAACTTTGGATGAGTTTTTTTATCTGAACCTGGAGTCTAATCCGAATCTCTAGGCTGTGCCTATCTGAACATGCCCAGATCATGATAGACTGAAATCAAGTGCAAATGAATAATTTAGGGAGTCTTCTCCTTTTAAAATGTAATTGCTTAAATTCTTTTGAATTGTAAGTATTTGTAAGATAAGCACAACAGTGCCGCACAATGAAATTTTGTTTATCTGTCTTTTTCAAGAGCTGGTCAAAATCTTCTTGGCACCTAGGTTGAAATACAACTCAAGCAAAAAGTGTAAGAAATCATAATAAATAATTTCTGTCATCCTTCATCATCTGATAACGTTTCTAACATCAAGACTTGCAGAAGTGCTGAACAGTAGAACGATCCTCTACTGGAAATTACATTGTCATGTTTTTGGTATCCTCTATTAAGTGGTATGCAAATATAAAATGAAACAATAGAGAAGTTCAAAAAGACAAAGATCAGTTTATTAAATAATTTATTTTTAATATATTAGATGTTAAATAACATATAGCACAAAGTATGATCAGTTACATCACCTTTGTTCATGAGTGTACAGACAAGAAATCCACAAGACACAAAGAAAAAAGCTAACCAAAACAAAAATCTTTGGTAGATAGATCTAGTCAAATACATGCTGAACATCTCCTAAGTGTAAAGGAGAACAAAGAAAGCATTGATGTGAACCAAGGCAGTAACAAAAAGGGAAGACTTTTAGGGCAGAAAATACAACGGGCATGTTACATACAAAATTGCAGGGTTTTCTTTCTCGTTCCCTGGACAATAACTCCACTCATGAGATGTTTTGGCTTGCCACGGTGACGTGTGTTTCCTAGGATGAGAAATGGCTGATTGGTAGACCAAATAGCACCACTACATCTTGCCAATGTGGACTCTGATTTACTTGGACTAATTTATCCTGCTGTAACTCCCAGCAAGTCAACAGAAAGCTAGAGGAGGATTTGGCTCATTACCTCTGAGGCGCTGTGCAGAAGAGGCTGTGACTCTGTTCAGTAATGCTAAAGTGAGCAGAGGCGGGGAGAAACAGTACTGATTTCATGGACCATGCAAAAGTCTCTTAGTGCATTTCCACTCGGCTGCTCTCCAGTCCAGTCCTCAGCCTTGGCAGCTCAGAAATGCAAGGATAAGCAAACTGAAGACTAGCAGTGTTTGGAAACAAAATCAAATCACCATGAACTCCTTCAGCTTTTTTATTTTTTCTTCTTTTGGTTGAAATCTGCCCACTGTCACGCCTGTACCCTAGAACACCAGCCCTAGACAGGGTGAGCTGTGTTCCAGTCAGACCTTAGTCTTTGTCACTGCTCCATACATGCTTAGAACAAGCCCACCATGGCTTTTTCAGTGCACCTGGTGGTTGGTGGGGCTTTAAAAGTCAGCTCAGTTTTTGGTGCCAAATCCCCTTATGCAGAAGAGCCGTATGTGTTGTGCACAAACTCTGTCTCTGCTTCCTGAAGGCACCTCATTGTCACATGAATAAACAGAAATAGTCCAGGTACATGTCTTGGCATCATTTCTTCACCAGTTGTGAATAGTTGTCTTTCCTAAGCATTGACACATACCTTGGTCCGCATGGATTTCAAAAGGACCTGTGTCAGTGGAAGCAGGATCTCACCAGAAAGTAGTTCTACTTAAATTTGTTGTCACTTTTCCTGTTGTTCTAAGCAGCTTTATAACTGCAGCATGACCAGTCCAGACCACTGCTGGCATAGGTTATAATTCAATCAGGTTGATTTGTGGGCAACAACCTACAATGGTCACTTTTGTGAAGCCTCTTTCCATCCTGCTTATCATCTAAGCACCTACAGCACCTTCTGTAGTGGTGTTGGTGTTCCCTACAGGGAACTGACCCACTGAATCAAGTGGAAGGGATTCACACCAACTTCTTTGTCCTTGCCCTATCAGCCCATTTGGGATAGTGTCCAGATAGAGGAACTTCAATAGGTGAAGCAGGGAGTTTAAAGGCAGTAAGCTGGGTACACTGGCAGTATGCCCCTAGTCTTGTTCATGGTCTTTGTACCCCACCTGGGGCAGACATCATCTCAACTTCTAGCAGCCCAGTGTCACAGCACCAGGGTCTTACAGGTGACAGCCAGGATGTGTGCAGCTTGATTCTGCCTCCCACAGCAGCAAAAGCAGGGCTGGTTCAGGAACTCAATGCCCAAGACCCATGGCACTGGTACCCTGTGCCGAAGGGGCACCACAGTGCACCAGTGGTACATGCCCAGCACCTTCTGCTATCCCCAGACATGCTCCAGCTGCTACTGCTCCCTGACACAGGAAAGGACACTGCTCACTGGCATTTCCATGAAGATTTTCACAGTGCATCACTGAGGCCTTTCTCCTGGGACCTCCCTCCCCAGACAGAACCTCCTCCATTGCCACAGCTTTTGAAGAACAAAGATGTTTAGCTACCAACCTGTTTGATGAGCTTTTAAGGCAGCTGGATCGTAACTGACCAGCTTCCTTCACCTGCACACTGTCACTGCTATGGAGGAGGTTTACTCTGCCTGTTGAACTCACTGAAACTCATACATGGCTATGTCTTCTTTTATTTTAAATTGACATCTTTGCTTTAACCTAGTGTTTGATTTTGTTTAATAGCATTTTGCTCTGACACTAGGAATCCCTCAGGTCTGATGGAGAAAAATGTAGCCAGGATCAAGGGCTAGGGCCTGTATTTAAAAAAAAAAAAATCAAGCTGGAAATCAGATTCACAGGCTCCAGAATGAGTGCAATTAGTCCCTGGAACCACTGAAGGATAACTGTGGCAAATATCACATCTCAAATTTTTTCACTACTGAGGCCAGATATCTGTCTTGAACCAATTTTGTGGTGCAATCATCATTCCCGAGCTCAGTAGTGTTTCCTAGATATAGCACGGGAGAATAATCTCTTTCCCTGCCGGAAACAGGGGATTAATTTCTATGGCCTGATTCATGGAGGAGACAGGGCAGAAGGCCCTTCAGGCTTGGACTCTGCTGGGACAGCAGTGAGTCCTTCCGAGTTCCCAGGGATGGTTCTTTGTCTGGTCTTCCAGGTTGTTGACTGACCAAGGATTTCCTTTCCTATTAAATAAAAATATATACGAAATCAAACAGTAATAAATATAAATAAATAATCACAATATATAGGGGAGCAACCCATGGATTCTGCAAAAAGAGGGGGACTATCAGACTAGCACCAAGACTGCATGTCTCATTGTCTGCTAGGGAGATGGTGTCTCTGACCAACACTCTGCTATATTGCTGCTCATGCCAGGAGAGGAGACACCACAGCTTTCGATCAGAGTCAGCTCCTCCATACTTTGTAAGCATGGAGCTTGCTGGAAGAATCCCAGGATGCTGCCATGAGTTGCCACTGCCTTCTGCTGCAGGCCTGGTTCTCCCAGGACCTTGATGAGGAAGTTGATGTATCTCATAGCTAACCGGAGTGTCTCATTCTTGCTCAGTTTTTTGTCTGGTGGGTGGGTGGGAATGAGTTTCCGTAGCTTGGCAAAGGCACTGTTGACATTTTGCTGCCTCCATCTCTCTCTGGTGTTGGTGAAGATCTTCCTTGTCATTCTGTAGGTGCTGCAAAACAAAGGAGAGGGTAAGTGAATGCTATATATACTTCACACAGGCTGGTACCCTGGGGGCACTGTATCCTCTGGGCCAGCAGCAAGCACACAGTGGTGGTGCTAGGCATTTCTAATTTTTGCCCTCTCTGTCTGATGCCCTTGTCCCGCATGTCCTGCACAGATTCATCCTAATCCCTAAAGTCATGTTTCCAGTCATAGCCATGGTCATAAGCATTGTGGCTGCAAACAGATGCCAGAGTCCAGTAAGGTCTTCACAAAGGACTAAATGGAATTTAATTTCCTAGTATAACTGTGTGGTGCTGCTACAAGCCCAGCTTCTCCAGGCTTCTGAGAGTTATCCTGCAGCAGAATTTCTAATAGCCAATGCATTAGTCACCCCATCAGGCTGTGTGAGGGACACTCAGGCACATTTTTGGGGGGAAGGCAGGAAGGCCCAGGGCAGAACACATCCATGCTTTCCTAATCCCAGTTCACACCTTGTTGGGTGGTGCTCCCAGCTGTCCCCAGCTTGATGACTCCAGGCTGGAGGCAAGCCAGGTGGACCTTCATCATGGACCTTCACTGAACAGACAGCTGGCACTACAGACACATGTGATTATGGTTATATCAGGAGAGTTCTCCAGAGAAGCAACAAATGGGTTCCCTGCCCAGCCCACACTGACTGCTCACTGATAGTGGCAGAGACTCTTCAGTCTGGTCAATCCAGGCTTCTGCTTTAGCCTCTTGTGAGCTGACAAGACTAAATCACAAGTGCTGTAAGTGCAGGCTGCAAAGGGAAAGTGCGATTCCTACAAAACATGCAAGCATCCCAGCCAAAATGTCTACGTGGGTGTTACCTGTTCACCCTGCCTCACAAAACTGAGCAGCAACGGAAACCCAGTGCCTAGAGCAGACCTGTCAAGAGAAGAGCACTGTGAAAGGTGTGAACTGTAATTTTAAATGCCATTTACCAGAAATGTTGTCAAAAGCTCCTGGGGTTGCTCTAACCCTTCTAGCACCACCATTGGAAAGAGTCTTCCCCTTTCTCCCGCAGTCCTGCAGAAGACACTCACTTCTCCATTTCTGAAGCTGCTTTTTTATACCAATGACACACAGACAGCTGCAGCAGGGAAAAACTGTCCGCAGCCAAGAGGCTAAAGGACAAATGTTTCCTTTTACCCTCTCATGCATGTGAAAACCTCAGCTTTTATATTTATTGGCAAACCCATCCTTACAGCAGTTCCACAGGGGTCTGTGGAGCGGGGGTGATAGCACCCTTCACCCCCAGAAAGAGGAAACTTTGGGGTGACAGCCCAGCTGTGATCCTGTGTCCATGTGAAGAAGCCTCATACCATGTAAGATCTTTGGAGTTCACCAAGGTACATGGTAATAGTCCGGGTGAATAAAGAAATCCCACTGTGACTCAGAGGTTAATTGGGGTGCCCTGGCAGGGAGACGAGACATGCATGGCAGACAGGGAAGATCCCTCCTAGCTCCTTCAAGTCCTAGTCCAGCACCGATTACAAATCATCAGGGAAACACAGTTACAGCCTCATAAATTTTCTCAGAGCCGTGTTCAGAGACCTGGGTCAGAGATGTAGCTAATACAGATGCACTCATGTATACTATATGTGCCTATGCTCATGCCACCCATACCTCACAGGCTCCTTTTGCTGTAGCCTTTACAGAGCTAGCACGTTTCTATTTTGGTAGGAGTCTGAAATTACTGTCAGATCTCGTTGTCTACTCTGCCTTGACGGGATGAGAAAATTGTCTCATCAAAATGTCCTTGCTTCATGACAAGCTCATTTAAAAAACAAAGCCTCATATTTCAGACCCACTTCTTGATCCAAATGGGGATTGTATTCCTTTTTTATTATTTATTTATTATTCTCCTATTCCGTGTATTACTTTTGGTTTGTGCTAATGGGAACAAATCTAGTTGGTAGTTTGCACCTACCTGACACAGCTAGCATGTACCTTTTTGACAAGAATGCTGCTGCATCAGTGATATTTTTGCCTTTACAGTATTACTCTTACAAGCAGCTGCTTGGATCCGTGTGAAATTTAGAGTGCCACTGGCTCCTCTCCCTCTCTCTTCTGTTTTTGGTGGGTTTTTTGTTTTGTTTTGTTTTGTTTTGTTTTTAAGACAAATTTATCTGTGTACAGTCAGTTATTTTTTACAACACAAGGGAAGTTATTTGGGCTTCTTTCTTTCTTCTAATGGGTTGGTGAATTGTATTTTGCCAGGTCTTTCAGTCTCTGCACTGTAATTCTGGTT
This sequence comes from Aegotheles bennettii, assembly GCA_013398125.1. Classification (NCBI taxonomy): domain Eukaryota; kingdom Metazoa; phylum Chordata; class Aves; order Caprimulgiformes; family Aegothelidae; genus Aegotheles; species Aegotheles bennettii. The sequence continues at coordinate 20,333 of VZRW01006550.1, read as the reverse complement.
TGTGAGTCTGGGTTTGCTGGATGCCTGTTTACAACTCAGCTATAACGCCAGCAGCGGGTCTGCTCCTTCTCTTTCTCCTGCTGCAGACAGTCCCCAGGGCAGCACTCCAGGCAAAGCAGGTTAGCATCCTGCCCTGGCGCTGTGAACATGTCATCTTGTCCTGTTAGCAGTATTACTGGTGGGAAAATAACCTCAGCCTACTCCTTCACACCATGCTTTCTTTGTCTCTCTTCTCTTGCCTTTGAAAAGGACAATGCTGCGTTTGTGGTCACAAGCCTTGTCAGCAAACAGATGCCTTTGTGAGACCAGCTCCTGCTTTACACTCCAAAAACGTGTGTTTGTATTTCTGACATTTATTCAAGATCAGCAAACAACAGCTCCTCCCCTCCCCCAGTGCCTCTGGTGCTGGTAGTATTATGGGAGCTTATTTCAGGTGTAATCCACCTCTCTACATCTCTCCACCTTAAATTCCTCCCTCCTTTTTCCCTGTATTGATGAGGGTTTCCTATTGTTGTGCTCAGTTTCAGCTGGAAACATAAGAGAAGATCAAGCCTGGTCCCATCCTGCAGTAATTGTAATGTTTCAGCACAACTGCTTTTCTTGTGTTGTCACCTACACATCCATCCCTCGAGTTCTCTGTAGCCACAGCACCTTTCAGTTAAAATGCAGCCAGTTTACTGACAAGGGATCTGATTTCCATTCCTTTTGTCTCATTCCCTTCCTTCTCTTCCCTCTTTCTCTCCAACCCTCCCCACCAAGCTTGGCTTTCAATATGATGGTACTTGCAGCTTCAGGTCTTTGCTAACATTGCACATCTGAGCAATGTACTCTTTAGCTTTCTCTCATGCGCTGTGTAAAATATGCATTGTCTAGTGGCTGTGTGCAGCTTATAGCCCTCTGGTCCATTTTAAATCTGTGCAGAAATCACCCGTTTGTACATATCATGGACAGATAAATTGCATTAACCTGCAAGCCTTGATTCTGTGCTTTCTGGTCACACCCCTAACCAGAGGTTAAACAGCCCCACATTTAGCTGACAATAAAAAAAACCCAGGAAGACAGCAGCTTAAATTCAAGAGGATCAATTCTGCTCTCAGAAATGTAAATCTGGAAAGTTACACCATTTTCACTGGAGGAATTACTCTGAAGATCAAAATGTTTCCACTGAGGGCAGGATTTAACTCAGATCAAAAAGACATCCAGAAGTAGTGAGGAAGTGCAGTTTCATGAGCGAAGATCCACATCTTCAGTGTGTAAAGAGAATTGTGCAAAGAAATAACCTCAGCCCAGCAATGAATCTGCTCCAACAGCCAGAAAGAGAAAAAACAAAACACCACCACCACCCACCAAACAGATAGCTGAAGCTCTTTCGACCCTCCTGCCCATCCCTTTGGAAAATACAAAAATAAGGGGGAAAAAATACCGGCTGTAGTTAATGCAGCCGCAAGCATCACCAGACAAAAGACTAAACAATAGAAAAGATGAAGAACTCTCCCTCAGTAGCAGCAGTTCTCACAGCCTCTCTGTGCAAAATCCATTCAGGCACTTCAGGCAGCAGCAGCAGAGCAGTTTAGGCACAAAGCACCATCTCTGCTAGGACATTCCCCAGCAAACGGCCCCCGAGCCAGCGGTTAATGTCTGAGGGCTGGCAGGGGACTCGCCAGGAGCCCAGCACTCAGTCATAATTAGCAGGCTGCTATTAAATAAAGATCTTGGATGAGAAAATTCCTCCCTCAAGCTATAAATTTGACCTCGGTGAAGTTAAATCCATGTTGAAACTGGCCACTGGAGACCTACTCCTGCAAATCTTAATCAGGCAGCAGATGCCTGCTGCCAGCAAGAATTGGAGTGCTTCTGGTAGACCTGCAGTGCCACACTGTTACTCCACGGGGGGAACCCAGTGGCTGCTAAAATTGGTTATTTAAGACATTGAATTGGGTTTTGTGAAGTTCCCTCAGCCCTTAAGTAAGTGGCAGCAGGAGAGCAGGAGGTGACTGGTATGTCAGGGAGGTGCTTCTGAGACTGAACTACTGAAGGGAGCAAAGATTCCCCAGCTATCACTCCTTGCTGCTGGGCTTTGTTCACTTTGCATCAGTGCTGTCTGGAGAAGAGGAGAAAGACAAAGCTCATTGTTTCCCTCTTCAGTCTCATGTGAGCCTCGGAGCATAGGACTCAGCTCCATGCAGAGGGGAAGATTGAGCACAGATGTCACAAGACCTTACACTGCTTATCCATAATGTGTGATTTCTTTTTCCCCCGCTTCCTAGGAGGATAAGCTCAAACTCTTTGCAGCAGAACCATGCTCAGTTTGATGCGCAGCTGCTTGGATTGCAAGGACTTCCTTATGGTTGGGAGGGGAAGGAAGAGGAGATGGGACAATGCATCCCACCTTGATGGCTTGCAAGAGGACCAGTGCACCTCTAGGTACAGGCTCTTCCCTCCCAGCTCTTCGCAGCCCCCTCTCTCCATTGCCACCTCCCTGTGTCTCGGCACTACACCCTTCCCCACATGCCTCCCACCTGAAATCCCATAGGTGCACTGGTGGACAAGGACATAGAGAGAGAGCACAGTGCAGTGAGCGGAATGCTGGGCTGGCAATTAGGGAATTCAACTTCTGTCCTCATTTCTGCTGTTCCTTTGCCTCAGGCAAATTCCTTTTTCTTTTTTTCCTGTACCTCCGTGTCCCTTCTGCCTGCAATTAGCTTATCTCAGCTGCAAGGTCTGTGGAAAGGAAAGCATTTTGGTATGTATGTGTTAGAGCAGCCACCAGCACACAGTGGCCCAGCCTTGCTCAGCACTGGTAGGGGCTGTGTTTGTGTAATGCAAGAGAAGATCTTCCTAACCCCAGCAGCAAACTTGGTTTTATTTCAAATAAGGTATGAGATGAGGAGCTTCTTCAGGAGTAAACAAGGGCTCCTTTCCCTGCCTCATGACTCTTTTGGGAGTGTTATCTGACAATCATACCATGGTACAAAGTACAGCAGAGCAGCAAAAGCAGTATAAAAACCAGTCAGTGTTGACAGATTGATTTACCTTTTTTATACTCTGTAAATCTGGGACAAAATGCACATAGTGAAATCTCTGCTTCTGGGAGGCCTCTTGTCTAAGGGCAGCATTTACAGAAACTCTCACAGATACACTGTGCTTTTTTTTTTGAACCTTTAGAAAAAGGAAATTGCTGGAGCCACCAAAAGCAACTGTGTAAAGGTCACAAGCTAAAGTCAGCCTTCATGTTTGGGGATCTAGTCTATATGCGATCACAGTTTCACAAGACAAGCTTTTTGCCTGATCCAGTGTTGCCCCTGGGTTGCTAAGCTTCATAATCCAGTTGCCCTCCTAGAGGATGCAAATCTTCAGCGAGGGAGAGAGCTCACTGCTTTCTGAGAAATCAGCCTAGGCTTCAATCTTCATAACCTGGACACCCTGACAGCGTGTCCCCTCAGGCTGCCTCGGGAAAGGTAGGTCCGTAAAGCAGTGGGCTTACACCCAGCAGGCATTTAGGAGAGCAGAAAATGTCTGGTTAAGAATTTACCAATAGTGATGAAGAGATTTACTCAAGGAAAGGTTTACTTTGCACACGGGAGTGGTTTTGTTGTGTTTTTTTTTTCCTGTGGCTCCCCTCTTGTCAATGCTTGTTGTGTTCCTTTGCAGTAAAGTTGAATTATACCACAGCTCTGCGCAAAACAAAGAGCCCACTCATGGGCTGCAATAGCTTTTTCTGAATGGAGGTCTAGTGTATTGGCATGGACATGACGGCTTGCAAAGCTGAGAAAGGAACACTCTGCCAGGAGGTTTAGCCTTTATTCACTAATCTTGCACTTGTATTATTTTCTGTTTAGGAGATCTGGGAGTCTTTCTTGGAAAAGTGCCTCTCTGATCTCTGGTCCTATCTCCAGTAAGGCCCTCTTGTGTCAAAGTCTGAACTACAGTTACAGTGGGTTTCCTTTAAAATCAGTCTGTCAAATTAACTTCCCAAATACCACATGCAGACACTATGCCTATGCTTCAGGGTTATCACAGAGAAAAAAAACAGCTTGCTGGTCTTGCAGGAGTTCTTCAGGGACTCATTTTTTAGAGACACGATGTGCAAAACCCCGTTCCACGCAGATATTTGCTCCCACCTCGTTACAGCACTCATTCCTACATGCTTGTCTCTGCACCTACCACTATGAGGGCATAAGGTAGCTGTTAATAGCAGAAACATGTCTACTTGCTCTAACTTCCTTGCCTTGCTTGCATATATGTAGGAAAGTCCACATCCTCCTTACTGAAAGCCTGTTACGTAAAGGAGGAGAGCGTACCAGATGCTGTATATCTTACAGCTCAGCAAAGACCCATCTGCAGCAGCTCACACTGTTACAGGATTTGTTAGGAGCAGAGAAGGGGAAATCCAGTGCTGTAAGGGACATTTGCATCAGGGAAAGGTAGATCTTGTGTTACGTTTGGATATGACCCCCAGAGAATATTTGCTTTTGCGTTTTATCCAGGTCTGCTCTGAGGCTGATAGCAAATCTCTCTGTGGCTTCAGCAAAAGCAAGACTGGAAAGTTTGTCATCATCCTGACAGCAGCACACAGTGCCCTGTCTTCCTACCAAATGCAAGTTAAAACTGGTCTACGAACTACCATAGCATCACCCCAGGAATTATTTGGGTCTGCTATGCATAATAAGACTAGAGGTCACCATAAGCACAGGGAGATGTAACTACCATAGCAAATTGTGACTTCCAAAAGTGTGATACAAACCACTGCAAGACAAGGACCACAATCCTGTTTTGCCCTGAATGTCATGCCACTACCCTTCATGGGCTATGCCTGCTAGAAAGATCAGCATGAAGATCATCCCTGCCTCAACCACAACCTCATGGTCCCCCGTGTTTAGCCCCCAAGCTTCCTACCTGGCACGTCGACTCTGTGGAGACTTAATTTCTTGAATCAGCCTCTCATATCACAACTACTTTAAGTGTGTAAATAGGCAGTAAGAACAAGCTGCATTTATTTTAGTTATTTTTTGTGAAACAATACAGAAATGCTTGGTGGAAAAAGGTTTTAAAAATCATATATTGTCCCATACATTATATGGAAATCAGGAAGAATAGAGACAGCTACTTCAGAAAAATGCTTGTTTTGCTGTTATTTAACTTTCTCAGGCAAATACAGCTTTATGAAGTAGACTACCCCTGGAAATATAAACGTCTGCTAGACTGGCAGTTTCAAAAGATTTTTACAAATCTGAGAGTTATTAATGTTTATCAGCAGAAATGAAATGAAGAAAATTGCTAAGATTTTCTTCCTAAGTGAACTATGGAACTGGGCAAAATTCAAATGCCTATGTGTTTTACATATGCATCAGCTGTAAAACAGACAACCAATAAATTAGTGGGGGTATTCTTAAATACATAGGGAATGAAACTTAAAACTGCTCAATTAAATATTTAGTTTTTGACACAGTCATAGGATTTCCACAGTCTCATGTATAAGCATACTAAAGTCTAACGAATGCATGATTATCTGCTTTTGCAAATAATTTGTTTTAAATATCAAACACCATTGGGAGTATTCTGTTAAGTTTCAGTTCTAAACTCAGAAAGTCTATGATGCTCTGTTTAATCATTTTGCACCAGTGCAATAACTCTTATTCACAGCACTTTGCAGTGGTACAAATGAGTTTGCCTAGCGTGTAATTATACAGTTATAAGAAAATCTAGGAGCAGTGATTTTAAAATCACATGAGTATGCTCCACATCTAAGCATCAACATTTTTTTTCAAAAGTAGTAAAACCAATTAATAATTTCTCCCTGCATGAGGTCTGATTCACTGAGTCTCTGCGGGTACGAAGAATTTGAGAAATCCAGGCACAAAAATAGGGCAACATGGTTACTTTGCTAGATTAAATGCAGCAACCTGTAAATGGCCATTTCTGTAATTGTTCTGTTTGTCAGATCAGGTGCCTTACTCTTAAATTTTTGATGATAAGATCCAGAGGTGTCATGATAAGAAATAAAAATCCAGTGGATGGTGAAAAGCTATTGCAGAGTTTCCTTCCTTAGAGTATATTTCCCGCTCTGAGAGGAAACTTGGCATTTCTAAGAAAGTTTCAAGATAAGCTCAAAAGAGGGGAGGCAACACTGTAAAGACAAGAGGCCGTTGTCACTTACTTTTCTGGTCACAGGTGCTTGTGGCTCTTGAAACCTGATCAGCAGGTGAACAGACAGCAAGGTCAGATGCTTCCTATTTTTCTTTCCTGACTGCTTGTGCAGTGCCTGTCCGCAGAGCTTGCTCACACTGGATGCATCCTAGCACTGGTCCTGGCTGCCTCATTTATAGAGTAGCAGGTCCTTTGTCTGGCGCGTGTCACCACTAGTCCTAGCAATCCTGGGAGCTTGTTTTGCGTCTCCCAGGAGATTCTCTCTATCCTGCCTTTTCTCTTCTCACCAAACGCTCTCTGCTCTTTTCTGGGACTGGTATGGGGCAGGAGCTGAGGCTGTGCTCACAAGTCTAACAGTGACTCCAGCTCGATCAGGTGCACTTTGCAGGAAAGGTTGGAAGATGCTCATGCTAAGAATCTATTTTTTCTCTTTTTTTTTCTTCTTTTTTTTGGGGCAGATTTTTTTTAATGTATTTAGTCAGCTCAGAGCTTGTAAATATTTCCAGTGACAGAAATGCAGTGGTCATTCAAAAAACAGGTTTCAAATGACTTGGTACTGAGGAGCAGGCTGTTGTATTTATTGTATTCCTAAGCAGTAGATTCTCCTGCTCTGCCAGTAAATGCGGTGAAGTTGTAGGGGTGACCATCTGCAGGCAAGTCGATCCTGCCCTACCTTTTTTGGGGAAAGCACTTTTTCACTTAGAATCACAGCTAGCACCTTCTGCAGCCTGGAGGACCGATACAGGTGCTGCAGTCTCAGCGCTGCCCTAAGCCTTGTGCTGGCCCTTCTGTCTGAGTCTGCGTGACAACAGGAGGCTGCAGGTGTGAATTCACACATCTACCAGCTTGCCCTTCACTCCAGAGCCCACACAGTGCACTAAGGGTAGGTTTGACTCAGGCTTTTACAGCAAAGATGAGCCAGCTCCATACCCCTGTGGCTAGGACGCAGGGTTAGTGAAACAGAGACTTTTTTCTCCACCACTGGGGTGGCCCCAAAGCTTCCTCTCAGATCAGGGACAACAGCCAAGCAAGCTCACATCTGACTGCAAAATAATATGGCAGGCTAACACCATTGCTGTCCCTAGAGTACACAACTCTTTATCCATTACAAAGGCTGGTTCATGCAGCTTCCCCCTGGGTAACAACTCTCTTCATGGGAAAATAGTCAAAAATTGCCCAAGGCACAAGCCAACAGGGGCACAGCCTTGTTACAAACATACAAAGCCTTTGGGACCTGCATGACCCCTTCTGCACAGCCGTCCACTTCTCCTTTAGGTGCTGGGAATTTGGTTTGGGTGGAGGTAAGAGTAAATAAGGAGAACAAGAGCGAGATACCCACTTACACACTGGGAGCAACAGGATACTAAAGGGGAGCAAGGGGTAGGGAAGGAGGAGCCCCAGCTAATCACTTCCACTACAGTCCTGAGGCAGGAAAACACCCACATCCAGGATAAGGCAGCTTTAAACACACTCGATGGCTTTCCTCTGCCAAGCCCCAAGAAAGCTCAGCTCTTACAAGGGCCACCTCACTCAAAACAGCAAGCTGGCTAGGCAGGGCTCACCTGGATTTTTAAAAGCACTGAAAATGTTTCAGTTAACAGGATTGCTCCCATAAATATCAACAACCCAGCAGTGGAATGATGTGGTTGCTCTCTGGAGAGAACAAGCCTGAGGTCCCAGACGGGGCAAGTCGCTCCCCGCAGAGCTCAACTGGAGGTTCAGCCCTTTCACACGGTAAATTAAGAGTGGCACTACAGCCTGAAAGCTGTGTCAACCGCTTCATTTACCACAAGTGTTATGTTAACTAAAGGCCCTATTCCGGAGGGGCCTTTGGCCTCGCAGAAGCCTAATTTCCATGTAATTTACATTAGAAAGTTGCAGAGTGCCCCTCCTCTGTTACTTCCTCCAACGAGTTATTTACCCACAGTCTGCCCTGAGATGCTCCAGCCAGTGCACAACAGTAGGGAAGGGGGCATGCCAGTCCAGAAACAGGAGGAAACTGAAGCCTTTTATCCCTAAATGCTTGGATACATCATTGCCATAGGCTTTCAAAACCCGTCCAGACAAAACACTATAAAATACACAGCCAGGAAAATGTCTGTCCTTTCAAGGAGATGGGATGAAAGGCATGCTCATGGTGAGAAATCTCCCTCACCAGGGAAACGAGGAGAAAAAGGGACATCCTAGCTCCCTCCCAGGTACTTCAGAAAAGCCATCATAAGATCTCTTTAGTGCTTCAGCCCCGTCCCAAGGTCTCCTCGTCTCCCTCCTGTTGTATGAGGGAATTATTCCTCCTGAACACCTCTGTGGCAGCCCAGCTGAGGCTGTGCAACTCGCAGCACCTGGGAGGTCCTCACCTTCCCCTCCGTCTCCTGCTCCCCTCATCGCTTCCTTGGCACCCTGAAGCCCTGACTTGTTTCTTCCTCTGAGGCACCACCATAGGAAAGCTCTTCTGCAAGCACAGTGGCACTTTTTCCTGCACTGCTGAAACACACCTTGACCCACTGTAAGGCCCAGAGCAGTAGGTCCCAGGTACCAAGCTGGCGTTGTCAAGTCATTGGGAATGCTGATGAGATGGCACAGGGGTGCTGATTTCTACACCAACTTTAAGGGGCTTTTCTACCCTGACAGATTCCCCTGAAGGGATTGTACATGGGGGTCTGCTTCCCCGTCTCTTTATTAAGCTTCCCATTGAACTGTGATTACTTGAACATGATGAACCACACCAGTCTCATTCAGCTTCCTCTCCATATTTGGCAGTGGCATGGCATCAGGAGCAATACATTTATCAATACATTCCTGCAGTCCTGAGATTACTTTTCCCTAGAGCAATAAATAGTTGCCAGGTAGTATATCTCAGCCAGGGGCAAGGAGAGGGCAAGAAGAGTGATGAAAACAGTATTGGATCCTGGGCATGCCCTTCCTCGCAAAAATTTCTGCCAGGATCCATCCTGACAGTTTCATTGGAGTCTGGGGCATTTCTTTACCTGCAACAGGTCTGTTTTTTAGTAGCCACCCATCATCAGTTCATCATGGGGAAACAGAATATGTGTTGTAACTTGCACTCTGCCTCAGACTGCAGTTGGTATTAGCATGTTTGCTGGTGTAATGGCCATATTTTCCCTCCTCAAATACTCCTCTCAGAAGGTAGAGTCCCAGTGCCCGAGGGGACGGAACTTCAAACTATAACACAGCCCTAATGAGGAGTGGAACATGGGGAACTCTACACATGCTAACGGGTTAAGTAGGGACATATAGCTGTTGTGCATGCAGATGCAGAAACTGCTGTTTCGTTGCAGCAGTGCTGGCAATGTAGACCCACTCTGCCAGCAGGTACACATTCTTCCTAGCAGGCATTCCTCAGCAACTTTGATGAAAGAAAAGCAGGGAGAGAAGAGAAAATGTAGTCTCAGCCTCTCACGGTTAAGAACTGAGGCTGAAGAGGAGACCAGGTATGGACCCCCTCCAGAGGACACTGTCTTTCCCTCTCTGATGCCATGCCCAGGATGTCCTCCCACCAGAGGCACTGCTGAACTCACATTCTGAAGAGCCAAACTTTGGCTAGCTCATCAGCTTGCCTCAGCACCACAGATGCTGGTAAGAGTTAGACCTGGTTGAAACAACAGACTGCCTGCATTATCAGTCATTTATGCAACAGCATTTACATGTGTGGCTCTGCAAAGCAGAAGGTGTGAGAGATGGCCACTTTGAAAAAGTTAAGAACATGTGGGTGGTTGCAAAGTGTGGATGTTCTCAAAACTGGGTTTTCTCATGTCCCTTTTTGAAATTCAGCATGTCAGCGTTTGAATTCCAGCCCCTGAGACATCCTAGGGGACTAACCCTAGCTGTTCCTCCTTCTAAGAGGAAGAAAAGCTGTTCCTGGCCTGTAAGACTGTGCAATATGCAGGTAGGAGCAGAAGGATTTATCCTGCTGCTATACAGTTTCCAGGGCCAACAGAAGCCTCTCCAAGATAGATTAATGGTCAGATGGAAAAAATAAATGTTTGTTTCACACTGGGCCAGACCTCAGACCCTTTCTCCAGCAAAAAACTCCTACTGCAGATGAGCAGGAAATCAAAGAGAATCCTGCCTAAATATGAGCCAAGATTGAAGAAGTCAGGCCTGGATTCAAATTATTTTCCCCCTTTGTGGGGTGATCCCTTTCAGTCTGATGAAAGCAGCACCCAGGAAGTGATGGACAGAAAAACGACAGCAAGAGGCTGCAAACATGCAGCCACATTACTGCTGTGAGTTCAGAGCCACGCTTTGAAGACGGGGACAATAAAAACAATTACACACATCTGGGCTCCTCCCCTTTAGAATCAAAATTTAGATCTTAGATTTTGAATATAGAGATCTGGAGGAGGCTGCCTGAGGTTCGGAACAGCAGCTGCATGCAGACTGCTGAAATACACCGAAACTTCGATCATCTGAAGCTTTTTGTAACATTTTTAATCTCTTATTAGTGTTAACAAAACACTCACATCAGGGGGTGCTTTGAATTCTGGCCACACTTTCTGGCTTAATTCCAGAAGCCAAAAATCTTCTCTTTTATAGTGCTGATAGCCTTGAAGAAAGTGTTTAGCCACAGAAGAAAGAGGCTGAAAACCTGACTTTTCTTTAAACCTTTCACTGGAAGCGAGAGAAAAGAGACAAGCAGCTATTTTTCCATTTGACACAGACGTACCTAGACGTGAAAAGTTCTTTGGAAATCACCTAAAGTGTAGAAAAACAGGGCAGTAATCTCAGAGAGTGAACAGCTGCCATTTTCACTGTCACATAATGCTGAGCTGAGGCAGGTTGCGTGCAGCAATAAGGCCACCACGTAAGCATCTCTCAGAGCAGTGATTCAAAGAAACATGGAGTTGCATGTAAGAAAACCTTGCTGGCCAGATTATAAGCCATGAAGTGCCTTGGCCATAGACGTGTTTGCACCTTCTACAACAGTCTTTTAACTAATGACAAAAAGTAGGGACTGAGAGATTTAATTTCCAGTATGACTTCAAACAAAACAGTCAATCCCCAGCCATGTGTATTTGGTGTGTTGGCAGTCACCAGGCTTTGGCATGGCTTGGCGACTTCTCTTTCTACATGTGCAAGTCTTCGAAACCATGTGGCTTGTTCTTTGAGGTGAGCTCTTGCAAGGGACCAGAGAATCTGCTCAGAATCTCCCTAACATCTCTTCCTAGTGCAGGTTGCTGCTTGCGAATGGCTGAGGTTGAAATCCTCAAAGGAAATGTCCCATATTTGGTGCTTGAGACTGCTCCTCTTGCAGGACTAGCAGTGCATTTGCTTACCACAGGAAATTCCAAGAAACTCATCTTCTTAGGGATTCCTGATGGTCACATAGTATGTTTCACATAGAAAAACCAGACCTGCTCACTACTCTGACTCTGAAAGGTAGCTTTCTTCCTTTGCGTTTAAAGATTTGCCACCCTATTTTTCCTCAGTCATTAATGTATGCCCTTATTGCTCTTCTGATGATGAAGAGATGGTACAATTAATTTCAAATTCCATTTTCAAATTCTTTGTTTCCATTGCTTTTAAATGTATCTCTCTATTTCAGTTGCTCAGCTGGTGTAAACTGATGTACTTTCATTGGTTTCTATAGAATAGTGCTCCTCCACAGCATGCAGAAATCACTCCATTATTCAATCATGTGACTGTGCTATATGTCTCTCTACTTTCCACTGACTCTACAAAAGCCAACAGCAGCCAGAGGAAGACGAATTTTTGGTAAAATTTCTCAAAGTGAGAACTGTGCAATCTGCATATCTGCATTTTTAAAATGACTTTGCAATGTGAGGCAGAATCTCCTAAGATTTTGGACCGTAGTGTCCATTCCCCACCTGACTATAAGTATCATTCCTGCAGAGCTTGTCATCCCAGCCTCTCATGTCACAGCATAAGGAAGCAGCTCCATTAACACCAATAAAGTCCTTCAGGCACACATTAGCATGTTTTCACCCCAGCTGTGTCACCTGAGCCCATGGAACCAAGGTGTGCCCTGTGATTACCTTGACCCATCAAGCCAGCAGGGTCTGAACTCTGTATGTGCAACATTTTTAACAGCCCATGAGTACCCCTTCAGACAGCTTTACCCACTCACCGTGAACAAGATGTAAGTATCAGGGTGTGTGTTCAACAGTGTGGAGAAGGACTGGGGAACAAATTCTTCTGATCATTTGTGAGTACCAAAAGCCTAGTGGAAAACCCTGTAGAAAACCTCTCATCTGCCATGAGAGAGGCAGCCTCATCTTTGTCACAAACAAAAGGAATTGCTTTCAGCCAGGAGCCTTACACAGCAAATGTAGGTCAGCTCAGCTTTCTGGGTGGCTTCCAGTGGCCTCACAAAGAATAAATAAGCTCCCAGCTCCTCTGTTTTAGTTGTAACTGACCTCTCTTGCCTTCCTCAGCTTTCTACTCCAGGATGTAAAAAAACCAGCACCACTCCTTCCTGGATGAATATGTGACAGCCTCAGAGACAAAGTGAGTGCTGTAACCCACATTTTGAGTACCAGTGAAACTTGAGTAAGGTGCTGTTGTGGTTGCCCGTGCTCCTGATAAGTGTTTCAGGAAGGCACAATGCTATTTGAAGCTCAGAGTCAGAGGACGTGATTACTGTGCATGCACTAAAGCACAAGTATGGGTTTTAGGTGACAGTGTCTGCATGTCCAGGCTTCACAGACACAGGCTCGATGGACATTTTTGATAATTCATCCCTTCATCCACTTTGATCGCTGTGTTCAGTGTCCAGACTGCTGACAGTGCACTATGAATGAACAAACTCATAAACACATCATGAACACAAAAGAAAGGGCAGGAAGTCACTTTGCTCCAAGGAGGCCAGGAATGCTCTTTCAGTACACCAAAAGTAACATCCCAGAACAAAGCACTGGCCTCCAGGAATGTCCTCCTCAACCAGGTACTGAGCCACTGTTAATATACAGGCAGTGCCCACTTTGGTTTGCTGGTGTCTCCCACTGCTTTGCCAAGCAGGAGCTCCTGTCTGCACAGAAACAAAGCCCTGCTGCGCTGCTTCTCAACTCGGCACCCTCTGCCCACCCCTTTCAGCAGCGCTGCCTTTTCGCAGTTTAAATGTTTCTTTTTAGAGTGCCTTTTATTCCCATCTTGGAGAGCAGGGGGACAAGAGATGGGATATGGATGCTGAAGTAGTAATTTACATAATCTGATTAACAGAGGATTATCCAATGGCTGCTGAACAGCCTTAGTGTGCTTGAGCTAAAAACCTTACTATTCATTGCTCTCACCACCCTGCAGGACGGCTGCACCTGCAGCACCAGCTAATTCTCTCCTGGGACTTCAAGGAAGGAGAAAAGCGGGCACATATTTTTTATTATTATCTGGGGGAGGGTTGAGGAGCTGCAGCTTCTTGTGTGCAGTACCTAATTGATCTGTTTGCATTAGTCTTCAGGAAGCTGAAATGAAAGCTGAGCCAGTTGGCATTATCAGGAACAGCCATCACCTTTGAAAAGGGCCACCTTGTGTGGCTCCTCCTGGTTTTCCTTTGGGTAGTTCAGTGAGGGCCATCCAGACCTGCCGCAGAAAGGAGCTGGGTAGAAGGGTCCTGCACAAGCAAGAACCAAAAGCACAGTTTCCCCTGTGCTCACCAGTATTCCGCTCAGCTTGGAGCAAACCAGACGCAAACTTTGCTCTAGCATCATCAGAGAGCTTCTCAGGTTGTAGCTCCCCCCGTCTCCAGCCCACCCACCATCCCCAGAAACAATGCAGTGGCATGGGTATGAGTATGCCTCAGGGCTTGCGAAGCATCACACACAATATGTTATCTTTTTATTGCCCATGAGCTGCCATGTGGTCCAGTTATCCAGGGACTTGGCTGAGGTGGCAATTCTGAGAAAAGCAGAAGGACCCACCAGACTGACCCAGCGGTATGCTCAGGAGAGAAGGAGTAAGCCTGCAAAACAGCTCTCCCACAAGCACAGCCCAAAACCTTCCATATGGGAGAGCAGCTAACTCCCCTGTAGCAACTCAACAGACAGGCAGACCTGAAAAGAAGGGCATGTGAACACCACAGCTCCTTGGACATACTATGAAACTCAGCAGTGCGTCAACTGGGGCTGAGTCTAGCTCTCCCAGAAGATGGGGAGATGGATGAAGATCAGGTCATGGCAAGACAAAATGTGTTCAGCTGCTGGTTTTAACAGAACCAAGTCTGCATTCCAAACATCTACCCATGAGAAAGCAAGGAGACTCCAAGCTGAGAAACATATTAACTTCAGAATTTAAAAGAACTGGGGACACAGTCTCCAGATCAGGAGAAACAGCAGGTAGCATGAGCTGGAGCCTCCTACATATATTCACATCAAAGCCAGGGAAAGAGGAATTTTTCGGAAAATGTTCCATTGTACAGGGGGACATCTGTAAGGCCAGGCAACCATAAGAGGTTTTTGAGACTTCCAATGAAACAAAACCTAGACTTTCTAGAAGAAAAGGGACACAACTAAATTTAATCCTTCAGTAGAAATGCTGCAGTATAATCACCCAAGACTAATTGTGAGTCTTTGTTTCCAGGAGCTCCTCCATCCTCACAGCTAGGTCTGGAGATGCTGGTGTTGCTTTACATATTCACTCATGCCTGCTGTATTTGTCTGGGAGTCTCTGAAGACCTGCATGACAGCTGCCATTCACAGATAGCACCTAAATAGATGTGCAGTGTGATGTATCTTTCTTACTCATGCCAACATCAGTGTGGGTAAATAATGCTGCGTGGTGGTCTAGTTAAATAGGGACACTGCAGAGTATCATGAAGTAATCCTGCCTGTTTATTTCTCCAATTTCTCCTCCTCTTCTGAAGCAAGAAGGGGAAACCACTTCTGGGTTTTGGGGAAAAAGTTCAAGAACAAAAGCTGGGAAGCAGCCACCAGATGAGACTGTGTGTGCTGGCAGCACATGATGCTGTCGTCTTCATTGAGTGTGTTTTTTAAGGACCTGCAACTCAGAGTGGTCTGTTTGCTGTATGTTGCACAGACACCAGGGCTCAAACCTTAGTGCTACCTGGAAACAATAACTCCTCCCAGCTGGAGGCTGATGTGATTTAGCCTGCATAATATGCAAAGCTGGACACCAACTGCACCTGTGGGATGTCGCGTGTCATGCAGGGTGCCCAGTATACTGTACAGTAGCAATATCTCCATGCTCCATGGTAGAGATATTGCCAAGATATTTCCATGCTTTGATGTAAATAGTAGTCCTGGCTTTAGCAGTTAACTGATATCAATATATAGGGATAAACGGCATCCTGGGTCACAAAAGATCTCCTGCTTTGAGGAAGTTCATCTTTGTTGGCTAAACTAATCCTTCATACAGCCATCTGACCATATGCAAGAGGAATGAGGAACTGACAGCAATTCCACTAGCATTGCTCTGTGCTGCATGCTGTGGGAAACCTGTTTCCTATAGAACCTTATTTGTCTGTGCAACTGTAACTTAGTGAGGTTATCTTACTGAATCTAGACCCTTGCTCCTTGAGCAGAAAAACATTCAAAAGGGAAAGAGGCAAAACAGAGATGAGAGAACTTGCACATGGCAGATAAAATTCAGGCCCCTTCTTTACCAAGTCTTATCACTATAGCACAGGCCTGTTCTGTATTTTGGAATTAAAGGGCTAGGACTTGGTGCAGATCATCTGGCATCTCATGTTGTCCTAGGAAGGGACAACACCACAGATCACAAATGACAGCAGCATCTGCTGGCTCCATTGTATGTTCTCAGAGATGGACTTTTACACATATTCCCCAGAATGCAGCAGCCAGAACAATAAAACTTTCTCACAACTATTACTACTTTTTTCCATACTTCTGACCCCAGAAAAGGCAGCAGAGCTATTTAGCTGCCATTTGTTCCTCAGGTACACAAACTTGACCACAGAAGATACAGAAAATACACATACAGCATGAACAGAATGAAGAAAAAAATTACTACTGAGCAGCAAGCACATTTCTCACCATGAATCTTCAACCTACAAACAGCAGCAGCTACTCCTCAGCACACAAAGCTATGAAGCAAAAAGCATGCCAAGGAAACAAACGTCAGGGGCCAGGTCCACTGACAACAGTTAGAGGAAGAGATGCATCTGTGCATGTGAGGAGATCGCTCTATCTCTAGCATTAAAATTCAGCTTAAACATAGGCTGTTCTTCTCAGAAAGGTGCAACAAACTGGGGACTTCTTCCTTTTTTTTCTTTTTCCAGCCCTGCCCTGTGCCCCTCCTGGCTGACTCAAGCTCCTTGCACAGCTGAACAACTGTTTCAAAACACAGGACAGCTCAGCTCTGAAGCCACTGCGTTATTTATGAGTTTGGAAATCAGAGCCTTTCGGTTCACTGCCAGTAAATGGCAATGATTGGAAGGAGGGAGGGGTAGGCTTGTGTGCAGCTCTTCATTCTCTATTCATTGTGAAAAGGGGATCACTCCAGCTAACTGGCCCGTGGAGATAAGGATTTCAGACAATCTGCATTAGCCTGATAAGCCAGGTTTGCATTGCATAAAGATTATTTGTTAAGAACATCAGTAAAATAAAATACAGTCAGAAGGCTTATCAACACAACTCATTTCCACTCACACCCCTCTGCCTGCCCCCACAGACATTTTTTTTACCTATAAAGCTCCCTGCTCTTGTCCCAGCTCCCTGGGATGGAGCACAGACAGAGGGTGAGAAGCAGTGGGGGAGGGCTTGGAAGGACGATGAAGAATAGCCTGAAACCTCCCAGCTGCAACTGGTCACCATTAGAGCCATGGCCCTGATTTGCACTATGTGGGAGGCAGCAATGCCCACCTGGTGGGTTGGATTTGTCCCTTCTGGTGTAAATCAGGGCAGCTGGGCTGGCATCAGCAGCCTTCCCTCTTTGTACCCGCTAAGAATCAGGTCAGGAAAGGGGAGTTTATACCTGTTTCCCTCTACTTCATGTTTTCCCCCTCTCCTCACATATTAAAAGGTTGGCCCCTAACATGCAAAGTACTGAGGACTCGCAAACCACTGGCAATCTTCTTTCTTCTACAAACTGGCCTTAGTCAGGCATTTTGCTGTAAACCAGCCTTACTGAACAATGTAAAGCTATTAGAACAGCCCTGTGTGCTCCCCCTCTCCCCCTTTCCTCCTCAGCACCTTCAGCATTAGCAGGGATTGCACCAGACCCAGGACTGTTCTGTTCAGACAGTCCTGCTTTTCGAGGAGGTAGGTGTCCATTTCTGCACAGACCCTGTGCATTGTTCAGGTATCACACAGCAATTCAGATTAAGTCCCTCTCCAGCCCACCCTGCACTAAGTCCCAGAGGAAAGGCAGCCACACAGATGCAAACTGCTAACAACACAAGCTCCTCCACATTTTAACAGTCAGCACAAGGACAAAGTCACTTAACAAGGGTAATCTGTTGTTTCCAGCTGCCATTGCTGCACACATTTTTATTAGGTTTTGTTGGCAGAAAAAGCAGTCTGGTAGGGCTTAGCATTTCTGCCTTAATAGTTGCTAACATCTTGGAGTAACGCATCAGTTAGTACCATGAGTGGAGACAACTCCATCTTACTCACACTTTGTGTTTAAGGACTCCAACCCTCTGCATGAACACTAGTGACCATGCACAAAAATTGCAGCAGCAACAAAGATTCTTCCATTTCAGGCCAATGTGTAGGTGAAATCTGAGCTCATGCGGCCTCAGTGACAAAGCCTTTTATCTCTTCAATGCAACTTCTGCTGAAACCCCTTAATTCAAGAAGTGAAATGGGAGATGTGGCAGTCCAGTCGCCACTCCGGACAAAATCAAAAGCATCCAGTTCTGTGTTTCAAACAGCTTCATGTCTGTCTGCCAGAGAGGTATTAGTAAGGACTGGTTAACACTCAGAGAGGTTCAGAAGTGATATTGGGGAGGCCTTGGAAGATGGGGCAGTCAAAACAAGAATAGGTAATAATATCTTCTGGCCCCTTCCTTGGCTTGCTTACAGAAGATACTGTGGACCATTACTCCTAGGTCAGAGCAGCTCTACTGTACAACAGGGAAAGGTAGGTCTGAGGATGACCAAGGGGCAGCAGATTGAGTGGCTGAAATAATTATCTGCTTTTAATGAAGTGGCTGTAAAAGACCAGTAATGAAGAGTCTAACGATGGTCTCAGCACACTGTCCCTTAGCAACAGTTGGATCTCAGCAAGAAAGACCAGGTACTTTTTCTGAACAAACAATGAATGCCTTGCAGAGGCATCGTTAACCCAGAGAAGCTGCTACAGCAAGCAGCTGCAGGGTGCTAGAGGCATCAGCAGTGCAGGAGACTCATCACAGATGGCTACATACAGGACATGCCAAGGTCTCTGCTGAAGGTGAGTCCCAAGCTCCTTCATTGATGGTGTTCCTGTGTTCCCAGATATGTTACATGTTTTTATTAGGCTCATAGAGTGGAACACCAACACCCAAGAACACCACAACATCGCCTCTGACTCCCAGCCAAAAGCCCTACTGACATCTTTTTCCCTGTCTGTGCTAGGAATACGAGTCACAGAACTGTGCCTTTTCTTTCCAAGTGTGGAGGGGGATGCCATGTCCTTTGGCTGTAGAAGAATAGAAGCCACATTACACTGCTGCAGAAGAAGTCAGCCCCTGGGGCTGAGAAGGCATGCACCAAGAAAAATGTCTCCGTTTCTTCCAAATAATGTACCAGAACCCACTGCACCCACTTACCGCGGGGAAACAGGAACATAATCTGTACTGGTGTAACTCCTCCTTTGTAGACCAGAATGTGAGTTCAGATTGCAGGTGTGTGCTTGGTTTATTCCCTCTCCTGCTCAAGCGTATCCGCTCTGGAATAAATGCCTGCATGCCAGTATAGCTACTGTCATAGGGGTGTGCTTGGGAATAAGGCTGCTTATTTCAGATATTTCACGCACAGACAAGACCTCAGGATTTCGGTGTGTTTCCTCTATGAATATGGCTGGAAAAGAACATGTGAAAATAAGTTTGCAAGGCATCCATGTGTATAGATAAAGAAGGACATTTTCCCCAGGGGATAAGGCACCATACATCTGGTCAGTCACAGAGGGCCCCATCCTCCATGCTAGAAATGTATTTTGACTTCCCAAAATAAAGTAATTAATTAAAAGAAAAACAGCTTTGGCCTGGCAGCTGTCTTTACCGGCTGTCATCTATTTAATGTTCTCTCCCTTACTATGTTTGTTCAGAAATCCCTCTCTTTCAGTGGAGCTGGAAAGGTTGTTGCTAGCGGGCAACCAAGCCTGAATGCTGAAAATGTGAGATGATTACAAGCACCCAAAGAGCAAACAAGCAGACTTTTCAACACAAGATGCTCCTGCTGCCCCAGTGAGCTTCTGAGATACCTTTCTGGACAGTGGCAGTGATAAACAAGGTTAGTGTCAACTTGAGAGGAGACGCCTCAGGGTTCAACAGTAGCTCTGTGTGGAAGCTTCTATTCTCAAGAGTTTTGATTTTTCTGACAGGACATCTGGGTAAAAGGTGCTATAATTAGTTGCTTTATGTCAAGAACGGCCACTTGGTTTATCTTCATTTTGAAGTGGTAGCAACAGAAATGGCTGAGCAATGGTAAAAAGCAAGACTGAAGTACCACAACCATTCAAAGGGTGTAATTTTGTCTCCCCAGGATACAAGCCCACTCTGAGGGCCCAAACCAAATCACAACAAAGTCATCATAAAATTTCTTTGAACAGTTTTTGGAACCGAATGAAAACCCATGGGACATGCCCTGCCATGTGGAAGTCTCTGCTGGAATTTCAAGTTTGCACATGATGCCAAACTGGGAGGACTGGTTAAATCTAGGTGCTATCCAGAAGGACTTCAGCAGCCTGGAGAAATAAACTGACAGGAACGACATGAAGTTCAATGTCAAGTTGGGAGGTACAGCCTCAGACACAAGCATATGGGGATCCTGGCGGTCACAAAACATGGGTCCTGCAAAAGAAATCCCTGACATGCCTGTGAACCCACACTCAAGGAAGCAGAGGAGCCCAGCAGTGCTGGAGTGTGGGCAGAGCCTGTAGCACTTTGTCCTGCAGCCTCCCACGGAGGCATGAGGTGTTACGGAATGAACTCTCTTGTCATATGTGCAGGCCAGAGTCACCTGAGAGAGCCCTGGGAAGCCATGGCCAGAACCTTAGTGACTGGCATGAAACAGCGATGCCGAGCAGAA
>VZRW01006547.1:0-22270 GCA_013398125.1 Aegotheles bennettii | reverse complement strand
CATGGGACTTCCCTTAACAATTTCTTGAGCTTGTATCGGCAGTCATAGGAGTTCAGGTTGTATATATATATTTTCCCCTTTTTCACCACCTATTACTCCCTTTCCCTGTGCAATTAAATCTGTTATAGTTTTAATTGCCAACCATTGAACCTTTCTTCCTTGCTCCCCTTCTATTTTCCGAGGGGAGTGGTAGAAGCAAAATTCTGTCTCTGAGTTGTGGCTTGCCCTGGCCGTTTCTAAACCCAGACACCCATTCAGCTTACTAACATAGATGAAGCCTTGGGAAATTTGTGTGATGACAAGCCAAAGCAAGAGATCAACTAGTGTTAGTAAGCCTTGCTGAAGATGCTGGCTCTGTAAGGGACCAGCTTGGGTCCAGCAGGGGAGCCTGCACAAACTGATGCAAAGAAAGAGCATTTGGACATGAGCTGATCCCAAAATAATACAGCTTTACTCCTGTAGTGCTCTTCCTGAACATGTAGCCTACTCAAGTTGAGCTGTATGTGTGATATAATTAATCTCCAACCTAAAAATCCACTCATCGGAGGAAAGTTACTGAGATTCTATTACGTGTGGCTATAAATATTTCCTTTTGAGTTCAGGCAGTGCCGGTCAGTGCTTTGTCAGGAAAAGGACAGTCCAAGTCTTGCCCTTGACCTTGCAATTAACTCCTGGAGGCTATTCTTGTGCAGCTTCTTGCAACCACAAAACTTGCAGAGTTTACACTTTCCTCAGAGACTATATAAGCTCTGTAAAATCGTTAGTTAATTACAGACATCAGTTTCAAAATTGCATGTATAAATCCTTACTTGAGTTAACACCCTTGATCATTAAACCTGAAATAGGATTTTAGAAGACTAATTTATTTTTTTGCCATTTCTTCTGTCATCTCTTTTCCTCCAGCTGTCTTCTCAAGCAATGAAAGGAGGCCAAGAGGCTTGACTGCTTTTCCTGCTCCAGCATTGTTTTGCCTTATTGGGATTGTGACATTTAAATCTTAACAAGCCATCTTCAAAATAGAGCATGGAAACCTTTGCAATTAATACTGGCAAAATATTACTTGGTCTACAAGTGCTTTGGGTGCAGGTTGACCTCTTGTTTCATTGGGTATTTTAGGTGATATTATGAGAAAATCAATCAAATATTTTTATAGCCAAATTTAAAGTTTTTTTTAAAGTTGTTGACTTCTCTCCACCTTTGACAGAGGTGAGTGAAGATGGCTGCAAAAATTGGCAATTTTTCCTGTATTTGCTAGTTCATGTTACTCCCAGTATAAGGTTTCTGTGTTGAATTGTTGCTTTTGTTGCTTTGTTTAAGACAGTGTGTATTAGATATAAAGCTTTAGTTTTCTTCGCCGTGCAGCTTTTCTGTGAAGGTGTATGAACATTTCATTGTTACACTTTAATGAGAAAACAGACTCTTATCAATAAACACTGCAGATTTAAAGCATTTAATATATTTATAAGAGAGCTGACAAAAATCTGTATATTTAAATCCTTGAAGGGATCTCCTGTTTAGCTCACCACCTGCAGTGTCACGCTGATATCAGTGGAACTGCTCATGAGTGTTAAGCACATGCCAGTCCTACAAATAGTCCTTTTCATTACAAGTGTTTCAGCAATGATATCCCTATTTTACAGATGGGAAATCTTGCATCCAACAGGAAGCTGGTAACAGAACTACAAAAAGACAGCAGGAGAGCTGAGTTTCACTCCCAGACACATGGTCCAATTACATGCAATTTTTTTGTTCCATCTCTTTCCCATTAGCTGTTCTAGTGTATTGCCTCAGTAAAGTACACAAGCACACATTTTTGGGAAACAAGTGCTGGCATGCTGATAATAAACCTCCTTTTACATTAAACTTCTAATTTGACAAAAACATTATTAAATTACTTCACTTCAACATTGAAAAAAGAGTAATTATTAGGACAAGACTCTGATTTGAGGTACTGCAAGCTATAAACAACTATAAATGCTTATACTATTAGGGACCTTAATTTATACCTACCAAAAAATAAGTTGCACAGCCAGTTAATCATAGAAATATATGTATTGTATCCATTATTTTAACTATTTACTTACATTAAAGTGTTATATTTTACAAAATTTATTAAAAGCTACGTCTCTATTCTCTTATCTACAAAATTGCAGCATTGGACTGGACCAATGCTAGGCTGCTTTTCCTATTTCTTTCATGTTTGAAATATTTTCCAGGCATATTATGTCCATATAAATGAGGAATGTAATGAGACAGTGATACTTCCCTTTGATATGTTTAATTACCTGCTTTGAAAATAAAGAGGGAGGAAGGGCACATGGAAATCTTCTTCCTATGAGACAGCACATCACGTAGAGTAGTTTCTATGCTGCTTGCTGTGTTAAACTGCCTGCATGCTGAATTGTCATCAATGAGCCCTGGATGCAATGCCCATAGATGTATGCAATGAAATCTCAGGTATAGAAACAGCTCTCCACTGACAGCGAATAAATGTGATTTCATGCAAGGATGAAACCTCACTGTTCTCGCAGCGGTAACTATCATACTGCATGCCAGGAAAGATGCAAAACCCAAAGTCACCATGGTCACAGGGTCTCAATTTCAGGCAGAAAAGGTCCTCCTCAGCCATATTAGGCTGCTGGCCCCAGCCACTGAATCAAGGTGTCACGCTTCCCCAGTGGATCAGATGACCAAAGGATGCCAGTCAATCTGTCCTCATATCATAGGAAGAGCTGTGTTTAGTTTGTGGCCAAGAGAACACAACTTGTAGTGGCCTCCTATGGATGTGCAGGGCCCCTGGCAGGAAGCACCTTGTGGTGCTGAGCTGCTTGTTGCTTTGCCCTTCATCTAGGACTTGTCAGGAGTAAGAGAGGGGACTGTGAAATGGGAGTGATAGGACATTTAACAGGGCTGGTGGAAACACATGGCACTGATCATCACAGGGCAGAGCATTAAGCACCCTCCTCACCATGCACAGAAGTGTCAGTTTTCCTCTGTGATTGATGGGAAGAAAATGAGACCAGAAAATGATGTTAAAAAAACACCTTGTTTGTTTTCCCTGTATTGGATGCTTGAAAGGAGGACTGCTTATACTTCAGAGCCAGAATCTCCTATTTAATATTTAAAATCTAGAGACACAGGGACAAACTCCATCTGCATTAAATCACAGGGTTAGCAGAGCAAGAATTCAAAAGCACTCTCTCATGTAGGGAATGTTTCTCTTGTATTTCGTTCCTGTTTTGTTAGTAACTTCATCTACCATTATATTGCAAGACAGTCTTGCTGAGTAACCTTACCAGGGTGAAAGACTGAGCAATAAAATGATAGATGAAATTTGGTGCAGACAAATGTCACCATCCACATCCAGGGAACAATACTCTGAACTCCATATGTAAAATGATGGGCACAATAGTGGTATCTCAAGACTTGAGGGTTATAACAGATGCTTCTATGAAAATCCCAGCTCAGGGTATAGTCAAATAGCAAATAAAATACTAGAAAAACCTTAGGGAGCAAAGAAAAGAACCTTTTTTTGACACAGTATGGACCCATGCTTTAGCCACATGATGAGTACCATTTGCAATTAAAGTTCTTATGTCTCATAGGGGCACTGGAGCAATAACATCAAAGGCATAGGACAGCTTTCTCAGGAGTAATACCTGCATATGCTGGGACTTTTTACTCTGGAAAAAAGACACTGAAAGGGGAATACCTAACAATCTATCAGAAATGGCACAGAGAGTGAAAAATGGGGTGAGTGCTTGCTGTCTCCAGCAAAGCAAAAGCTAGAGGCATCCAATGCTGCTAGTGACGGTCAGATTCAAAACAAGCAAAAGGTTTTCTGTGACACATAGTGGAGTTCTGGCAGTCCTTGCCAAAGGATGGTCATGTGGTCTCAAGAGGAAACTGGAAAGTGTCTGGAAAAAAATCCTACTGAGGCTTAATAAATATGAAGAAACCTCATTTATCTTAGGTCAGGAAGTCCCTGACCTGAAAAAGTTTGAGAGTAGGAGAGTAGGGGAGGGAGAGTTTTATATACTTTCTTATTTCTGTTCTTAATCTTCCCCAGGTTTCTACTTTTGGTCAATGTTAGAACATGAATATTGTGCAAGGTTGATTTTTGTCCTGACCTGGTTATGTCTGCTCTTATATTCTTAACCTTTCTTACAGATGCTAAATTACTAAAATCCCCATATTGCTTCCAGCAGCACATTCTGCAGTTTCAAATGAAAAGATGCTGCCTTTCTGACTTTGGGATTCTGAACAGCAAGCATGGCTGCTCCTGGTGCAACTGAGGCAAGGAGAAGACAAAAGCCAGGAGATGCTAGAAGACTGGGTCCCATGACTGGGATATCTACCTGACCTTTAGACCTGGGTATAGACTGGATTTTGAAGCTTTTAATGGAGAAAACACCTAACTTGAGGACTCAAGCTACCCACAGTCTTTCCTGCAACCAGTCAGCTCCAGACTGGACACACACATAACAAGTTTTGTGAAGTGACTCAGTCTAAGCAGACTGGGATCTTAGATAGTGTTATGAAATTGGAAACAAATTTCTGTTCATGGGCAGCTCTGAGTAGAATCTGTGCTCTTGTAGCCTCTGGGATAAAAAGCTAGAGGTTGCCACAACTAAGGAGCTTCTTATGTCTGAGTATGAGTTTGGCCTTCCTCAGGGATATTTCCAGCTGGTCCTCTCTGCAGCTCCATAGGTGTACATGTACATATGCACTAGTTCAGTTACCTGTGCTGTTGTTTCTGTTCAAGTCAAGGAAGGAGGGGTGAGTCCATCTCTCTTGAAATAGCTTAGTCCGTTCTATGGAATTTTTGTCACTCATCACAGCCAGTCAAAGTGGGCTGCAAGAAAAGACTATGCTGCTGGGACTTTTTGCCATCTTAAATGACAGAAAGACACATCCTGCCATTTTCACATTGTGAATTTTGAGATAAAACAGTGGTATGCAAGGCTAAGGATTCTCAGACTTCAGCTTTCCCTTTGCATTAATTCTCCACACACTTTCTAAAGCCTTTTCTATCAGACAGTGGGATCTGACTTTGGTCATGGCTAAATGCCTCCTCATGATAAGCAGAGATAGAAGCAATGAAGAACAAACCTTTTCCACAGGTCTGATGCTTCTGCATCCAATTCCCAGTCCACTGTTGTTATTATTTCTAAAGTGGTCCAATTTTTATTCTTGCTTTCCATAGTTCTCAACTGCAAATATATTTGAAAACTCTGTTATGATTAACTTAAATCAGCCCTGCAATTTGACTTCTGGTATTTCATTTTACTCTTCAGATGACACTTTTCACTCATTTCTGTTTATTTCTGTAGCTCTCCACAACACTGCTTCCTACAGGACTATTTACATTTATTTATTAATTTATTAAGGACATAACTAGGAAGATGATTTACCCGTGGCTAAATGCAGCTGTTTTCTTGTAGTTCCCCTACACCTCAGCCTGTGATATTTTGTCACCACTCTTAAATTGAACTGGATGGATTCTGACTTGAGAGAAATCTGAAAGCACTAGGGGTAGTAGTTCTGGGGACTAAATGGGTGGCAATCCTCCCTTTGAATTAGTACCAAACAACTGTTTCAAGGCAATGTAAGTGCTATGTTGCTAAAGGTGCTGATTTTTTGAAAGAAAAAAAAAAAAGGAGGATGAGATTGTAATCCTTTAAGATATCATGTAAGACAAATCTCTTTGTCAGACTGTGGACAGTTGTCTTGATTTAGTCCTGAGAAGTTGACATATTAAGAGATTCAGCTTCCTTTTTGATTATTTTTTTTAATTGGACCTTGTTTATTTGCACAATGTAGACTAGGAAAAGACATTCATAGGTGCTTAACAATAATAATTTACTGGGATGTTGTCTATTAATACTAACATGTAACAGTCATAAATGTTCATAGAATTTGATTGCATTACTAAGCAATATTAATACAGCATAATGCATCACTTCAAAATCACGAAAGGTCAGAATTAATCTTTCACACTTTGACTTCATTCAGTATATATGTGAGTTCAACACAGTATATTCTTTCCCCAGCTTGGGCTGAAATTGCCACAGGAAGCTCTAACCAAGCAGCCTGAAAAAAGTTGAGAAAGGATCCAGTTATACACAACTGGAAAGCTGGTAGGAAAAGCAATGATGGATGTCAGGTCCTCTCCTGTCCTCATTATTGTTAGTTTGGTAAACTGTCCACTAAAGCTGTGTGGTTTCCCAGCAGCACAGGACTCAGGAGTACTCCTTGGATCCTGATAAGTTTGGGGATTTTTTGGGCCACACTGCTACAAGCAAGCCACATCAGCAAGGTGCTAGTTAAGTCTGCAGACAGGACCGTAGCATCCTCTGCTGGGTGTGGAGGTGGCCTTTGACTGGGAGAGACAGACACTGACTCTCTGGCCTTGTGTTCTGATTGATTTACCCCTTGGTGTGACAAACATCCAGCATATGAGCAGCCAGTGTTTGTCAGGAGTGACAAACAGAAACCTACTTGACTGACAAAGAATAAACAGCCTGCTGATGCCTGATCTCATCTCTGTGTAGAAGCAAAGTTGATTTAGGGCTCTCAATGATTGAGATGAGTGACCACTGTGAAGAGCTGGTACTCTCCATTTGTTGCTTCTTTGTGTGCTTGCTCTTAATGATTTCACCTAAAGAGCCACTTCTTTTGAACAATAGGCAGCCCTGCTGCTCTGAGATGAAAAGGTCCTGTGGTCAAACCCTTGCTGGACTTGCAAGGCTCATGTAATGCTTTCCCACTTGGTTGCTTTCCTGTATTCTCTACCACTTGTATTTGCCTTGTTGTCTTGATGTACCTTTACCAGACAGCATGCTGCTCTGGGGAGACTGTCCAGTTTTGTGTGAGTACAGGAACTGGGAATAAAAAGACACAGGTACTAATCTAGCTCTGACAAGATCTTGTTCTATGACTTTGGATGAATCATTAAATGTCCATGTGCTACTGTTTTGCTTTCTAACATTAAGAAAGAACAACAAATTCCTAACATGCTTACTAGAGGTGTTGTAGGCTTATTATTCCAAAGATTTTTGAAGAGCTAACTAGTGGCACCAATTTTACTGTTGATTATTAGTTTTAGTTAATAATTAACATCTGCATAAATTCATTGAGATATGCCAACTTCATTTACTAACATTAAAGAACTTAAGACATGTATTGCAGGAAGGTGTATCCCACAATAAAAAATTCCCTTCCCACCTAAACAGTACATCATGAAAGCAAGTGAATATCCCCTCCAAAAAGGTCCTGGGTGTTAGTCTATCTTTCTGTGTATAAAAGGCATTACCAGATTCTGTACAAAGGTTAACACTATGTTGGACTAAGAACCCTTCTTGTAAGAGAATTACCTTATTCACATAGCTTTATCATCAATAAAGCACATAAAATTATTTGTGTGAATCAATATTAACTCTCATCAGCCTGCATCTGTTTGCGTTTTTTTTCATAAAATTTATATGACAGCAAAACTGGCTAATCTTCTTCAACATAAATGACTTTCTGGAAAAGATCTGAGAATATTGATATTAATCTTTGATTCAATCTGTTATACCAAAGTCTTTATTTATGGAAGGAGGAGAGGAAGAAAATAAGACAGAGGGAAAAATATAAATGTGACATTTTCTGAAGAATTTAAATTTATGTTTCCTCATTAAAAATAACTTTCTGGTTTATTTTTTTCTTATTTTTTATTTAGGTATGTTTGTAAATGCTTCAGATTTGAACAGATGTTTGATTTGATGCCAAAGAAATGCTTTTAAATTCTCTTTCCGAATTGATAGTAAAACAGGTTGTGCAGTTTTATGACAAAAATTATTATAGCTGAGATTACAAAGCCTTTCTCCTTATAATTGCAGAATAGCATGTTTGCAGCTTTCTGAAGAATCGTACTGATGAGCTGCTTTGAGTTTCCAACAAGATCCATCCTACCATTTCAAAAGCCTCCACAGGAGTCTCCTGAAAACAGTGGAGAGGCAATTTAAAACCATACTGCACCCATATTTTTTCACACAGGGTCGATGTTAGATGCTTGAAAAATGTGCTAATGAACAGCACTTAGTAGTGCTTTCCAACTTTTTGGGAGAAGAACTGATAAGAGAGTCTTCTACTACAGTGAGGGCCAGAACTGAATAGCCATAGGTAGGCAAAGTAGTCCTTGAAAGTTAATTCACTGCTGTGCACAACGCAAGCATAAAATTTACAAATCATTTCTAATCATTCAAGTATTCAATTAAGCCTCATCTCTGATATTATAAATAATCCAAAGACTTTGAGTTGATAATCTAAAAGGGAGTGAATTTCACCGAGAGTGAATGAAGAGATCAGGATTAGCAGAAGTCTTGTAAAACTGACTAGCAATACTAAATTGAGCTTACTCTTTCCCAGTGCATTCCTGAGTCTACCTATCCACTCTCACTTCCAGCTTTATACTGTATTAGCTCTTACAAAATAAGGAGACACAGCAAGCTACTGATTTCTCTTATTGCCTAGTTAAGTGTCCTCAGGGTTCTGGATCAGCATGATGAATATATTGATTATAATTTTTAATTTGTCATGATTATGAATTACAAATCCCTTTGGTTCCCTTACCTGTAAGATGAGACATGCACATGCATCCCCTCAAAGCAGGAGTTCCTTGAATTGATCCCTATATTAAATGTTAAATAGAGGAATTTACCCACTAAAATAAATATCTTTTAAAGAGGGTATCTCCCTTAACCCGTACATCGGCAGGCAGTGAGAATCTTCCTCCCAAGACTTCAAAACAGAGACAGATTTGTTTTATCACCTTAGCTTGCCATAGCCAGTCATATCCACTCTCACCACCTAAGCTCTGTGTATGTTTAGGAAGCATTTGCACCACAGGTGGTTCTGGGGTGTCCTGGCTGGCTCTGGGCTTTGAACAGTAGCGTCTGCTGAAGAGGGTTGGACTTCCCACACAGCTGCCTATGACATCCATGCAAGCATCCACAAAGAGTTTGCCATGATTATCATCACTACTATAAGTTCAAAGAAGCACAATTGATTTGACAGTTTTTACAAAGTTCTGCCCAATTTCCATAGACTATATAAATCCAGATAGTAGGAGCATCTGTTCATACGTTGTCTCCACTCAACACTAAGTATTAACTGGATAGACACATATTTACTCTTTGCTGAAGTTATAAAGTACAATGGTGATTTTGTTTTATACCAGGAGTTTGTACTCTTAGAGGAAAACATGGCTGGACATGAAAACAGAAAAGCAGAACCCTGTCTGGTGTAAACCAGCCTCTCTGTCTTGTCTTCAGGGAAGCTGCACAAGGGACCCAATCCCTGGTCTCCTGCCTAGCATACTGAGGCTGGCATTTTATTAGTAAATGAAAGCAGGGTGGATCCTAACTCCTGAGTTTAATAGTTTGGGTTTTTTTCTTTGATGGATACCTATTAGTGATATTCTGTACTTGTAAGGATGAATTCAGTTTCTGGAAAGCCTGCATCCCTGGCACAATCTGATCCAAGGCTTCAATTTAACCCGTGGCTATTTCAAAGTGTAGATCAAGTGTAGATTATTTAGATGCTTTTGATAAAGTAGGTATCTCAGTGAACAGGGTGAGTATGGGGATAATATTAGACAAGTAAAAAAAAAAAAGAAGCTGTTACTTTTTCTTCACATCTCAAATTATAATTTGTAACTCTTCACCTGATGCCATCGGGGTGTGCGCCATTCATTTTGTAGAAAAGTACAGATCAATGACTATGACTTAGTCAGCAGCCTCTGGTAGACTGGCGTTCCATCAAATAGCAGAGTTAAACAAGACAGACTCCTGGGGAACCAGAGACAGGCATCTGGACCAGACTTAGCTGTGAACTAAGTGAATGGGTTGAGAGAAGCTGGGGTGAACTATTCAAGTTTGTAACAGTGCAAAAATACAAGAAAAAAATACAGCCTACAATATTACTATGAAACAGAAAAGTCATCAGAGATGACTGGTGTCAGTATTGCACTTAAACCTTTCCCCATCATCCCTACCTCTGCCATAGATTAGGGCTCTTTTTTTCCTTGGGGAAGACATCTCCTCTCTTAGCAAGAATAACAATGGAAATAGAAAAATAACAAGAATAACAAGTGAATGCAAAATAAATTTCCAGGCCAAACCCAGTTATAGAAAGAGTAGAGTTTTTTGAATCACATAACATTATATACTCACAAAATATTAGCATTCTTCAAGAAGTAGAAACTCCAGCAGGAAATGTTTGGCCTTTGACTCTGATGTGTATGTGCACATGTGTGTGTGTGTTGTGGAGAAAGGAGGGAGAAAAAATAATTCAATAAAACATTTTTTTTCAAGAATGCATGTTTTTTCCTTCTTTAAAGAAGAGTTCCTGTCTCTGTGAGCTCTGCTAGAAAAAAAGGTGTCAGCAGAGCTTGCATGAGCTGCATGTTCCTCACTCCAGCAGCTATCATTGGCACCCCTCACAATCACCTGGGGGCTGCTCAGCACCTTTCACCCCACAGCAGTACTACCTTTCTCATTGTCCTTTAAAGGTCACAGAGAGGCAGGCAGAATCTAGCCTCCAGGCTCCATCATGCAGTGAAGAAACACACATTATCTTCTGGATGGAAATCCGCAAACTGTCTTTTTTCTGAAATAAATTAGTTCATTTCTACTGTTGGTTCTTGAGAGGTTCAAAACACTTTTGAGACAACTTAAATCACTTCCTCAGCTCTATTTGTTCTCTTGGCCTGACTGCAAAGCTTTCATGTTATCCACATCTTGATTTTATCCCCAAAATCCCTCCGATGCACTGTTAGAAGTGAATGTCAGCTAAGTCTCAGCTTCACCTAAGGAGCCTGGCAGGTTTTTTTAATGAAGTCTTACATCAGAGACGGGATTCAGCTCATAGAAAACCCCCCATCTTTTGTTGTTGTTGCTTCTTTTCATCTAAGTGAGCTCAGTGCAGTGCAATCAGCCAAACTGCCACCCTGGAAAGCAAAGCATCCTCTTCAACCAGATCACCACCAGCAGAATTTCCCTCCCACAGCCTTCCCCCTGCTCTGCACTGACAGGTTACATCTAGAAAGTTGGGAGATTCCAGAGCACCATGAGCTGATGATTTCCACTGACCGACCCCCTGCCCCTGCAAGCATCCCTTTACCACTGTAAAGCATAGCTGCTGTGACTGCATGGGGGACTGGAAGGGAAGCAACTAACAAGAAAAATTATTATACTCACAAAACTTCTGTCTTTTTTGTGGACCCACTTGCCTTGATTTGCTGTTCTCTGTTTTGTTTAAAACAAATATAATAGTAATTTTTATACAAAATTTTGTCTCTATCCAGACTCCAGTGGATTCCATAGGCATGTTTTTGACTGTATTTCCTAGCCAGCTTTAAAAACCTTATCCTATGGACCAGTAGGATGTCGAAGTTTGAATGGCTGTAAAAAACACACAAATAATTTTAGAAACCCTCCACCCTCAGTGGCAGTGAGTGGGAGTGAGGAGTCAATAAAAAGAACAAGTTTCTTTTCAAATTAATAACATTTTATCATTGCAAATGACAGCTTTTCCACCCACAGTATTTGATGGCCCATGATTTGTTCTCCTAAACAAGACTGAGGGCCTTCAAGTGAAAAAAAAAAAATAAATAAAAAAGACAGAAACATTGCCAGAGATAGACACAGAATACAGAAATCATGTCCTTCACTGGATATTGCTTCAATAAGTACTGGTGAAAATAGCTATAGCTTCAGGTAAGCAAAGGGAAGTATGTACAGGTCAAACTCCAGCTCTTACTACCCTACGTACCAAGGGTCATAATCTGCATGATACTCTTCATCATGCAGACAGGAATAAACGGGGACCTTGTTAGAGAGAGGAAATTCCTTACCACCACCCATCTTGTCCTCAAAGAGGCTAACAATAACTTATGACCACTGATTTTTAATATCTTGATCACTGCTGCAGTATGATGATGCCCAAGCTTTGAAATTATCTTGTCCATCTCCTTTGGGCAGCCCCTAGGTCACCAGAGCCTCGTTCCCTTCTGCGGACCAGCACAATCAGTGGCAGGATGCACTAACAGAGAAGAAAGGGGGAATGGCTGCATGTTTGGCTGTCTAGATCTAGTGTTTCAGTTCAAACCATTTCCAGAAATGAGGGACCTGATAAAAATGACAGAACACCAAGGACACTCCACATACTGCCTGCTGACACACAAATGCATACTGTCATTAAAGATATGAACTCAGGAACAAGAGTAGGGACAGGGCATTTGGAATCTCCTGGATTTTGTCAGTTTGTATCACATATTTTGTTTCACAGGCAATGTTTAAATGTAATGTAGATTTATCTATTTTTGCGCACAATTTCTTGCTGGTTCCTAAAGCAAAATCAAACCATCCATGGAAGGTTATGAAACATACAATGCTTTTCGAGGAGATAGCCCATTCTCTCTAGGAATATCTTGGTTTGGTTCCCGCAAATGCATATTTTAGATCCACTTATACACATATTTATGCATTTTTTAAGTCTTCCTTTTTGGTCTATTAAACACATTTTCTGTGTCAGGCTGTGTCTTCATAACCCCACTCCACACCAATCAGTTAGGATCTCGAGTAGTATTTTATTCCTGTATCTGTGTCTCCTAGCAAACTGGGCTATCAAACATTCAGATTTGCGATGTCACAGCAGGATTGAGTCAACATTTGTTTAAAGCCACTGGAAGTAGTTCTGACAATTAGTAGAAACAGCAAAAGAAATTTGCCCAGGCACACACAGAGCCAGCAAGCAGGAAGCATACAGTAAATTTGTCATGCGAGCATGGCGAACTTGAATGCATTCCCTACTGAGAAAGCTCTGTCTTCTTTAGTTAGATTAGAGAGAATCAGCTTGACACTGATTAATATGAACAAGAAGGGGCTTTAAAATAATTAGCAACTCTGCACTTCAGTCCACCTCTTGTATCTGAGATTCTCAGAGAGCTTCACGAACAGTCACTCATGTCTAGTAGTGGTGCTGTTACCAGTTCATCCTCACTTCAGAGACAGGAGAGTTGAGACACAATGGATGTGATGTGACCAAGGTTCCAAGAGCCTAGGACAGATGCTAAGGGACCCAGGGATATGTAGCTAATTGGTTATTGCTCTTCAGAGTCTTTGCAACTGAACACTTTTTTTTTCAGTATAGTTCTGAATAGGACTATTCACTTGAGGGACCAGAATAATCCACCTTCTATGATTATTTGTCCAGATGGTATCAGGGAATGGCACCTCTTGCCCATTTTCCTTCATCTATTGAATGAGGATAAAGTCACTTGGCCTTCCTTGAAAATTGTCTGTTGTTATCTCTGAAAAATTAGAGTTCATCACACCAGCAGGATTCCATTTTTGCTTTTCCTCATCATAAAGGCATGTTAGAATTCATTTAAAATGAGTGTTGTGGCATTCCTCTGTAATGGCAAAGGTCTCACATAGTTTTATCCTCACAAACAGAGCTGAGGAGCAGGACTGATGATATTACACTGCCGAAATGTTTCCTCCTCACTGATTCACAGAGCCACAGATCCTTTTGATCTTTATTTCATGGTACTTTTGCAGCAAGGATGCAGCTGCTTTATTTACATAATGCCCAAGCAAGAGCTTTAATCGTCCTTCAGAAATGAGAGGTAGAGGAAGAGGCAGAGAAGGGGAAGAATTGAAGGACCACAGCTCTTGATATGAGGAAAGCAAACCTAGTGTCCTCCCTCTGCGTGGCCCAGGGGCATAACTGTCATATCCTCTTCTAGCTTCTGGCCCAGCACACAGCAAAGACACTTTTTCTTAGTTCACCAGTAGTATCACTTATAGCCAGGCATGGGAAACATGGCGGGATCTGTAGCATAGGTGGTAGCACTTCAGTATGGACAGCCATGGACCTTTACGAACAAGAGGGCTAGTGCAATGCCCTCTGGACAGCCAGCCCTCAAGGGCACTTGCAGAGGATGTGAAGGCATAAATGATGGGCTTTGCTGATGCAGTGTTTGGCTCATAGGGTTAGGTTTTTCTTTATATTGTAACCTGAGATTCCTGAAGTATCTTCTGGCAGCCATTTTCTTCTCTACCTCATGGAGAATATGTGCTTCTCTTTTGTGATGACTTGGAGTCTTTTTGTTCTTGGCTTTTGTTTGTTCTTGGCTTTTGTGCACTCCAAATCAAAAATAAAAGCCTGTTTTATTCTTAAATAACAGCCTTACTCTTTCCTTATTGAGGATCTTATTACAGGCAGAGGAAATTCTTCAGGAATTGGTTAAAAGCATCCTGGAAGTGAAATACAGCTTTGTTTTGCTTAGCTTTCTTCAGACAAAGTGTTTGCAGTTTTGTGTGTTACATTTGCAGACATCAATAAAGATATAGAGCATCCTGTAAAATGAAGACAGGGGTTTGAATCCCTCATGATGATCTCCAAAAAAGAGAAAATAAATAAAGACAAGAAGGGAAGAGCATGGTTACTATATAGATTAGCATCCTACATCCACAATATATCCCACTGAAACTGCAGCAAGGTACAACTCAATCGGAGTGAGGACAAGGAAACCTACCTTGAATGGGTGGTGGTAGGGTGTGAAGACAAGGCACTGTCATCTGGAGTTGATCAATATGTAGTAGCTGTGAAATGGTTCCTTGGAAAGAAAAGGTATTGTTGGACTTCCTGTCACAGTGAGTAATTTTAGTGTAAAGACTGTCTTGCTGTGCTTGTAAATGAGTCTTGGTTGTCAAAGCTTTTGTTTTCAGATACAGCTTCTGTCTGCTGTGTCCAGAAAAGGACTATCTGGTCACGCAGCAACTGCCTTGTTGTTTTCCCATGATGTTAACATTAGCTTGTGGAGGTGTTTTGGTAGCCTTGGGATCATGTCTGCTCTGGTTCAGGAAGAGACGTGATGACAGGTAACACATGCATGTAGTACAGAGCTCACTGATCTCTGTGTGTGACTTCCAGATCAGAAGGGAATAGGTGTCTCAGGAGAACACCAATCAAACCTGAAGCCTGTACCTCCTGAGACTCCCTGTCCTCTGCCTCTTTCAAAGATAAGCTCAAAGCTGCATCTTGACATGCAGGTGCGAGGGCAATTCTATCTACACTCCTTGCTCCACCTTGCCACTCTATCAGGCTGAATCAGCAATGATCCTCCTCATGGCGATTCTACCCAAAGTGACCACCTTCTCCCATCTCCTCCTTACTTAGTGGCAGAGCTAGAAAAAAAATATTTTATGAGGCCTCACCTTCCTCACTCTCTGTAGGCTAATGTGGATGAGCTGACACACACATGGAGCTCAGCAGGGTTATTCATTGGGGTGCTCGCGGGGCAGGTAGTGTGGGAGACTCCTATCCAGTGATGTCCTGCAGTCTCCAGTGTGGGTCCATTTTGTTGTTTCTCTTTAGGATTGCCCTTGTTTGGGAGCACCAGGATAACAATTCCCCGCGCTGCCCTGAGCCCATCCAGGCCTCCCCGGCTGCTGCCCCCGCGCTGGGGCCATGGCCATGGGGGGCAGCGGTGCCTGTGGGGAGGGCAGGGCGGGTCAGGTGACCCCAATGGGCCAATCACAGCGCTCCTGCCCATGGCGCTCAGTATAAAATGGCTCCTCAGAGCCCTCTGCTGGGGCTGGGTCTGTGCTGGCAGGGCTGGGTCCCCTCTTGTCACCCCTCCCTGTGCTGCTGATGTGCCTGCAGCCTGTGTGCTCACTGGAGAAGAGCATCGTGCACCAAGACAGGTCGCCTTCCCCTGCCTTCTCCAGTAGGACCAGCACGACCACTCCAGGTTTTTGTGGACTGCTGGCAGGACCCTGGGCTCAGGCACCTCCATCTGCTGCAGAGTCCAGCCTGGGACTTTGGTGGTTGGGCTGTAACTACCATCACTGTGGGGTCCATATTTGCATATTTATTTCTATCTTTTTATATAATTCACCATTATTATTATTAAACCTATTCTAGGTTTTGTCCAGCCTTAAGATGTCTCTCTTTATTCCTCTTTTACCTTCCCCTGGGAGGGTGCTAGGGGCATCTGTCACCCAGTTATTGGCTAAAACTGTGACAAGGATAAAAAAATGTACCCTTTCTGTTTTCCCACCCTCTCTCTCCAGCCATTCAACTCATTTGTATGTACCTTAGAAGTAAATTTAGAAATGTCCTGTTCTTGTATCAGTTTGAGTCATGCTGCTCATGCTTGTCCAGCCATCCTCCAGGAGGTGTATTTGTAGGGTATTGCCAATGTCATAGGGTTTTCATGTTCAATAAGAGATCTCCTGGATCTAAGGCAACTGTACCACACCATAACCTGAGAGGTTCCAGAATCGGAGACAGTCTGCATAGCCCTGTGGCTTTTCCAGGACAACTCGGCTGGGGTGTTCACTTTAACATCTGTGTATTTTTCAGCACTTAGAATCCCTATCAGTGGGTGGGTAGAGTGGCCTAGAGTTATGGCTTCCTTTCCTTTTTCCAATAAAGCACTTTAAATGCTACTGTGACAGAGCTTTCCTGTATTTATTTAATTCTTTTTAAAGCAAATAGCCTCAATGCTCATGTCTCTTTGTTGCTAAATAGAGTCTTGAGCTGTTACAAGTGCCAGAAAGGCATTTTCCCATGTAAATAATTCAACACAGATCTTGTGCCAGTGGTGTCTAGATGGCTCACAGAAAGAGAGTCTTATGTTTGTCACCTGTGGGACTTCTCAAGTTTTTTCAAAAGGTAGTCTATAGATTTGTTCTGAAATTACTGGCACGGTTTCTAAATTTTCTCAGGTAAGAGGACCAAAATGAGAAGGTGTTCTTGGTTTGCTCAGGGAACCAGAGAAGAAATGCTGATCTGTTGTTTGTCTGCATGCTGACTGGGTTTCAAGTAGCCTGTGTCACATACTTTGGCTCTCCAGAAACCTATGTGAAATTAAGTGGGGGTTTGCAGTGCTGTTTCTAGTGAGGCCGGGTGTCATTGCCCTCAAGTTTTTCTCAGATCTGACCCTTTCAGTTGGCAGCTTCAAGTACTGTCTATGAACATTGGAGACCATATGCTTTTTTTCTCTTTCAGATGTTTTATTCCTCACGTCATGCTCAAGTTCATCAGAGAAAGCCAGTACAGGGTTAGTTTATCTTCATCCATCTCTTCAGGTCTGGAAAGAAGGTACCCTTTCAATTATCAGCTTATGTATCAAGCTCGAGGGCCAGTTCGTGCATAGTTTGCTGACTTCTTTTCAGACCAGTACATTGTCCAGATTGTCTGCCTGGCAATCCTTACTAGACCTTTAATGTCTTTATGTCTTTCAGCCCTGTTATTTTTTGTCCATTTTTTCTAATTTCTCCTTCTTCAATTCTGTGATTCTGCAATTCCTTAAGGATACTTTTCCCATGATGTTGGTTCTTTTAGCGGCTTTTGTCTGAGAAACATCTGATTTTTTCTTTTTATATCCTTATTCAGTTCTAATCTCTCACCAAAATACAAGCAACATTCTAGTGGAAGTTCATACACAATGGCAATGTTCAGTGACACAAAAAGAAAGAAATTATTGAAACGAAAAAGAAGCAAAATGGAACCTTTCCATAAGAAATGCATGTCTCTTAAAGCACACTATAACATTGCTGTGCACTGACTAGACAACAAAGACGAGGGAACATTAGTCCTTCCTTCAAAAGGAAATCATTCCTTTCTCACGACAAAATTACATTTTCTCCTAATCGTATGGGTTTGTTTTAAGCAGAAATAGAAGCAACAGTAAACAACTATCAAAAACAGTTTAATTAAAATGTTAAATACCCTTCCACAGAGAAATCTTCTTTCCCAGTAATAAAACCTCACTACAGAGTTAATTATTTAAAGTAATTTATTTGCTTCTCTATGCCTGTATATAAGAGATTAACATATTAATGGGAATGTAATTATATTATAAAACTCCTTTTTATTTGCACTGGGTTTCAAGATGCAATGTTTCAATGACATCTGATATTTTGCCTCCTTTGTAACCTCAAGCATACAGGGCACATTTTTTAATGATGATGACTATTATTATCACGGTATAATAGGACTTTTTTGAGCATCACAAAAAGAATTTTTTCCTATTACTTCATTATCTCTGAAAGTCTTGTGTTCATCTTTTTGAATATTTACAGTATGCTTTCTTGTGGGTCTTGCTCCATAAATATTTGTTTACTGGCAAACTGGCTGAATAAGCGATCACGCGGCTTTTTTCTTTCCCATTATAGCTGTAAAACTTATTCCTTCCTTTACTCATATGAAGCTGCCAGAGGGTGTACTATGTGTTTCATGGTCTCGGTTCACACCACCCAAAACATGTGTCCACACCATTGAAACCAACCACACAGCACATGCTTTAGCACTCATGTCACAGACACAAAAAAATTAGTTCCTGACGACTTAATGACCTGGTGCAGGAACCAGAGATCACTGACCAGCAAACCAGTGGTATATTCCCTCAGTGGAGGAGCTGCTGCTGGTTGCCCTATGGCATGATCTGCTGGCTTGCCCAGAGGCAAGAAATTGCTGATTAGAGATACCTTTCCATGTGTGAAAGTACTTGGTCCTGGTTGCTGCCGAGTTCTGGGCTCAGCTGGACTGGGGAACTGAGCTGTCTCTGGCAAAAGTAAATTATTTTGTTTCCAAGAAAGGCAGTGGTTCTCATCCCTGCATGTTGTTCAGGATCTGCAGGACTCCAGTGGAGGCTCTCAAGTGGCCTCCGTGCCAGGCCTCTGGAGACGACAGTGGGAGGCCTGCTCATTTGGTAGCTCATGGCTCAAACTACCCCAGGCCTCAAGTCCGCAGTATTGACCACATTCACAAGAAGTTGTCTATAGCTGTGGATGGTCTTTGGTAGGAAGAGTCTTACATTTATACTTCGCAGAGTGTCTTATTCATGTTTTATTGGATTTTTGGTGGCTGGGTGAAGAGAATTGTGCTGGTGTAGCAAAGGGCCAGGGCAAGCCACAAAACCAGACAGAATTTTGTTTCTATCACTCCCCCGAAAAAAATTGAAGGGGAGTAAGGAAGACAGGCTCAGGTTGGAAATTAAAACTATAACAAATTTAATGGCACAGGGAGAAAGAGTAACAGGTGGGGAAAAAGGGAAAATGCATATATACAAATATATACAACCCGAGCTCCG
This sequence comes from Aegotheles bennettii, assembly GCA_013398125.1. Lineage (NCBI taxonomy): Eukaryota > Metazoa > Chordata > Aves > Caprimulgiformes > Aegothelidae > Aegotheles > Aegotheles bennettii. Next base: position 3,117 of record VZRW01006547.1, on the reverse strand, counting down.
ATGACCGGCGATACAGGCTGCTGAAAGGTCCTTCACTGCAAAGCCAATGGGGGTAAAAATAGTCCAAACCCCAGCACCCGATGCAGTTAGAATGCTGCAGACCACGTGGCGAGCTGGTAGCCAAAAGCTGGGCCTCTCCTCCAGGCTGGCTCCACGTGGCGATCGGCAGGCAAAGGGAGCGTGGCAGCAGAGAGCAGCTGAAGAGAGAAAAGCGATGAAGAGACCAAGAGAGCAAGCCACCAGTCCTCCTGGCTTTTATAGAGTTTGGCAGGAAATGGGTGGAATACTGAACCTGATACCTGACACCCAGACCCCTTTTCACAACAGGGTCTTAAACTCCACCCCTCATTCACTGGGTGCTTGCAGCAAAAGCCAATAAGAATTTTGCCTGCCCCTTTCAAACTATAACAAGAATAGAACACTATCACTGAGAACATTGTTTGGTAGTTATAATGATAGTAAACTTGTCTATTGAAAAAAACCACATTTTCAGCTACCAACTGTTATTTTGCTGAACTCTCTAACAGCATCTCCATTCAGAAAAAGCAGAAATGGAAGTTGAAAAGGAATTATTAGGCTTCAGTGGTAATGTAAGAGCACAAGTAACTCTCTAATATATGATTGAGTATTTTGGAGACAGATTCCTCTTCACTCTTACTGAAATTTTAGGTGAAGTCTCTTCTAACAAAGTCCTGATCTCTTTCTCCTTCCCTTCCAGTTCTTTCACCTTGCTAAAGCTTCCACCCTTTTCTCTAGATCTGCAGCAATATGTTCTCCTGTAGAGGTCCTGTCTCTACTTGTACATCCTTCTTTTCATGCCTGGTAAACCCCTTAGCGTGTGCTATTCCTACAAAGACAGACGAATTTAACAAGAACAATGTATTCTTCTTCAGTGCAGGTATGAAAGGGACTTTGTTTCTCTGTGCAGGTAGATTTTCCTTTTTCTTACTCTAAGAAAATTTTCAGACCCTAACATGCTTCAGCTGAGGAGTGTAAAGTCCATTAGAACAAAATGCAGGAAGCCATCAATGCTGTCTGCAGCATCCCACTTCTACCCATCCCACCGGTCCTTCCAGTCTAGGTTCAATCCACTCATCCTATTTATTTGGAAAATATTTCGCTGTAATAATTCAACACTTTCAAGGAATTTCAGTAGTTATTTTCCTCAGTGATCTGGTATTACTTCTGTATGCGTTCTGTTTCTTATTTCAGAAAGAGCTCTCTTTCATCTATTTAAAATATTTTCTTACAAAAACAAATTTTTTTTCTCTTTTAGGAGTCCAAAGGGAGTCCATCCGTGTCCCTCCAGATGAATTCAAATCCAAGTGAAGAAAGAGCATGCTGGATGGATTCAGCTGCAGGAGGAGCCTGGAAGCCATTTGCATGCCTCACAAGTGGGTCTGCATGTCTGTTGGGGGGCAGTACTGAATCAGCAGGACCAAGAGGAAAGTCTAAGGCTACAGTTCTTGGCACAATAAACCTAAGCTTTCTTGGCAGACATGTATTTTAAACATAAATCCTTGTAAGTTGTGGGAAATCCTGTCAAAGTGTCTAAAATTGGTTTTACATCGAATGAAAGCAGCAGTTTAAATACCTAGAAGGAAGGGATCAGAGGGGTGAGCAAGTAAGTGCATAACACATTGGTACATCAGATGGAACAAGCCATGGATTTGGGCTAAAGGCAGGCAGAAATAAAATGTGAGAAGCATATGCACATTTTCTCAGTCAAAACTTCATCTCAGTTAATAGGAAAAACAGTTCCTCTGATGCAAGACACTTTTGGAGCTGGTCCAAGCCCTCTCAAATGTGAGTTTCGCAGGGCAAAGGAAAGATGGAAAATAGTAGATAGACTACTGTGAAGGGACTGAAGTGTAACAGGGTGTGCCATGCAAATTATTCCCTCTAGCCTGCCAAAGGCCCTGTCTGTATCTACAGTGGGGGAGAAGTCTTAAATGCAAACACTGAGTTTCCACTGTCCATAATTCAGATCTTTTCTCATAATTCTATCTTCAAGGAAAATGGTTGTTCTAAGCACCCTGCCGGGTGCTGTAGTATCTCATATCTCCCCCTCAGCAGCAGGAGCACTGAAGTGTCCCGCAAGAACACTGATGGATAAGGGCTGCAGCATTCAGCTTTCCCCAGACAACTGTCACTTCTCATATTTAGCCCCTCTTTTTTCTCAGGACATGTGAATGGTTAAACACATCTCCCATCCTCCAGGGATCTGGGATCTAGCTCTCTGCTTCACCTGTTTTAAGGCCTTACTTGCCCTACCTGAGAAATTCCCCGGCATTGCTATCTTTGCTTCAGTGGAGGAGAAGTTGCTGCTGGGACAGAGAGACTGGACAAGTGGGAGCCCCTTTAGTTTGTTTCATCTTTAACATTGCATTGCCAAGGTTCTTCAAAAATTTTAGAAGGGCCCAAAGCAATAATAGCCACTAGAGCCCAGCCCTTTCTTTTGGCTAACTTTGTCTCAGAGGAGAAATCATTAAGAGTAGAGAAAGCATAGCTGGGAAGTCCTAGGGAGGATGGAGACGGGCATACAACTGTGAAATAAATTCAAATATCAGGTGGCTTCGGTGTCATGAAAAAGCAATCCATTAGACCCGTCAGTCAGTAACATAAGCTGAATGTTTAGGAGACAGACGGAACCATTGGAAGCTCAGGAGAAGCCTTGCATATCAATATGAAGTCTCTTCAGGAAAAATGTTTGCTCTAAGCTCCTTATGGGCTGCAATATTTTTTCATTTCTCTCTCTTAGAAACAGTCATACTAATGTAAATTGTTACAGAACTGAGCATTCAAAATTCTTCACTGAATTGTCACTTTTTTAAGCTGCTTTATTAGTTTAATTTTCTTTTTAATTAAAAACATTGTTTAACTATGTGCACACACAGCCTTCACATAGTTAATTTTTTTTACTGTGTATTTTTTAAAAAATGTTCTTGGGTTTGGTGAAGATGTTCTGTTTATTTGTATTTTTTGCCTATAATTCAGTGTGGTACAAACACATTTTTCGTTTCATGGCACCTCCTTTGAACTATGTGCTGGTTTAGCAAACGGCCAGGGCAAACTGCGGTCTGCATTCTGGGGTTATGGGAATGGAGAAGAAGGCAT
>VZRW01006525.1:718392-730220 GCA_013398125.1 Aegotheles bennettii | reverse complement strand
GACAAAAGGGAAATAAGCATTCATCATTAATAGGGAAAAAGTTCTTATCAAAGGAAGTGATGCTAAAATTCACTTTGGACTGCTAACTAATTCCTGCACTCAGCCTCAGAAGAAATACTTCAAAACAAAATTTTAAGTTTGTAAGCTTTATTCTGATTTTATTCATTAAACAGTAACAGAATGTTACCCTCTGGTCTAGGTGGCAATGGATCTTCATATAAAATTTTTTCAACTAGTTCAGAAAAGCTGTCCGAGAAGAACGGTGGTTTTCCTACAAACAAACAGAAGTGTATTTCACAGATCAGGCAAACTTCAAAATGGCTGTCAGGTGCAATAATTTATTACACTAAGGAAACATCCAAAGAAATAAACACCTTCAGTCTGAACTCTACCAAGTTCTCTTGTCAATTCAAATACAAAACCCTGGATTAAATTATTCTACGATGAACAGAAAAAGAGACTAAAGACAGAATCAGCACCAAAGATGGCATAATGGAGGTCAACATGATAGCCCTGTATGAATCAGCAATGAGACAAGAGGAGAAGGTCTAGGCAGAAGTCTCAATATCCATGTAATGATGTTGATCCAACAGATCGGTGTATTGTTTAAGACTTCAGAAGGTTGCACTGTAATTCTCTTTTGCAATAAAATTTTCCTTCCAGCTGCAGCCAACACTAGCAGGTACTTATCTGCAGGAAACCCAATGACTGTAGTTTTATAGTTTTAGTGAAAGTTTTCTCCCTAAAATGTCAAACTAATGCACACAGAGTTTAATGCTGAGGAGATTGTAAACATTACACTGTCGAAATTTGAGGACTGCTATAATTTTAAATCACAGTATTTTGGACATACAGGTTGGTTAGTATCATAATATTTAGATCACAGTCAAAAGGACTACTTAATAGTATTACTTCATTTGATTATTTGATAAAGTCCCTTTTTTTAAATACAGTCAACATATTCTTAAAGCAATCTTAAAAACCAGACTTAAGTTTTTCCTACATTTTAACTTCACTAAAAAGTTGACAAAAATTTACTCTGAGACCACAACCTATGTTTCCACTATCAGATATTAAATAGATTCACAAACTTACAACCTGTGAACATTTCATAAAGTAAACATCCCAAGGACCACAGATCACTGGCTTTGGAGAAGTCTCCTCCCCTTATTGCTTCTGGGGCTGTGTATAACAGAGAGCCTACAAAATACAGTAAGTATAAAGAACTGGTTATTTATTCAGTATTTATCCTGCTCTACACTTAAAACTTTGTCTCCACACTTCAGTGAGATAGGGATTGTCTTCTCTTAGTGTCAAATATAAGTATCAAAGGAACTTCTCTTTTACTGCATTATGTAGAATTATATATGCTATTTTGTTGTTTATTTCACTTCTGTTAACCAAGCGGGCTTGCATTACACTGTAATAACAGTGATTAATGCAAACAATGTTCTGATAACCTTAACAGCTTCCAGAGCCAAGCAAATTGAGCAGAATGGTAAGCCAACATAATTCTCATGTGAATAACAGAAATAATTACGTTACATCAGGTTTTTGGTTTTCTTGTTCTAAAAGCTAACCCAAGACATACTCATACTCTATCATGAAAATAGAAAACTGTTACAAAACTAAGTAGCTAGCCAATTAGTCACTGATCTAAACTAGTTATAGCTATTTTCACACTAAAACACTATGAAAATATCACATATTAAATTATAGCAGCTCATTCACAAACCCCTTTTGTCTTGATATAAAAAAGAAATATACAGTTTCTATTTCCACAGCAGTTCCCATCTAAACACTAACTTGCTTCTCAAAAATCTCTAAAAAATTACACAAACTCAGCAAATATGTCAATTCCATAGTCCTTTTAGCTTATTTTGGATTCCTTTGCTCTTGGATTTTATTTTTTTAAGTCACATCATTAACTAGACACAGTCATTAACTAGACACATCAAAACAGCTGTTCTGAAAGGCAACAGGAAAGAGATTAAATTTGTATTTCTTCCTGAATAAAGATCTGATCTTTACAGCTAAGTATTGAGAGCTCTCTTTGTTCCCATAAAATATTGTCAAGAATTCCATTGTTCCTAGTAACAGTACTTGCTATGACACATCATTATCTTGAAAAGAGAGGTCTGTGATATGCTCCGAGATGATGACTAATAAAAGATTTAGGGGATTAAAACCAAGTTTCTGATTTTCTTATTCAATGAAAAAATAACAGTATTTGCAGCCTCCTGTATTTGCATGGATCTGTCTGTTGAAACTAGAGCACAGTAACCTTCTCATACTTTAAAAAGAAATTATCATTCTTAAGTAAAAGGTACTGAAACAGTCAAGCCTCAAACCAGAAATCACTTGGACCATTTGCACCAAAAGGACAACGAAGGTACAGCAGTGCTAAGTCTCCAATGAAAGAAGCAACAGTTCTGTGTACTACTTGCTGAATTTTGTGTATACATTCCAGAAAGTGGAATGGAAATGGTCATGCTTTCCATAACAAAGACACTGGCAAACACATTAATCTTTACAAACAATAACACAGCAATTAATTACTTAATTTCTCTACAAATTTAGTCAGCCTCAATAGAACAATGAACAAGTATTTTATTTCAAAGTTGTCTCTCCAAATTACTTCAAACAAAGGCTTTTTCCAACTTTCACTCTGTCCCTTTGGTATAAGTTAATTTTGACTAGTAAAACCACCATACCTCGAAATCCGTTTTTCAGGTGTCTTTGTGGAGTGCTTTCACTGACATCTCCTTCGCTTTCTTCAGATGGAACTAAAGCAAAAAATTCTTCCAAGTTTTCACCATCCACTTTAGCCAAGCAAAAATTACTGAATTTCAAAGTGCCAGGTCCTTCCAGCAAAATCTAGAAGAATAAATATAATCTAACATTAAAGTATCATATACTAAAACGGATGACTGGCGAAGTTTCCAATGCAAAGTATAAAAATAAGTAAAAAAAAAAACCCAAACCACAACTCACAATCTCAAACCATTTAAGTATATAGAAATGATCACTATAAAAGAAAACTTTTTCAGTGTTTTCAGTTAAGTCAACACCAATACTGTCTTTTTTCTTACAACCAGAGATTACAGAATCTCACAATGGAACCACTATTGGTTGCACTTTTGTTTCCTTATTATTAAATCTAAATAAACAATGATGTTACTATAGAAAAGAAATTAGGAGTAAAATTGTATAGGAAAATAACAAGTGCAGTAAAAAGAAACATCTCCATTTGAGGAGAAAAAAAATTAACTTTTCTAATTTTATTTAGCAGAAAATTCCAAAGATTTTCTCCAATGATCGTGAGAGTTTTCTTTATGTGGTCACTGCTTATTCTTGTAATTAAAAGCTTCATAATAAAAAAAAAATGTTTTTTAGGAAAATAGCCCCTTCAGTCAGATGAGGGAAAAATAGGAAAAAAACCCAAATAGTCTTACTTTAGCACTCCATATTTTGTGTTTAAGGAGTACTTCACAGCAATATTCTTCTCTGGAAAAATCAAAGGCATTTCCATTATGCTTTATTCATATATTCTTTTTACTGCCTTTAGAACCACAAATAACAGAAGCTGAGTATGGTTGTGCAAGATTTTACAGAAAACTCGGAGGAGGGCAACTTTATCACTTACAGATCAAGATCAAGAACAATTCATTAAGCAAGAATTTTTGGTTATAGTTATATTCTGGTTACTACATAAATTAAAAACAAATGTGGACTTTGACAAAACTATACATAAATTTCACACACAAAAAATCAGAAACTGTATAAAGATTTGTAATTTTATGCAAAAGTAGACGATAATTTAAGTGGCATTTGGAAACGATACAGAAGGTTATTAACAAAGAAGTTTTAGTTAACTTTACTCCCTCATTAACATTTTCTATGACTTCAAAATCTTCTGCAGCATGGTAGAATAGGTATAATAATAAAGCTATATGTCCCAAGACAGAAAACTAAAAACTTTCATTAATTCAAACCAGTACACCAAATCAAAAAGAATCTACCACATGGTATCAAATATACAATATAGAAAAAAATCAATTTGCTCATAAAATAATCAAGCTATAGACTTGTCTCTCATTGTCTTCACATATATTGAAAAGCTCAACGGGCCTCCAATATGAGGTAAGCCTCTTTCAAACAGTAAAACAGAAATAACAAATTAAATGCTGATAGCATACGAAGTAACATGCAGTGTCCCCTATAAATAAAACTCCTCCTTACCTTTCCAGGTGTCAGTTCACAAAAGATAATCCCAAGCTTATGAATATAGTACAAACCATTAACCAAATCAACACCAAATTCTCTCACTACATCTTCAGGTAGATGTTCATCTTGAGCAATAACAGATTCTAGAGAACCACCTGAAAGAAGTTTACACATCATCAGCTAGGGCATATAATGAACACACCATACAAATAATTCCCAAGGACATTATATTAGCCTCTTTAAAAGATGTCAAGCAAAAATAATTATCAGTAGATAAAAATATTTCCTGAGAGTGTACAGAATATTTCCAAGATGTACAGAAAAAAATAATCTATTTCCAATACCGTGACAAAAATCTTACTTTAGACTACAGTTAAATTGAGTGCATGAGTTCAAAACTACTTTAATATTGATTTACTTTACAAAAGAAACAGACGGGAGAAATTGCAAAACTCTGTTCTTTCCCCTTCACCTACTTCTTCCTCACATCCCACCGATTCTCAGGTACGTCATCAGACTCATCCCATTTGAGCCATTCCTGTCCTAACTGTTCACAGGACTTAGACTGACCAATAAGCTTGTGGGAAATGAGACTAACTTGATTTGTTCCTTACTCTCTTTATTATTTGTGCTAGGAAATGAAAAGAGAGCTACCAGTCATTAGAAAAGCTACCAGTCCTTAGAAAACCTCTCAAGTCATTTTTACCTAGCTACACTCCAACTATTCACAATTTGTTCTTAAGTTCCCTTGATTAGTCCTACCTCTTCAGCTATTAAAAACCAACATTATGTCACATCAATGAACATTTAACATACATATGCATTGGACCAGAGGAGAAATCTTACTTCAAATTATTTTTCAAAATGTTTCCAAAATCAAAACCATTTTTATATATAAATAAGATTCTCAAGTTAATAATCATATAATCATTAAAATTTCTCAATGAGAAACTGTGATAAGAAATCTCTTACAAAGAGTCTCTCCATAAATTTTTACCTTTTAAGTTTACCTTACCTGTGCACAATTCCACTACAAGCCAGAGATGGTTGCTTGTTTCATACCATTCATGAAATGTCACTATATTCTTGTGTCTGATTTCATGAGTCAGACGAACCTAGAATAAAGTTTCAGATGTAGGTAACTGAGGAGGGGAGCAAAAAAGCAATATATATGGACTTAAGGGGACAGATACAATACAGCTTTACTCAGGATAAGCTATTTGTTTTCTTAACTCCTCCAATTCAAATATATTTTTAGTTTTACGTGTATGTTGAGGAAAGACAACTTTCCTCACACATTTGCCCAACTCACCTGTTTTTAAAAATATAGAAAAAATGTTTATAGGAAGTTCCCCAACCCAAAATTATAAGCACTCTAACCTTTCTGCACCATTAAAACAATAACAAACTATAAATTAGAATTTGGGGTCAAACTTGCATTCTTACTTTCTTTTCAATGAGAAAGCAAGCATGAGACAAGATGGTGAACACATCAAAAGGAAATAAAAAGAATTTTCCATCATTCTTAAGCTTATCAGGCAAGAGCAGTCATTCAAGGTCCCTGGAAATCTAAATTTCTCTCACACCTACACAGCTTAATTTCTACAGAAGGCGCTGTACCTTGTCAGAGTGGTATGTAAGGGACTAGAAAACATGTTTTATGGGGAATGACTGAGGGAGCTGGGATTGTTCAGTCTGGAGAAGAGGAGGCTGAGGGGGACCTCATTGTTCTCTACAACTACCTCAAAGGAGGTTGTGGTGAGGCAGGGGTCAGTCTCTTCTGCCATGCCCATAGTGAAAGGATGAGAGGAAATGGCTTTAAATTGCAGCAGGGGAGATTCAGATGGGACATTAGGAAAAATTTCTCCACTGTAAGGGTGATTGGGTATTGGAATAGGTTGCCCCGGGAGGTGGTGGAGTCACCATCCCTGGAGGTCTTCAAGAGGCATCTGGATGTGGCACGGGGTGACATGGGTTAGTGGTGATGTAGGTAGGGGTTGGACTGGATGATCTTTAAGGTCTCTTCCAAACTCAATGATTCTGTGATTCTCTAAGGTATCCCTGAGGGCTAAGAGGAATATGCTTCTAAGAAAAGAACGTTTCAATTGAACAGATTGATTCATCACCCAAAAACGATCATTGAAAAAATGAGGGAATAGGAAATATAATTTATCTACTAGAAAAATAAAATATTTGGAATGTCTAATTGTATCAGCTACAGTTTCTTTTCCAGAAAATATTATCGTTTAAAATTTTACTAAACTTTAACAAACCAGAATTTATTTACCTTAAATGCTTTCCCTTCATACAAATTGATTTCTTGTGGGTAAGTAAGAAATTTATTATTTACTGGAAAGTATTACTACCACCGGATTTGTACAACTGATAACAAAAAAAAGCAAACCACTATGTGCAAGTAACTGTTTTTGTAAACTCTCTAACATATCACAGAAACAGTAAGCCTGTAAGCATGGGTTTATGCATGTGATTTAAACAACAACAAAATCAGATGAAAAAATAAATGCATTAAAATAAGACTCATTTTGAAGTATAAGACTTTAAAATCTTAAGAAGCTGATCTACATTGTGACAAACGCCACATAAAGAGCACATGGTACTTTTCTTTTATATTACCTGTGCTACAAGGATTTTGTAAACTATATTTTCCCAGATTTAACAGGAAAAAACATTACTTACCCAGTTTGTTATTTCAGCTCTTTTGCATTTATCAGTGCAAAGAATGGCAACAAAATTAATTGTCCCCTTTCTTCTTCCTTTATAAACAACTGTCTTACTTCCTCTTCCAACCTCTTCATACAGAATGAAGTTCTCCATACTGAAGGATGCTTTACAGGCAAAGGATTGGAAACACAGCATTAGTCTCATAAACAAATAAACCTTTAAAGAAAGGGTACAGGGGGGAGGAGAATTCAAATTTAATACTTATCAGTGTATAGTGTTTACCCTTCCAATTCTTAAAAATAGGGACTACATGTTTCCAGTAAGATTAATCATAATTTAAAGAAGGCCTCCTGTCAGAAAATGTGAACAAAGTTTTGAAGAGATGGTAGAACTTTTCACTTTCAAAGCTCTTAACGTACTCAAAAAGTTACAGATGCACCAGTAGCTACAAATTCTAAATATTTTAACTGTAATTAAGACCATAGTATCAATCTTACGTAGAACTGCTGTCCAAATGAAGCCTTGCCAAATAAGATTGCTATTTCTGCCCAAGTGCACTTCAGGCAAATGTGCCTCTGCAGCTTTTCACAATGTAGTTTACACCTGCCAAACAACTGATTTGATCAGCATAACTGAAAAACCCAGGACTTTGTGAATATTAGTGTTTCTACCAATGCTAAGTTGAATGTAGTTTTAACAGCTATAGGACTCAGTGTTAAGAATTTTTCATAGCTAGAAACAATTCCTTGCAGAAAAAAAAACTGTAAACTTATAGAATCATAGAACTGTTTGGGTTGGAAGGGACCTTTAAAGGTAATTTGTTGACGAATTGTGGGAATTGACAGTTACACTGGAAATTCTATTTGTAACTATCATTTTTGTCTCAAGAATTGTATATGCTTTAATTTGCGTACCGAAACAAACAAAACATTTGTCATTTGTTGCAAACCCAGCAAGTGGCGTTTATATATTTAAATAGTTAGTCTCTTTTCATAAAAGTCTGGTTAACTCTTTTGTTCCATAATCATTTTCTCTGAGAATCTCAAGGCTGTTAGAGAACAAAGAGCAAAAATTAGAGCAACCACAACACATGAAGTGGGAGCTCCACATCGGCTTTCCACCCTGCTCTTGGCTGTTCACAGGATCACAGAATCCTAGGGGTTGGAAGGGACCTCGAAAGATCACCTAGTCCAACCCCTCTGCCAGAGCAGGGTCACCTAGAGTCCACCACACAGGAACACATCCAGGCGGGGTTTGAATGTCTCCAGTGAAGGAGACTCCACAACCTCTCTGGGCAGCCTGTTCCAGTGCTCCGTCACTCGCACAGTGAAAAAGTTTTTCCTGATATTCACATGGAACCTCCTGTGCTCCGGTTTGCATCCATTGCCCCTTGTCCTATCATTGGTCATTACTGCAAAAAGCTTGGCTCCATCGTCCTGACACTCACCCTTTACATATTTGTAAACATGGATGAGGTCACCCCTCAGTCTCCTTTTCTCCAAGCTAAAGAGACCCAGCTCCCTCAGCCTTTCCTCATAAGGGAGATGTTCCACTCCCTTAATCATCTTAGTGGCTCTGCGCTGGACTCTCTCAAGCAGTTCCATGTCCTTCTTGAACTGTGGGGCCCAGAACTGGACACAATACTCCAGATGTGGCCTCACTAGGGCAGAACAGAGGGGGAGGAGAACCTCTTTCGACCTACTAACCACCCCCTTTCTAATGCACCCCAGGATGCCATTGGCCTTCTTGGCCACAAGGGCACATTGCTGGCTCATGGTCATCCTCCTTTCCACCAGGACCCCCAGGTCCCTTTCTCCTACACTGCTCTCCAGCAGGTCAGCCCCCAGCCTGTACTGGTGCATGGGGTTGTTCTTCCCCAGATGCAAAACTCTGCACTTGCCCTTGTTGAACTTCATTAAGTTTCTCCCCGCCCAACTCTCCAGCCTATCAAGGTCTCTTTGAATGGCAGCACAACCCTCTGGTGTGTCAGCCACTCCTCCCAGCTTAGTGTCATCAGCAAACTTGCTGAGGATACATTCTGTACCCTCATCCAGGTCGTTGATGAAGATATTGAACAACACCGGTCCCAGTACCTACCCCTGAGGGACTCCACTGTTCCCTCAGGTTAAGAGCAGAGGCACAGAATCCCAGTATCAGCATATTCCAGAAACAGGATATATTGCTAACAGTCCTCAGTGAGCACCTTGCAGTAAGTACTTCCAGCGCCAGGCCAGCTTCACATTCAACGCCCAGTTCTTCCAACCACCAGTTTAACCAGTTCCGAGCCATTTACCATTGCTTGCTCTCAGTTCTACATGACTTCATCCATTTCGCTTACAAAACTACTTTTTCTTCAACAAGACTAGTTCTCGGTGTAGTTATTCTAAAAGCACAGAAAAGCGGGTACTGGAGTGGGCAGGGCAGCAGCAGGATCGTGGGCAGGGACGGGGACGCGGGGCTGCTCTGCAGCTGCCCAATGCCCACTCACAAACCACAAACTCAGCTACACCTTAACTCCTCCAGGAGACACAAAGCTCCCAGAGTGACAACCAAAGACCAAAATGAAGACCGCAGAACTTCCAAGTTTTCAGAGAGGACTTCAAGTGTGTCCTGGTGTGGTGTCACCAGGATCCCAGCTCCCTGCGCTGCCCTGAGCCCCCCCCGGGGCGGTGCCCATGGGGAGCAGCGGTGCCCGTGGGGAGGGGCGGGTGGGTCAGGTGACCCCAACGGGCCAATCCCAGCGCTCTGCCCATGGCGCTCAGGCTGCACGGGCTCCCCAGCGCCCCCTGCTGGCTCCGGCGCTGCTGTGCTCAGGGCTGGGGGCGCCTCTCGCCCCCCCCTGCGCTCCCCGTGTGCCCGGGCCCCGGGTGTGTGCCCGGGCCCCGGGTGTGTGTGTGCCCCTGGGCAAGGGCAGCGAGCACCGGCACGGGGCGCCTTCCCGCCTCCTCCAGGGGCACCGGCACAGCCGCTCCCAGGTTGTTTCTTTGCAGACTGTCGCTGGGACACTGGGCCCAGGCACCCCCACCCACTGCCGAGCCCAGTCTGGGACTGCTCTGGCCTGGACAGGATTGCCACCCGGGAACAGTGGGCTCTGTGTTTGATATTCATTTGTATATATATGAATATATTTACATCTTTGTATATAATTCACCATCTCTATTATTATTATTGTTATTATTTTCTGTTCCATTGACACTGTTCTAGTTTTTCCCACCCTCTCATGTCTCTCTCCCTCATTCCCATTATCCTCCCCTGGGAGGGTGGTGAGGGGATAACAGGGAGCATCTGTCACCCCATTACTGGCCAAACCTGTGACAAAATGAAAATACAACAAAGCATTGGGCAGCACCAGTCAACAAAGTGTCTGTCACTAAAATACTGGTTCTTGCCAGAACCTCAGCCAGGTGCCACAGTACAATTTGGATGATGCAGAATTTACAAGATCCATAGGAACCTCATGGTTCCAATATTTCCTTCACCTAAGATCCAAGACAGAAGTTTTCCTCTCAAAAGAAGAATCTCACTATCACAATTCAAAAGCCTCCATATTTATACTGTCAGTTTGATTTTGCCTAGCACTATGCAGACAGCTGGGTAAAGCCAGTATAACATAGAAAGACCTTTTTTCTACAGTTATCTGTAAGAATAAGGTAAATACACAATGATCAATTTGCCAAACATCCCAAAATAAGGCACAAAGGTATAGCATCAGAACAGATGTAGGTCTCCATTTCCCTATCTCTTTTTTTTCTGATTCATGGATATCATTACACCATTCTTTGTGGTTGTTTTTCTGGACTTAAAAGCTTAAAAATAGACCAAAAAACCCCTAATGTCATCCTCTAGTACACAAAGATTTCAGAATACCAATGTCACAGAAATGCACCCAGTAAGAGACTGACAACCCAAAACCCATCCCCAAAATTCACATGACCACAGCCCCTTCCTGACCTTTCTTCTTTCCTGAGAATACTTCAAATCTCATATGTGCACCTCATCACAAGACTGAAGCAGATACTTGTTAGACAGATGGAAGATATCTTCCTGTTGGTCATATGAAAACCATTATCATCCACTCCTGGAATAAACCATACTAACATATGCCAGGCTCAACAGCAAGTGCAGGAATATCTGGTTATCTGAGACAAGCAAGATCACAGTATGCAAATGCACATTGGGACAGAATGGTCATGGGACAAGGAAGTCTTCATTCCCACCTCATGACTGGCACTACTTGCAGATAAGGTCTCCATTAGCTGCTCTGCAAGAGGCTACAGAGAAAATAGATGCATCCAGTCTTGCATCCCTAAATCTGAACAGGAATGGCTACATCATCATGCCAGGACACCAAGCAGTGGAGCATGACCCATAGGACAGACATTCCACAGCTGGAGCACATTCAGGGGTTTGAAATAAAGCACAAAGAGAGCCAGTAAAGTGACACAAAAAGTGAAAAGAAGTATCATAGAATCATTACAGTTGGAAGGGACCTCCAGGGTCATCAAGTCCAACCTTTATCCCATCATATTCCTGACCATTAGACCATGGCCTCCAGTGCCTCATCAGCCCGTTTTTTGAACACCCCCAGGGACGGTGACTCCACCACCTCCCCGGGCAGCCCATTCCAGTGCCTCATCTCCATCCTGAGATGAGATGGCAGCTGTGGAGGCCTCCACACCACCTGCAGTGAAGCAGGTCTGAAACTCCACGGGAGCACCCAAAGCAGCAGAGTCCCGTTGCCAAGGGCACTGCATTTGCTCTGGGCAGGATGCAGGTCCAGGGGCACCAAGGAGAGGCGGGTCCAGAAGCACTCCTTCCTTCCCTTGGTGAGAGCCTGGCCGGAACATCGCGAACACAGCAGCGCACGCAGGACCCGAGATCGCCTGCGGTCAAAGCCCCGCCAAGAGCGGCCAGCTCGG
>VZRW01006525.1:684727-708133 GCA_013398125.1 Aegotheles bennettii | reverse complement strand
CTGCTCCCCTGCTCCCCTGCTCCCCCGCTCCCCTGCTCCCCCGCTCCCCTGCTCCGCCGGCCGGGGGGCCAAGCGAGCGGGCGGCCGAGCAAGGTGCAGCGGCTGCTCCTCGGCCCCGCAGCAGCAGCAGCGCGACCTTCACAGCCCGCTGGCTCGGGGCGGGCGCAGCGCCTCTGCTGCCCGTGCTCTTCTGTCCCTCCCGCCCCCTCGGAGGGAAGAGGCGGTTGAGTGCGATGTTTGCCGAAGGTCAGGAGCCGCCTGCAGAACCTGGCCTGGGGATGAGCGCCGGGCAAAGCGGAGCTGCTGGCGGGGGAGGGACCCCGCGGGGGGGGGACACACGGACACCGGCTCGGTTTGTGCGGTGTCCGGGGTCACAGCTGGCTCGGGGAGCTGCACCTCTGCTTGAGATGACTAAAATCTTCCATGATGGAGTGGTTTGGTTATTTATTTATTTATGTATTTCCAAGTTTGGAATCCTAGTGCCAGCTTTGGTTTGCAGCTGATGATTTTGGACTTACTGTTGAGCTCAGCTTCTTTTCAGGTAAAACTGGGAAAGAACAGGAAATGTCAAAAAACCGGACCATGTGCTAAAGGGTGGGAGCCCAGGCTTTCCCCCCTTGCTCAGGCTCTGGGAGAAGCCTCCCGTGCGGACACTTTGCTCTGTCCTTACTTGACTGTAACCTTATGTGAACCTTTCAGTCCACCGAGATTAAATCATGGGTGTAATGGTCTTTGCAATCAGGAAAGGAGCAGCAAAAAAACCCAACAAAACACCAAAAAACCCTAAGCTAAAACAAAACCAAAGCAAACAACAGTTAGGATGAGTACTCTGCCATATGTGCGTGTTTCACTGCTGTGCGTTACATGGTTTCAGGTACAGTGTGTAATGCCCTGGCTTCTGTCCATGCTGGAAGTGAACTGCATTTAATTGTGGCTGTTCCTGGTACAGAGCTTCTGGAGTCTCCACAAGCAGCCTGAAGGAAGGAGCCTTGCTCCCCAGCCCAGGAACCGTGCTCACGAAGCTGTGCCTTCTCTGTGGCACTGCAACCTGTCTTAATTGAGCCAGAGCAACCTGTGATGGCAACAGATAAGAAAATAATTTTGGGAGCACATAAGACAATTACATTAAGCCATGATTATAGCTATTACTACTGTGTTTTTCAATTAGCATCGTGATAAGGGAGGAAAACCAGAAGGGTAGGCAAAGGTTTTCAGCTTTTAGTGTGAGTTAAGTGAAGACCAGACATCTGGTTTGTTGGATAGAATTTAAATTTCTATTGAAGTGAAACAAAAGTTTCTGTCAGCTGCATGAATGAACTCCCACTTGCTCATGGAGTTAACTGCATGGTGGATGACAGTTGTGGAAATAAGTAGGGTCTCCCTGGATCTAGTGAAAAAACAAACAAAAATCTTGTAGTTCATAACTGAGCTTGGTGCCCGTTCTAGAGCACTGGGTAGCACGCCAGGAGGCTGGGGAAGCATTCAAGTGATTAGGCACATGTATAAATGTATGTGTTGGTCCGTGTTTGGTATGTGTATGCATAAAATCTCAGTGAAATCTGAAGTTAGTGCTGCAACCTCTGAGCGTCTGACTGGTTTAGTCCAGAGTCCTGACGAGTGAAGCAGTACCAGCATGTGATCTGCAAGTTTTGCCATGTATATTAATGGATGTTAACTTGGCACTCTATCAGTTTGTGGAATGCAGGTGAGAGTTGGTGGGAACAAGAGAACTTGCATGTATGGGAGAGCAAGATCAGCTGGAAAAGATTTGCCTGGAACTGTTTGGAACTCCTGTTGTTCCTCTGCTGCAGCTCACACCTGAGTTCTGTATTGCTTCACACGTTCTGTCTCTTGCAACAGATTGCTAGCTGCTCTTGTAGAAGTAATTTGATCCTAACCCTTCCATTTCCTCTGAGGATTTTCTTCTGAGTTTTGAAATATTCTAGCCAATCTACTTTGGGAAAGAAGAATGAGATCAGTATTACAGAAATGAGTGCAGGTTAGATATTTTGGCTTTAAATGTGCACTTGATCAATACTTTTGTTTCTTACTGTTGTCACTGTATATATGTGAAGTTAGCACTAGAAAAATGCTGAGACTTCCCACTATATCTGCTATGACAGACAGTAAGCCGAATGCAAGGTATTTTTTTTCTAATAGCTCAGTAGAAAGAATTCTCAGAATAAGTGCTGTGGAGGCAGCATCTGCAATATCAAAAGGCAAGAAGTTAAAACCAAACCTTTCACCCTTTCTCAAAGCTGTGTGCATTTTTCTTCTTAACAATTTGCTAAGTTACTTACAAATTCCCTTGGGAGAGGGGAGATAATGAGAAGGAAGTCAGTGTATGAGTCATGTTTGTTTGAAATCTATTTCTTTCCAAAGTTTTTAAAATAACTTTCCTTGATCTCCAGATTTGGGGTGGTTTAGTGCTCTTGCTACTAGAATCAGAAGTAGCATTTGTGGGATGTCATCTGTTTTGTGTTGTCTGGATGTTGCACATTATGAGTGGAACTCAAGCCAAGGTTTGTTGAGTGTTTCTTGTTAGTTTGTAAAAAATGGTATATTCTCTGGTTCAGATTTTGAAACTGATAACCTTTCCCCCCTGCCCAAATAATGACTCTTCTGTTTGCAAAAATGGGCACCACCTCTCATAAGTCTCCAGTACTAGGCCAGGTGCTTCTTCATCACTGTAACTTTCTGAATCACCCTATTTCAACTCTCACAGAACTCAGTTGCTTTCATCTGCTGCTTATTTCACAATACTTCCATATTAATGCAAGAACAGACAGACCAGTATGACATGAGAAGTCCTGATAACTAGAGTATGGAATTGGGAACTGTCTTTTAGCCTGTTGGTCAGAGAACTGTTGTTGATAGGTGGGCTGTTAGATGTGGTACTGCATTCATTTTGAACCATCCAGGTTTCCAGATGTACATAGCAGTTCTGTCTCTGTAGGAAGCTCAGTGTTTTCACCAAGATCAAGATTAAAGAATTACACTTAAATTGCATGTAAAGTGACAAAGGCATACTGGCATCTTCCTGTCTGATGGTCACAGTGTTACTGTATCTGCTGTGAATGAAATTGTTTCTCATGGGATACTAAAAGGAAGGGATATTAAAAGGAATAGATTTTAGTAGTGGCTGCACACCAAGGGGCTTTCAGAGTTACCACAAAAATGTATTAAGTAGGAGAAATGCTTTCTACTCACTAAATGACAGCTGTTCCATCTCAGTTCTAGGCAACTCACTTAATGTACAGAGCTTTGTAATGCTGGGTCTGTAAAGCTGCTTTGTGATCTACAGTGCCCGTGCTGTGCAGGTGTGCTTCTGAGTCGCGTTTGTATCATTAAAACTCCCCGAGCAATGCTGATGTCTCCTTGGAATGCTGCACGGTTCTGGGGGTTGAGTTGTGAGATAGTGCTACTGGGAGAGATAAAAATCTTGAGAATTAACTTCTGTTAATGTTTGCTTTCCAAGTTACCAGTTGGTGTCAGACTCGAAGCCTTCCTGCTTGCTGTGCGGATTGACTGAGGTAGCTGTGTGAGTTTACAAGCACTCCTATTTTACTTCGTAGTGAATAATGTGATGTCTCCTCAATACGTTTCAGGAGTTCACTGCTAACATTCTTTGTCGAAAACTGTCCTTTATTTGAACTTTGATTCATCAATATTTCTCTTTTTACTGGCGCCTATTGATTAGAGTGCAAAAAGTCATGCTGTATAGTCATCCTGCTCATGGTTGTCCAGCTAAGAGGCTTATTGATAGCACAAACAGATTAGCCTAGAGATAATTCTTAGATTCAATTATGCTGGCAGATTTGCTGTATTTAAATTGGTTAGTGATTGTACTGCGGTCGATTCCTTCCCTTATCTTACAGCTTCTCCAGATGTAATTGTCTAACCTTGCAGTCCATTAGATGCTGTAAACCCAAACGATGCTGCTGTTCTGTAACTGTTTTATTTCCTTGTGTGTGTGTGTTTTGGTTTTGTGTTTTTTTAAGAATTCTAATTGATTGATGTATATTAGAGCCCTGTTGGTTTTGTCTGTTTTGTGGCATTAGTTTAGAACACTGTACCAGTCAGAGAAATAGAAAGAAGGAAGGAAATGTGAGAAGAGCTTGGTTTAAAAGCTCTTGCAAAGTTTAGTTATTGACTTGTTTTGACACAAGACTGTGTTGCTGTGCAGCAGAGCAAATTTTTCCCTGGCTGTGGATTCCCTCTTCTATCCTCTCCCATATTATGGTGCTGGGAATCAACTCCCGTGACTTAGCTGAGACCTGTTTTTAAGGGTTATTTTTGATCAAATTGTTCGTTGTCTAAGCAACTGTTAGCAGTGAGGCACAGGAAGCAACAGGAATAAGTGGCTGAGGCTTTGGTGTCAGGAGGGAAAGTCTTCAGTGAGCATAAGCTGATTTTGAAATTGCTACGCTCTAAGCTCTGGTATAACCAACACCAGTTGCATGTGTCAATGCTGACAATAACCAGGTACATATTCGTGTGTTTCTGGAATATTCTTGACTCTCAGCACCTGTATGAACAGAAAATTACTGAATAGTTGATATTCTTAGGCTATACACAGACATTGTCTTTTAGGATACAGAATGAGAATATATGTAAGAATAAATTTGATAGTTTTCATTTTGTTAACTTTCAGTTTAGTCTGCATTTCTGAGTGTGCTTTCATGAGCCCACAAATTATGGTCTCTGTTATGACTAATACAATCCTCAAAACATAATGTGTAAACCAGTATGACTTTAGATTTATAAAGTAATATAAACTAACCCTAAAAAAAAAAAAGACTTTTCTTTCTGCTTTCTTCACTTGTTTGTTCTTAGCAGGCTTCTTTGGAAAGGCTTTCCCTCTTTAAAAATCACAAAAAATCAGCAGAGCTTTTTTTTCCTTAGCCTTTGTAACATCAGCAGGTAAATGCTATTCTTCATAAACCATAAGAGCAGAAAGAACTACTAAGTGATGTAGTTTGATTATTGAAACTGAGTTTATGGCTGCGTTCTAAAATATTTTGATCTGAGTTAAGAGGGCTGTGTGTGTTTGTAATTAATTTGGAGAAAAGTAATCAAGGTATTTTTCATTAAATGTTGTGTTCCTAGTGAAATAGCCATGTGAAAATTGTTCATGAGTGGTTTGTTTTGGTGTTTGTTTGGGTTTTCTTTGGGTGGGAGTAGGGAAGGCTCTTTGTTTAAAAAAAAACTAAAACCAAAACTACTTATATGACATGTTCTAAAGGGTTTGGAAAGTAGAAGTGAGAGGTTTTATTAAGATAGTCACTTCCCCCCCCCCACTGTTTTTAATTTGTGAATCTCTTGCAACTTTGCAGGAGGTCTGCAGTACCTTTAAGTGTTATGTATAGTAAAGCATGTAAAAGTTATTCCTTAGTTTCTTTTTTGCAGACCATTTGAGGAAATCAGTGGACACAAGGATGAAAATGACTGGTGTAAAGAGAATGCAAAGAAGAGATACAAAGTGATTAAGAGTTTGTATTTCTGGGATTTTTCAGGCAGTGTGTTGTAAAAGAACAAAGTTGAATTGATGGTCCTGTGTGAAGATAGGAGCTTTGTGAAAAGTGTGCCACTTTGTTCTTGGTGGATCACAGCATGGTTAAGGTTGGAAGAAATTTCTAGAGGACATCTGCTCCACCCCCCATGCTCAAGCAAGGCCACATACAACTGATTGCCCAGGACCATGTCCAGACGTTTTCTGAATATCTCTGAAGATGGAGACTCCATGACCTTTCTGGGCAACCTGTGCCAGCGCTTGGTCACCCTCACAGTGAAAAACTTTTTTCTGATGTTCAGGGGGAGCCTTCTGTGTTTCAGTTGGTGCCCATCTTTTCTGATTCTGTCACTAGGCACCACTGGAAAGAGCCTGGCTCCATCCTCTGCACCCTCCCTTTGGGTATTAACACACACTGGTAAGATCCCCCTGAGCCTCCTCCTTTCCAGGCTGAACAGTTTCAGCTCTCTCAGCCTCTCCTCATAGGAGGGGATGCTCTGGTCTCCCTTCATTATGTTAGCACCCTTCACTGGGCTCTCTCCAGTATGTCCATGTCTCTCTTATGCTGGTGAGCCCAAAACTGAACACAGTACCCCAGGTGTGGCCTCACCAGTGCTGAGTAGAGGGGAAGGATCACCGCTTTCATCGAGTTTCCCACCTGTCTTACAGCTGTTAGAGGAAAAACATAAGAAAACCATGCCTCCAGCCCCCCTATGTTTCAGACAAAACATGGAAGAAACTGCTCATTAGTTTTCAATAAAGTTTAAAATAATGCTGTGTTGAGTTGTCCCATCTTTTAATAGAAACCAAAGGTTAGGAAAATGTTCATACAGTGGGAACATTTATAGCCTAAAGGGGAAGAATTAAAACTGGATACATTGAAATAATTACATGCACCTCTGAGGCAATTAGTCAGTTACTGTAGACTGGAACCAATCAGTGCACTTCTGTGTTGTATGTTCACAAGATTTACTCTCCTTTTTAAAAGCAGGTGCTTGTGGTGTCATAGTGGACTTTAATGTGGTTTAGGACTCTGCATGAATTTGATGTCCTAGAGAATACTGGACAACAGTTTTCTTTGAAGAGAGGGGTATTTTTAAAAAAATTACATCAATGTCTGCAGCTTGTGGGAAATGGAGGCGTTTATACTTTACTGTCCTCTTCAATGTTTGCATAAGTGGAACTGGTATTACTAACAACACTGCCCATCCCAGAAAGCCTGGTTTCACCAGCAGATATTGCACAGCTACATGCTTTGCAAGGGGCACCCTCCACTCTTCTGCAGTAAGCAGAAACCTTGCAGTTCAAATCCATGCAAACATGTTGCCCCAGTGGTACCTGTAAAATGGGCAGAACTGGAGGACATTGGAGCAATGTCTAAGTCTTCCGTCTGTCCTTTAAACCTGTCTTGAATGGAATTTCTTTCTCTGCAGCTGTGACTGATCACACTAGCTGTATTTCTGAGATATGAACTGTTGATACAGGGTGATGGGGTGGAAATCAATCTTTCTGGTATTATGGATTCTTATTATAGATCATCTCCTGTAGTCACAAATTGCACTGCCTTCCGAAAGGAACAGTGGACTTCTGTTTTGTTGTCTTAATACTACAGTAATGATCACTTCCAGGAATTTATGGAGGCAGTGGAGATCAGTGTTTACCAGAAACATTACCTTCTTAGAAGCTTTGGTCCTGTAATGAATTCTGCGAACTCGTGTGGCAAGGTTGGCCACCTATGGTTGTATTTCCTGAGGGTTGTGTAATCTTGTCAGGTGTTAGATAAGGGTGCTGTGGGAGGATTTGGGACTGACCTGAGCGCCATAAACTTCTGTTGTGAAGTAATCTGAACTGAAATTGCTTTTTCTGTTTGTCTGAAATGTTTGTAACCTTTGATTACTCTTGTATTTGTTGCCTAGAATTTTACTCCATAATGGACTTCTCAAAAGTCTTATTTTGCAAGACGTCCAATGCCGTTAGAATGAAAAGGCTTGGAAAGGCAGGATTCAGTTTTATTCCAAAGTGGTCTCTGCTGTTGGATGTGTGTTATGTTGTCATTCTTCTGTAGAGAACTTTGAGTTTTCCATGACAGTCACTTGTACTGCTTTTATCTATTACATGAGATATTATTCAGGAATTGTTGCACCTCAGGCAAATGTGACTTTCTTAATACTTCGCCCTTTGTTGCAGTTTGGACAGTTGCTCTATCACCTCACCCCATGTGGGAGGGGGACTCGCGAAAAGGAAAGGAGACCTGTGGGTTGAAATGAAAACAGATTTAATGAAGAATAATAATGAACTGATATTACCCCCAATGCTAATACAAGATACAAAGTTATACTCCTCTCCAGATAGTAGTTGTGAGCTGTGCACTTCCAGCAGTGAGGGGTGAGTGCCAGCACTGAGCATGACAGCTCCAGTGAGAATGCAGTGGTCACAGCAAGCAGAGGAGCTGCTTTAGGCATGGGATAACTGAGACAGATGGGACCCTCTCGGGAAGGCAGCCATGGTAGAATCCCCCCCACATCCTCACAAACTTCCCGATTTATAGTGAGGGTGATGTTTACAGTATGGAATACTTTGGTTGGACAGCTTGGGTCAGCTGCCCTGGGCTTCGCCGGCCCACTGCACCTGGCTAGCTCAAAACTACCCTTGTCCTTGGTCACTACAGAAACCTGCATGCCAGAGCGTCTTTATTTCTCAGAATTGGGTTCTGCAGTCTCTCAAAGCTACAGTTTCTCTGAACAGAATAATGATTTTAGAATTCTGTCCCAGCAAAGCCAGGACACCCTTTTACATTGCAAAAGCTGCAAAACATTCAATGTAAACTTCTCTTGAACTGAGTTTGTTTAAGCACTGATGAGTCACGAAATTGGTCTTCTCTTTCTTTGCAAAGGATGAAGAGGGTCAGCAAGATCAAAACATTTGACTGAAGTAATTCAGGAATTCATGCCAGTACTAGAATTAAGTTCGTTTCTTGTCAATCTGTTATAAGTAAGTCTCTCTGTCTTTTGGGATCAGTGTGTTGTCACACGCTGTGGTATTAGCAGTGTAGGACCTGGCAGGGTAGAGTATCTGAACCAGGCAGCAGCCTCAGCAGACATGAGTGCTACACCTGCTGTTTTTTATTTACAGTACTAATGTTGATAGTGTACATTACTAATCTTCTTACAGCAGGAAAACTCCAGGTTGACCAGAAGACATTCTTTACTCTGAGAAGTATATGATTTGCTCAAGTAATTTGTGTGCATTTTACAAAAATTTGGAATGCATGTCTGGCAGACAGGTTGTTCAGGATAAGATGGTGCTACTATTACAATAGTGATTTTAGTGAAATTTCTGTGTTCTTTGTGCCTTCAGTAAAACTGGTGGACTGTTAAGCTGACAGTGGTGTATTGCTATCAAAAAGGTCAGTGTTCAAAATGGGAGTCTGATGTTTTCACAGGCTGGAGGGACAGCACATCCAAGACTGCCATCTCAGTTTGCTCACTGGTGACTGTTCTAGGGGAGTCAGAGTCTAAGAGCATCTTGTCCATGGCTTAGTAACCTCCCTCCTCTAAAAGTAAACACTACACCTATTTTGTACTATTTATCAACTTTCAGAGGATACTTGCTGCATGTTGACATGAAGGAAGAAAAATGGAAAGTTTTGTCATTAATGTCTTACTGTACTGATATGCTGCATAGGAGGAAAGAGAGGAGGGAGATAAGATTTTTGACCTGAAATGGCTTGTTTTGTTCATGGGAGTATTGCTTTCTTTTTAAAAGAACATACTAAAGCTAGAGATGTTTGTCTAGAGATCATAGCCAAGTGTATGTAGTTTGAAGGGAGTAAACATAGAATCAACAATTCACGTAGATACCTAAGTGTAATGAGAAGGTTCTCAGCCCTGGTGGAGTAGGCAGGTTGATGCCAATGCACTTTGGGTATGGATACTGAATGTATCTCCTAAAAGCAGAGCAGATTTCTTAAATTTAACATTCATTATTTTATTATGGTCTTATTCATTGAGTGATATTTTGTATCTTATTGCTGTTCCCAAATTGTTGATGATACCCGATAGCAGGAAATGTATCTTAATGATATGACCTTAAATGATATGCACAGAGGAGTTGTGGATGTGAACGCTGTCATTGACAGTGTTCAAGGTCAAGTTAGATGGGGCTTTGAGCAACCTGATCTAGTGAAAGTTGTCCCTGCCCATGACAGAGGGTTGAACTGGTTGATCTTCAAAGGTCCCTTCTGTGATTCTGTGAAATGTGGCCTTAAATGTGTTGTCTTGGATCCAAAAGTCCTGCGAATGCCATATGTTGATTTGTATGAATATTTACAGTAAGATTTGAGAACTAGAATGAATTTCACATTTTTGCTAACATTAAACTGATGATTCCTTAAATAATCACATGACTTGTCAGCTGGTATTTAGACAGAAATTGTGATTCAGGTGGACAAAACTGTACTTTTAAATGGTCCTTATTGTTCATTGTAATAAATTTTTTCCTTTAAAAAAATGTTGGTATTAAAGCTGACCTTTCTTCCTTTCTGACTAAATGGATTATTCCTTTGATTTGTAGATCTAGCATGGCTGCTCTTCCAGTAGGTATGAATTCAACAAGAACAAACATGACTCTTGGCTCTTCAGTTGCCAGGCGGTTTCTCAGCTTCAGTTTCATATGACTATTGAATTCCTGGGTAAATTGACACTGAAACATCATCTCTTTGTATCTCCAGAAGAGGCCATTGCTGTTAAGCCTTGAGTTAAGGCTTGTGTAGGTTCTGTAAATTCTGGCTCCGGGCACTCACCTCAGTCCTATGGTGCAATGGGTGAGCACACACAGCAGTGAATGGAAATACTGGTGGTTTGAGTCCTGCCAGGGATTGCTGTTCTCATGGTAATGAAGCCTGGAGGAGCTCACTGCAACACCAATATTTGAAAATCCTTAAAGCTGCAGGTAAAAGTTGGGAAGTGACTGCCTAAAAGTGGGTGACAAGTAACACCAACAGAGTGCCTTGGTTTAGTGGTTTGACTCTTAAAAAAATGTGGTTTCCTGACAAGCAACTGAAGCTGCAGAAGGAGGTGGACTCCCTTCCCCATCCTCACCCCTCCCTCATGCACTGCTGCTCCTATGGGCATGCAGTGGCTCAAAACTCCACCACCCTCTGTCTGCTCTCTCCTGTTTTGTCTCTCCCATCCCCTTGGTTTAGCCCTTCAGCCAGGTTGCATTCCTGATTACATGTCTCTGTGAGGAAACAGAAGTGATGGGAATGTATGGCTTCAGCATAAATGTGTGGTAGGCTGAGGGTGTGCTTTCAGGACAGCCTACACCAATATTAGCTGGAGACAGCTAGGAAGAGGTGTGCCTGAAGGCTGTGCTTTTGCAGCCACATTAGCCTGGTCTCATGCCTTGCTGCCTGGTGTGAATAGTCCTACCTTGTCACAGATCTTTCATGCTGACTGTTACCTGATGGAGAAATAAGCCAGGGAGGCAGATTGAAGAAACATGTTTTGAAAAATTAGTTTTATTTCTTTGGTATTAGTTTTTTTTGCCAGTTTGTGTTTTTTAGGGAATGCTGGAGATGGCACAAAGGCAGGCAGGAGTGTGCAGGCAAGGCCAATTAGTGTTTCATTTGCTGGCTTGGTATAAACCACACCACCTATTTCACATCTGTGCATTGTTATACATCTCTCTTTAAAAATGAGTTCAAAATGGTATCATTTGCCAGTTGTGTGGAAGGAGTGGGTTTTTTGTTTCTTTTTTGTAAAAGAAAGCAGCAAACATAATTTTAATAATCTTGGTTAGCAGAATTGCATGGGAAGGGTTGAATACTCTGTCCTATTTCTGTTATCTGAAATGGTAAATTAGCACTAATTACCTCATCAAGAAGGCTGAGAGGAAGTTGCTAAACACACCTAGCAGCAAGCCTATTGTTTTGATCCTATGACCAGCGGGGATAACTTGAAGATAAAGACATGATACGATATTGTAGTGGGAGAAATGAGTAAGAGGAAATAGGAGGGGCTGCATAGTCAGGAAAATGATGAGTTTGTAACAGGACTTGTTACAGCAGATGTAGTACTGTGTTCTCTTCATTGTTCTTCAGACCTTGCTCTGGAAAAGATAAGCAAGCAGTTGTTATAGTGTGGGGAATACAAGATTATTTTTTTATTATTTAGCTGACTCTTGGACTGAACAGCTATAGAATACTTATTTCAGACTCCAGAAGTTATGAAGACATGAAATTACAGGGCTTCAGGCTGTTCTGGCTCTGATGTGAATCCTCCAGCAGGTAATTAATTTCAGATTTTCCTTTATCTCCTCAGTTAAGAGCCCAAAGAGAGAAATTGTCTATCTCCTTTTCTTTACCGGGCATCTCTTAATGCTGTGTAAAGTTCTGGATAGCAGCTAGTTACAAAGGCATTTGAAAGAGAGCAATTAACAAACAAGGATAAATGGAGCTCATAAAATGCAAGTGAAGGTCTTATTTAAGATTTAGCTCTTGAGACCAACAAACCCAAAACTGAAATAATTTTTTATGACTTTCTTATCTAGATAGCTGTTCACAAAAGATACTGAGAAGTTGTTGTCTAGGAAAACTTATGCAGTATGCCAGATTTTATAATAAACCCCAGAGGCAGCTGTGGTGGCCAATAGAAGTTGTGCTACGTAACTGTATTCTATGTCTAACAAAAACTTCATAAAGTGCCTCTTAAAACTTATCTGAAACAAAGGCATTTCCGAATGAGTGGGCTTGCTCACCTCGTGGAGAATAGATTTTAATAGAAGTTTGAAACTGATGTTTATGGATGCAAATACTTATCAATTATGAGAAGCAGAATATGGCCTTGAAACTCGGGAATGGTTCCTTGAGTAAAATCCAAATCATGAGGCTGTGGATTACTGATTTTAAAGGGTTTGTTTGTCTGGTTGATTGTTTTGGGTTTTTTTTGTCTTGCGGGTTATCTTTGCTCTTTTGGGATGTAATTGCAGGAGCACTGGCTATGACCTTAAGATTAAAATACTCTGCTGCGATGAGCTCTACCCAGTGTATGTTTGTTTTACTCTGTATGGAGCTTTTGTAGTTGTGTACTTCTAAATGACCACAAAGCAAATGAGAGCATGAAACAATTCTGTCTTCTGCACTTACAAATAGCTCTTGTAATACTTATGCACTGATGCTCCTACTTTTTTATTGTGCCCTCGGGTATAACACTTTGTGGTAAAGTACGTGTGCAGCTTAGATGAGAAGAAGACATGAAAAGGAGCTAATGTATTTCTTGGCAACACTGACACTATCTTTGCAGCAGTTCCCGTTTGCACCTATAAGGGTGGGTTTGCAGATGGGGGAGTTTGCTTGTTGGGAGATGGTGTAAACAGGAGGGCAGATTTAGTCTGTTATCGTGTCTCAGCTCAGTGGTGGTAAATGCACCTGAGCGTAGTGATGCTGTTTTCTGCGTTTTGTCCAAGTTTTGCCTTTTGTCTACAGAGCGTGCCCAACTCAAAATCAGTACAAAGCTGCAATAGTATGAGTGTGCTATCCCATTCTGTTAACTCTTACTGTAATACTTACTCAAGACAGGGATATCAATTGGCACAAGATTCAGCCACAGTGAAGTATCTGGTTATTCCATGGCTAATGCTTCTAGGGTTTGCTGCTCTTGGAGCTAAGTTTAGCTGAGTGACTGTCACTAATGCCTATCACCTGTTTGTATAAAGTGCTGAGCTGGTGTGAATCAAACTGTAATTTTGAGTATTAAGGCTGTGTAAGGTAGGAGTCTCATTAAACAAGCTTAACTGTGGTTTAGAAGGCCTCTAGGCTACTCTGTACCTGCATGTCTCTGTGATCTGATGTTACTGATGAGCTTTGTGATTAGTTTATAATGTTAAAACACTCCCCCATCCATCCCCACTCGTCTGCAGACTGTGTTGCAGCAGTACTGTCAGAGACATATTTCCAGAAAGGCTGGAATCGGTCCAAGCAGGAATTATTACAGGTTGTGGTGACGGTGTCTATCAAAGATTGTACTTTGCAGTTATACAATGTTTGCATTGTGTCTCTCTTGTCTGACGTACTCATTTGTCTTGCACCCCAGTCTGTAGTTTCTGAATAGCAAAATGCAAGTTCTATCAGGACAGCTGCTTAATAAGGCACATGTTGAAATACCTAGGGAAAACTGTTTTCTGGATAAATTACAAATAGCTGCGAGGCAGGACGTAGCACGCAGATAGGTTAGAAAGCATGCAGGTTAATATTCCTGGCCTTTTCCCATCAATAGCTTGGTCTTTTAAGTAGTGTGGCTGAGCAGTTGTAAATTGTATGCAGATATTGGTGTATTGGATGAAACAGAACACCAGGTTGTAAGGGACCTCGAGGATCATTTGGTCCAATAGTGCCACTGCAGTGTAAACGGGCAGGGTCTGTCTTCTTGAAGTGTGAAAGTACTAACCCATGTAGAAGCACTTCTTGTCTCTACCTGCTTTCAGTCATGGGGGACTTGGAGCTACAGTATGTGGCACCAGAGAGGTGTGGAAAAGAAGTTTGGGTCTGTAGCAAGTGAGGAAACAGAATCTTGGAACAACAGGAGTTGTGTGCCCACTTCAAGCCAGCAGTCATGAGCTGACTTACGCAGGAGAACTTTGTTAGTTCTGCAGATCGTTTGTGCCTCTGAGAGATTATACTTGGTTTGTGAACAGTGGTCCTTTCTGCCAAGTTGAAGGACATCATGTGTCTTACTTGTAGTTACTGTATCTGTTACACAAGCAACAGCTCAGCAACAGGGGACTTCTTTGATGTGTCTGATGTCAAATTTATTTTTAAAAAGCAGCGCAATTAAATATTGGTGCCAGCCCAGATCTTTGCCGCAGTCAACACTTGTGTCACAGCTGTTGCTGCCATTGCATAGTTGGCTCCCCAGTTGCAGTTTAAGGTGGGAATGAAGTTGAGTTTGCCTTATTTGCACTGTCAGAAATCGACAGCATGACCACACACGTACAACCTTCTGTAGGTAATTGTGTTGTACAATTTTTAGTAATGATAAGAATTCATGATCAAACTGAGTTACAGCCCCTAACAGTATTTCATTTCTATAGATGCTCTTCTGCTGCAGGTTTTTGTTTCTCCTTTGACCTAGCTCTTGCAAATGTTTAGGTTTTGGTTGAAAAGGTGGGACAGTTTGCCTTGCTTCTTAAAATACACTTTTTTTTTAATAGTGAAGTCAGAAATAGGAGCATGTGTGTAGTTTAATAGCCTAATTGTGAGACTTGAGGAAAAATTGCTACCTTCTAACTCTGAGAGAAGTTATGGATCAGATAGATGGCTAGCAGAGGAGTAAGGCACATAACATGCACGACTGTGTTTTTCACAGTCAAACTGATTACTGTAACTGGGCTGATCTTATGTATTAGCCTTTCTGAGACTTCAATGCTTTTATCTAGAACTAAAAAGTAACTTGCTCTGTATTTTATCCTCTTTTCCCTTTGTTGTTCAATGATGTGGTGCAAATTAAGAAAGATTATCTGCTAAATGGCTCTTACTTTAAAGTGGGCCAACATTGTTGCACAGTGTGGGAATTTATAAAGTGTTGTCTTTATCTGCTTTGGGGTTTTTGTCCCCTCTCTCCCTCGTGGGAAATGAGAATGAAAACATTCTTTGATGAGGATGTTAGTGTCACATATTGGTGTTTTATAGTAGACCAATTAAATGGGTTGTTCTTGGAATTTGGAGCTCAGTATTCAGTCTGTTGTTACTGTGGATACAGTAATTTGCTGAAGTAGCCACCCCTTCATGCTTTGCCAGTGGCTGGACTTGGCCGTGGAATGCTCGCCTCTCCTGTCTGTGCTGGAGGTGGTCAGTGGTTGGGTCAGGTCTGGCCTTTCATGGGTGCACCTGCACACAGTAGATTAAATATTAAACTGAACTCATGCCTGTTGACTGCTGGAAGCTATCTGTGTTTTTGTGTAGATGAAAGAATAAAGAGGACAGAGGGTGGACTGAAGTGTAATTAAAGTCTCGGGCACCTCATGCCACTCAAACATTGCTTTCTTTGTTCTCACCTTAACAGAGTCTGTGGTATCATTTTGCTAACCACATCCTTTGGAAACCAGACGTTTCTCTATAACATCAGTATGACAAATACCTGTTAATCCCAGTGCTGACTCTGTGTGAGCTAAAACATAGCTACATTTCCTGAGTTCTCTGCTCTTCTCCCTTCTTTTCTTTCCCCTTTGAAGTAAAGGTTTTCTTCTCTACAAACCAGCTTTTAAACATCTTTAAAAGAAAGTGGATGTAAACATTTATTTCTAAGTAAACTAAACAGACAGGAATGGAAGGTACGCCGTGAGTTTAGCAGAGAAAAAAAACCCAATGGCTCTGTAATACACTTAAGTGCAGTTAAAGTGTTTTATCTTTCTAACCCTGGATCACTAAGACTTGCAGTTATTTTCTCAAGTAGTTTCATTTTATGGAATAGGGAATGCTCTGCTAAACTGGAATTTTGTGAAAGGAGCATGGGGAAATCCTATGAAAACATTGACCGTTGAACTACTTGAAATGGGGTCGTTTCAACTTGCTTTCTGCACTGGTTCTTTTGTCAAATGCAAATCGAGTTGAGAATGAATGAACGTGTCCAACCTTTGCGTGTTTCTGCACTTTGCCTGGGTTGGGGACTAGAGTCACAAGTGGTCACATGAGTCTGTGCTGAGATCATTAGACTGGGGACACCAGCTGTGCTATTATTAGGGGGCTTAAAGTCCGTGGCAGATGTTCTTAGGCTCTCTTCCAGCCCCCACATATGGTGCAGTGGAGTACATGGAAAAAGAAATGTCTGAGAAATAGTTTTTCCATTTGACAAACATTTGTTGTTTTTTTCCCCATGCAACTGGGCAAGATATTTTATGTTAACTTGCATGTATTTAAAACCAGTCTGAAGCATTTGAAACAGAAGAGTGAAAAAAGTGGTCATATGAGAATAAATGTAAGTGCTTTGTTTGGAAAGTGGGAGGGCTAGCCAGGACTCGAGTGCATAGGTGCAAGTGTTCTGCCATTCATGTATTTGTTTTGTGTTTTCTTTGACACTGCTGTTTAGACAGGGCCCTTGTTTGACTACTTTTTGTGCATTTATATCATGTAAAGCTGTTTCTGTGAAGATTTTGAATGTATGCGATATGAGACATGAGATGTAATATGCACAGAGCGAAGAGGTATCAGTAATGTGGTGTGAACAGAGCTACTTATTCTATTACAGTGGTATAGCATAGAGCATTGAGAAAAGCATGGGTTTTTCTTTCTTTTTGTCATAGTAGGAAAAGGGTATGTATGTCTTGTTTTGAATATGTAATTTGTGTCCTTTCTGCAAGTCAGTTAACCAGTGTAAATATCCTTGAAATATAAATTGCAAGCTGCTTGGTATTCTGATACA
Organism: Aegotheles bennettii; assembly: GCA_013398125.1. Classification (NCBI taxonomy): domain Eukaryota; kingdom Metazoa; phylum Chordata; class Aves; order Caprimulgiformes; family Aegothelidae; genus Aegotheles; species Aegotheles bennettii. Next base: position 691,207 of record VZRW01006525.1, on the reverse strand, counting down.
CTCTGTGTTGTACAAAATGCAAAAAGGAGGTGTCTGCCAAGAAAGTGCAAGGCTGACTAAATGGCAAACCAAAGGTCCATGAGGAGCTGAAGAACGTGAACTATTTATAATGGGTAACAAGTATGTCCCTATTTCTTGTGTTACGGGTTTTTTGCTTTTTAACTATGTAAGCATGTTGTTGCTAAGCAGAACAACGAATGTTTAAACAATTCCCCATGCATCATCTTTTCCTTTAGTGTGTGGTGGTTTTTGAGCTAAATCAGCTGGCATGCTGCATGAGTTGCTCTGTGTTAAACACAAAGGGGAGAAAATGCAGCACTTGGTAAGTTTTTATTTTCATATGTCCATCTCTCAACTTCCTAACTGTAATCAGGTAGCTCTCTCATCCAGAGCTTTTTATTATGATTAAGGAGAACAGTACCCAAAATAAATAATCTAACATGCAATTCTTGCTGGGACTCTCATGTTTTTCCCATGCATTTTCTCAGTGCACATTCCGATGTTACAGGTACAGACCATATAATTGATGAGAGAGTCTGGATACTTGTTCTGTGCATTGTTTTATCTGACACTGAAAAAACAATGTTGGTGACCTAAGGGGTTTTTTTCCTTTTTAAGTCAGTGAACTGGGATTTTAGTCAAGTGCTAGGGCCCATGTCTAGGTGCATGTTTCTGGCAGGAGATGCGTGTCTAGATCTAGTCTGAATGTGAGTCCCCTTTTAGATCTCCCCATCCCCAAACTGTTAACCTTTCTACTTTGTAGTAATGGTGGTGTTTTAAACCTTCGGAAACCCTGGTAGTTCTTCAGGCTGTTCCCACAATACAGTATAAAAGAGCTAAGTGTCTCCACTTACTGCAGTGTGGAGAACCGTGGGATGTGACCTCAGAAGTCTTTGGTGGCTCATGTGGATGAGCGCTGTTTTGCAGCTTACACCCGGTCATCTGAGAGTACTGCTGTGTGGTTCTATCCAAAGTAAGCTGGTCTGTGTGCTGAAACTTGGCTGTCAATTACTCAGGTTGGTAGCTGTGAGGAATCAGTTGCTACTGGAGTAAAATTGTGACAGTCGAGGCATATAGCTCCTATGAGAACAGTGCCTCCTGTGTTACTGGCATTACAGTGCAGGACCCAGCAAAAGCTTAAGAGGATTAGGTGCAGTGGGTTGCATTAAACCTGACTGCTTAATCAGGAGGACTTTTTCCTGAAGATTATTTTGTTGGCAAAACTGAGAAAATCAGGATCTTGATGAGCTCCAAAGGGTTACTCTGAAGGTTTGGAGCAAGCGAAATCCTAGCGGGCTAATGTGACTGGTTAGAACAAGTTTTTCACGGGTAATAGATGAGCTGTTGTGTCTGCGTGATGGGAGAAGGCTGTGGTAAATGTGCTTGGGGCATTATACTTTCCTTGATAGGTAGCAGCCCTTGTTTGACTAGAATCCAGTATTTATATAGCTTCTTATAGTATCAACAATTTTCTGACTGGAAAATAATTGTTTAGATTAAAGTGGTCAAGTCTTGCACTGAGATTATTAAGCCCTGGTGAGCTGCCCTCCCCTGCCTCAGTTCTGAACTTCAGCGACCTGTCCAATTCTCTGTGCTTGAGGTGGGAGAAGAGGATTTGTTATAAACGTTTCAGAAATGCATTTTGCCCTCCCAAAGGAAGCAGTTTGGCACGTTAAATCTTAACTTCCAGGATTCTCTGCGACTCCTGTGATGCCATCGGTGATGCTGGTTCACACGCCTCTTTGGGCAGAAATCACTGCTATGTGATGGGTTCAGGATAAACAGTTACCAGTTACATTTCAATTTCTCTGTAACTCTAGAATGCTTTAGGCATGCAGATTCTCTTGTGGGTGTGTATCTTTGTGGGTAGATGGATCAACCCTTGGCAGATGAAAATCTCATCCTCTCACTGAACATATGTTCTGAATCTCTACTGCGTGGATGTACAGGAGCCTACTAGCTAATTTCACTCCCTCTTCAGCCTTAATCAATATCTTTTAAATAGTGTGGGAACTGCCATGTTAGGGGCTTATATGTATTTGTTTTATGAAGATTCATTTTGCTAATTGACAGGTTAATAGATTCATGCACACTCCTGCTCTCTGGGTGTATTAATAAAAGGCTGTGATTTAAAAAAAAAATATTAAAATATACCTTCCTCAAGACTGACACTTCTTTTTGTTGATATCTTACAGTACTGAGCATGTTATTGCTTCAGATCAGCAATAAAAAGAGAAACTTACTGTGTTCTAAATGAGTGAAGCTCTGAAGAAGCAGATCTCCCACTCTCTCTCCCTCCTCCTAGTTTAAAATTAGATCTCCTGGCCCATCAGGAAGGGGCTTGCATTTCTTGCTTATTTTCCAACTGTCAAGCAGAGCATGTAGTCAGGCTGAACAAAGCAGCAGCGTCCCTGGATCCTTTTAATGATGTATTCAGAACTACAGTGCCTCCTGATTTAATGAGTACAGTGAATGTATTCACAACTAACAAGAGTGTGCTCATTAAACAGCATTGAGTTAACCATCCTATTCTCTTCTAGCAATCCAACTCATAATTAAATGGTGCCATATCTGAATAAAACACTGGGCTGTCAAATGGAGAGATTAGATGTTCTGTGGGTATGTGTGGTTAGAAAGGATTGTTGGAGTATAAGTAATTTAGCTTAGCTTGCCTCACTGATAGGGCTACTTTTCTTGGCGGGAGCTTTGTGTTTATGAATCCCAACCAACCAAAAAGTTTAAGCTTAAGCAGTTGGCTAAAATGTTAATTTAAATTGTCTTTTAGTTTGTGGCTTTCCATTTTATATTCTGCTGCACTGTATTGTTACTGTTGTGTAAATCCAAAGCGCAGCTGTACTAACTGGAATTACTGAGTGTAACTGAGGGCAGAATTGGACCCTTGGTTGACTTGACTGCTGCATAAACGGAGTCTTATAGTCCTGATGGTTAGGTCAGGACATCTAGAAAATGGAGAGGTCAGTTTAGTGTTCTGGATTGGCAGATGCAAGCTGAACAAAGGGTTGTGCTGCCTAGAGGCATACAGGAGCTTCTTGGAATTATCTTCAATGATGTTAAAATACAAGTAGCAACTTGGTGTTCTTGTAAATTATCTGCTGCCAAAAGAACTCTTACCTTAATTTTTTGTGGACTTATGGGTGAAAGCATAAATGAGTACTTATCTTTGCTTTAAATCTGATATTTATTCTGAAATGTTTTGGGTTTAATAGTTACAAGCAGTATTCAATGACAGATTTGGAGGCAGAGGGAGTTTGAGCCTGAGGGAGGGCTAGCACTGTACTCTGTCTGCTTTTCTGCTGGCAACCTCCTGACACTGTTTTGGGGGCTTTTAGCTTAATCAAGATGACACCAAGACAATTCTTATTTAAAAACAGCTGTCAATCCATTCAGTTTGTGCTGTCTATCTTTCTTTAAACTGATTCCAGAAAAAAAGCTATACAATCCTTTGTACCTGTTTGCCATCTGGAACAGCAGGCTCCCGTGTGGATAGAGGCAGATGTACCGAATGCCTGATGCAGCCTTCTGCAGCTGCTGCCTGTTCCCACAGGCTGGCTGTACCTGGCTCTAGTCCCTGTTCCTCAGCCAGTCCCTGCAGGTCCCTGGCATGGGTGTTTGTGGAAGTCTGTCAAACATATGCTGAATTCACTAATAAATAATCATTAAAGCTTCCTTCTTTCCTATATTCCTTAAGAGCCATTTTCATTCAGATACACTAAGTGTCATTGATTCAATTCAAAGGAGGAAAAATTGCATATTCCAGCATAAGGAAGAACTTGATCTTTTCCACTTTAAATATGAAGCATGAGCCACAGTCGTTGATTCAAAGGGGAAAAAGCCCTTGTTGGCTTGGGGCATTGTGGGGAGAGACACTTGAAGCTACCTAGTGTCTTGTGTAGCGTGGGGACATGTGCCGTGAGTGCACTGTATGTAGAGAAAGAGGACAGAGGTGGGGAGGAAACTTCAGGGTTTGCCTGGTTTGTTTTAATCCTCAGTAAATCTTTCCCTGCTGGTGTCTGGAACAGGTGAATTCAGCTGAGTGACCTTTTTGTGTAACTTGTTGATGGAGGTGAGATGGGTACTGCCATAGGGACACCATAACAACTGAGGCAGGGAGTGATGTTTTGGAATCTATTGCTTTCTACTTCTGGCCCCAGGGTTTTTCCTGTCTATATTATGGAGATTGGTAAAAGGCCTGAATGTTTTTCCTTGGTGTGTGCATTTGGGGGGTCGTTGCTGATTTGTGTCTTGTGGTGTAGGATTGTCAGGGCAGAAAAAGACTATTTGGGGAACAAACTGCTTATGTTTTATTCTTATTTCTGAGGTTGAATTACTTTTAACTTTTTTTAATACTAGACCACAAATGTACATTAGATGAGAAGTGGATACAGTTCCTGCGTTACAATGCTCAATCCTATTTTTGCAAGATCTTAAATCTAAATACTAAACTTTGTCTGTGTTGTGGCTTATAGCTTTCTTACACTAGCCGCACAACTGAATTAATGCTTTTTATATTAAGGCAGTCTACTACTCTGCCCACTCGCTAAGAGAATAATCTGCTGTTTACTGACTGTGCCTGGGTATCTGAAAAGCTGAGATACATTCCAAATGTTCTAGTTCTGAATAATTTATTCTGCCTACGTACAGTGTTTTCAGAGAAGCTGTAGCGGAAAGATTTTGGATTGAAGGCATATTTGCTTGTGTGGGTGTGAAAGGGCGGTGTAAAGGATATTCTTCACTGGAAAAATGATCCACAGTTTTCTCTGTAGACTTTCTTGGCCCATCACTTCAGTTTGGATCTGTACACCCACTGTGCCTAACAGCAGTTACTACAAAGGACAAACTTTTGTTACTTTGCATTAGTAAAACAAGCCTAGTTATTAGCACAGACAACTAATCCCTTCCTCATGGAATCATTTTGATTGGAAAGACCTTTAAGATCATCAAATCCAACCATCAACCTAACACTGCCAAGTCCACCACTAAACCATGTTCCTAAGCACCACGTCTATACTTCTTTTAAATACCTCCAGGGGTGGTGACTCCACCACTTCCCTGAGCAGCCTGTTCCAGTCTCTTTAGAATATTTTTAAAAAGACAATGACTTTTTCCTTCCACCAAGCTAAGATCATAGTGAAAGTTATATTACAAACTTACCAAATAAAATAGTTTAGAAGTGTTGAAAGACATTGCAAGTAAAGGAAATCAAGGAATTTTGTGCTTTGTGTGTAGATAGACTTATTCTGAGGGTGGGTTTTTTTGTTTGGTTGATTAGGCTGTTTTCCCCACAGCAAATGGACTATCAAAGAATCGATGTGCCAGACTGTAGACTTGAGTTACTTCAAATAACTCTGCAGTACCCCCATGAAGCAGTCTTGAGGATATGCAGTGTGAGTAAGTGAATGATGCAGGTCATGCAGTACTGGATTGTTCCTGTTGGGGTGGCATAATGTTTTATGGGTAAGCAGGAGACATCTAGTTAATGCCTTAAGGCTTTGGAGATCTTATAATATCAGAAAGGCGACTCTTTTTCATAAAAAGTCTGTCTGTAAACAGCACCAAATAACTCTTTGCTTGTTACTTATAAAGGTTCTATGTTTATATTTTGCAATATCTGGAGTAATCCATATCTCAGGTGTCCAATCTGTCATTTGCTGTTCTCCCTTTATTTATTTTTTTTTTGTCTTCCCATACTTCAGGAACAGAGCTGATTGCGCTTCTGTGAGAATTTTAATCTCGCTGCATGTACTGCAAGTATCTTAAGTAAAATATGCTTTGGGATTTATAAATGCCTTTTGTTTTTGTAAATAAAAGCAAAAAAAAAAGAGGGGATGATCATTCAGTAACAGCTTACACATGTACTACTCAACAGAGTGTCTTTACAGCAACTACTTTAAATAGTCGATGATTCCTTTATTTAACAACAAATCAATTATTTAAATTGGAATGGGGTAGAATGCCTTGAAGGTCTGAGTTGTACTGATACGGCAATTCACATCCACAGTTGCATAGAAAGCAATGACTTGTGTTTCAGCATAAACTTTGCCAAATAATAAACCCAAGCAAATCTATACAAGGTTTAGTAGCCAGTCAGCTGTAAAGTTAAATCCTAATTTGTCTCTCTGAATATTTAACAGTGACAGAGTCTGGCATAGGATAAATAATCTTACTGTCAGATCATTCTAGATTATAGTGTCAGCAAATCTTCCTGCTGCTGAAGATGCATGGGCGAGACAGATGGAAGATGGCAATCACATGGGCTCATTGGGAAATAGAAAAGAAAAATTATGGCTGAAAAATTCTCAGTTCTCAGAAAAAGTAAATTTTGTAACTGAAAAATGAATGAAAACAAAAAATGGATTTTCACAAGATACTTTGCTGTGATTTCAGGGAAACATCTGTGGAAATCCCAACTTGTACACAAAGCATATAAACGGGAAATTGTTATAGTTTGAAAGGGGCAGG
>VZRW01006525.1:555710-684332 GCA_013398125.1 Aegotheles bennettii | reverse complement strand
GGGGGGAGTGATAGAAACAAAACTCTTGTCTGGTTTGTGGCTTGCCCTGGCCGTTTGCAAAACCAGGACAGAAATCTTCATGGTTCTGCATGTTGGTGAAAAGAAACACTTTATCTGAAATTTCAGCCTTTAAAAGAATGTTTTATTCCATTCCCTCACCACCAAAGTGCTGTATTTGCATATTGCTGTGAATGTTAGTCCTGGATTGTCTTTAACAGATACTGATTGCTGAAGTCTTACTGCTGTATTGCTTTCCTTCTCTTTCTTTTTTGCACTCTTGGGGAAGAAAGGGAAACTTTTCTTTTAAAAATTATTTTTCTGTATCTCTGCCTTTTAAAATTCCATGGTTCTGGAAAAAAACCCCTCTCCTTAACAATGGCAATGGGTGGTATAAATAATTTGAGGATGGGAAGATGTCATCTTTGAAATAGGACAGGTACAGTATTTTTCTCCGTGAATTGTTCTATGTAAAATATTTTCATTCACCATTACTTTAAATCTTGTTACTTCACTGTCAGGCTCAATTTTATTTTCTGTTGCAGGTGTTTGTGTTTAAGCTTAAGATAAAGTATGGAAGTACACATGGGAATCGAATTACATTTGCAAATGTAAATCACCTCGTCAAATCCACCGTTCACCATATGGTGAATTTCAGTCTTCTGTAATCACAGCCTGATACTCATAACAGTTCTTGCAATTGAATATGTTAAAACTCTTTGAGTCAGGACTGTTGTGAAGCAGGAAAACAGTGGTGTGAAAAGGCACTGGTAATATCTGCAGCTCCACTGATAATGTAAATAATGGTTCATGTATCTTAAAGGCTGGACATTATCCAGGCATACTCAGTCTTGAACAGAAGAATAACAAGATGATTGAATGCAAGTCAATCCGAAAACATGCCTGAGTATAAAGGATTCATATAGGAAGAAGACAGTCCAAAATGAGGAATCTCCTTTTATCAGAGTTGGATTGTTAGCATCCAAAAACTTGATGCAATAAGAAGCACTGTAAATAACCATTGATGTAGATGTGAGTCTTCTGAGTTATTACAATTGAACTTTCTAAAAATCTAGATAGTTGGTCATGAGTGGGGAGGTAACTTCTAATAAGCAAGCTCATATGAAAAATGCTTAAAAATCCGTTATCCTGTATTTTTTTCTGAGGAAGCATCTGGTTTTGGTGAGGTTTTGCAGGGAGGGAATCACATTTTGTATGTACGAAGGTGCAAAAGTTTGTCATTGGTGTGGACTTACCCTTGGAAGACAATGTTTGCACATGCTTTGTTTTGACACTGGGAGCTGGATCAGTCCACAGAGAACTGCTGCTGGGAGATGAGATGGCTGCAATTGCAGATTTGTCCTGTGTATGAGGGGACAGGAGGCTGTCTGAGGAGAGCCGTTGTGGCCTGCCTTGAAGGAGAAATTAAGAATGGAAATTGCTTAATAGTGTTGCTGATGAATGGTAAATTATTTGCAAATTCTTAAAAGTCAGAGTTTGCTGAGGTGACAGCTCATGCACTATATAAAAATGCCATAGTGAGGAGGGCAAAGTTCGTGACTGGCTTTCTGTTGGAAGATAATTTCAGCAAAATGGGGTTTAATTTGTGGGAGTACTTGTGTGATTGCCAGATGAGCTCATAGCTCTGTGCTCTCATCAGTGTTTCAAGACTTAGAGCAGAAAGCCTTGGTCTTTTGAAATATATGCAGTTCTAAAGTACTGCTTTATTTTCCCCTCTGTGTAACTACTTTTGTGAAGACTATGGGAACATTTTGTAGTATTTTCATGATGGTATACACTTTCCTGTTTATGCTTCCTATGTGATGTTTAAGAGGAAAAGATTTGCTAATAGCCCTTCTGTCCAGAGGGGGATCTTTGCATGCAGTTGTCTGTACTTCTCTGTGCTCAAACTAAAAATTTTGGATGTGGTTAAAAATGTAGGTGTTGTAAAATAAACTTGAAATATCAAGTTTTTAATGCAGCAGGCTGGAGAGAGGAGTAGTCTAACCCGTTCTCTTTGACTTGGTAGTTTGTGCAACTGCTCTGCCAAGAGAGGGCGAGGAAACTTGTGCTTGAGCCAAAGTTACAATTGCATTCGAATGACCTTACAGCATCGAGAGCTGTTCATGCGGGGGAACGCAAATAGAAGTGACACTTGAAGCAAGCCTGCTAGCCAAATGGTGAAATTCTGGAGGGGGAAAGGAGACTCAAGAAAGGAAGAATGCTATGCAGATGATCAAGAGCAAAAAGAGTTGGAAACCAGGTACAGCAATGGCTGCTTCGGAGCTGTAATCCCCCAGTACCGTTTGTCTCCTTTAGAGCTTAGCTTTGGGTGTAGTATGTATGTAGTGTGTGTGCAGCAGCACTGCTAGCCATGTTTTACATTAACTCAGACAAAGGAAGGGAACATGGCAAATGCTGCTTTAGTGCTTTTCAGATTCCCTTACTCTGCAGTTTAGTTGAATGCTGTTTTTCAACTGTTGTGCTGCAGAAGGCTGCCTGGCCTCTCTCAAATAATGCTGAGCTGAGCTGCTGTGTGGTCAGACACAGGTTTTATTCTGGTGGGGCAGGGGAAAAGACGTGCTTTGATGTGCAAAAGTAGGGCTTGAGTGGGTCAAGAATCCCTGCTTACTGTGGCTGCTTTCTCCCTACCTCAAGGTCTATCCTAGTGAACTGCCATCTTCTTTAAAATACTGCCACCATATGTTTGGGGTTTTTTTTGAGAATAAAACATAAGGTATCTGAGATAGTTAATATTTTTAAGGTTACAGATGAAACTGCTTTGGGCATCAGGTATCTTAAGTTGTGATGTTGTTATTAAACAAGTGTTGTGGTGGGAGCAGGCAAATTGGTACGACCTGAATTACTTGCAGAGTTTTACAGGCTTTCGACTGAAAGAAATTGCAGCTTTTTGGGATACTCATATTGTCCTGTATTCACAGGACAATTAATTTGCTGCCGATTTATTCTGGCGTTCTGAAGTGTCAGAGGAGATGTGTTTATATGCCGTGTATAATAATCTTTATGTGTGCTGATAGATACTTTGGTAACTTTAAGTCTACTTTCTGAAGTATGCTATTAGTGATGCCTGTCTAAGTGGTATCCTGGACTTCATTCTGTTGTTAAAATGGAAATTCCTACAATATAAGGAGCTTAGACATGAATGTTTCCTTTGAAGCACGATATAACTTGTGCTGGGGATGTCATCATTTTATTAAGCTCATTTTCTGGACATGGTTTGGGTTTGCTTTTCTTACTTGTTTTTAAATTTGAAACCAAAATGGAAATAAGCAAAATGGTTAAAAATTAATGCATGAATTTTGAGTGGTATGAATTATTTTCTTCATAGAACTTTTTTTTTTTAGTTTTATTTCAGAGCCTTCAAAATTTAAAAAAAATAGGGTTATGTGCTTGTATTCTGGTGTCTGGAAGGCAGAAAAACTATTTAGATTCCCCCCCCAACATTGTTACTGTGAATTTGTTTGCTTACCAATGAATTTTAATGTAATAATCTTCGCTGCTATGGTCAAATGAGGAACAACTCTTTAATTTACTGATTCTTTTTATTATTCCACAACTTGGCTGTGTCTGAACTCTGTGAAAATGAGTACATTTAGTGAATTTGTAAAAAAAAATTCAGCTGCTTCTAACCAAGTTAAAACAAGAAATCAAGTTTAACTTTATTTTTCACATGTTCTTGGTTACAAAACCCATTTCATCTCAATGCCAAAGTATTTTAAAGGGCCTTTCCATTGTTGAAATCTTTTTAGATTTGGAATAATGCCCATAGTAGCTGTTCCTTTCTCTGTGATTGATCATTTTAAAACTTTATAAAAATGCTTTGGACTGGCACTATCTGCAATACCCTAAATCCTTAATCCTTAAAATTCTAAAATCCTCAGGAATCTCAGTGCTACAGCTGTTTTTTCCTACTACTGTAGGAAAGTAAAGAGAAAGAAACGAGACATTTTTGTAGAGCTGTTAGCATCTCTAACACGACTTTGCAAATTATGGGTGTGTAATTGTAGTTGGACAGAGAAGGAATTCGTATCAGACAAAGAATAACCTTCTTGTTAGCTCTTTTTACTCTCCTCCTTCTCTGTCCTCACTACTTCAGGTAGGGTTTCATTGCAACCGAAGGGCATTTAAATTCTAGTAGGAGCCTTTGTCCATAGGGATTAGACTAAAAAATCTAAAGTGTTCTTGGGTGAAATACACACTGGATTTTTGGGTTCATTTTTATATGGCTCACTTTTTCCTCTTGTAAATTTGTGTTTCATCACCTGATAAAGAACATAAAGATACAGTGAATACAAAGAGTTTGTGTTCTCCCTGTTCACTTGACTTACCCACGCTTCTTATTCTTTCTGCTAAGACTAGTTCAGTGAGGTGCTTATGTTTGTCACAGAGTGGCTGAGAATTTGTCCCTGCTTTACGTATCTCTAAAATATGGAGGAACGCCTGCCTTGCATGGATGTTGAACAATTTTCAGTTGTTGTCAAGAAAGTCTTTTTCAAGGAACATGTTAAAATCAGAATATATTTTCAACAGACTTTTTTTTCTTCTTTAATACTCCCCCTTTATGTATCCCGGATTTTGCTGGTTAATGTATGTACTGCTGTGGCATGGACTGCAATGGAAATAAGTTTTGTTTCTGGTGAATTGTGTCCCAAAACACGGCATTAACACAGATACTGAGAAGAAAAGTTGGAGACGGAGGAAACTTGGTGAAAGGTGCTATTGGAAACGGCCTTGTAGTTGGGAGATCTTGTTCAGGGAGCAGTTCTAAATGTATGAAGGGAGCTTGGATAAAAACAAAGGGTAGGTCTGTACTAAAACTTGCAGTCTTTGCAGACTAGCCAAAAACCAGAATAACTTAATTAAGTCTTTAAACAGAACTGAACATATTTGGACTAATTTATAATCGATTTGCTAGCCTTCCTAATTATGTTTTTAATTGGAATTATTGTGAGAAAACTGATTTTGAATATGAAATTAAAGACTGAGGTGGATATGTGGCCCTGTAGAGCAGTACAACTTGCCTTCAAATAATAATTAATCATTGTGGGGCTGTACAGGATTTACTGGGAAAACCTGAGGATTAGAAGTGATAGAAGTGTATTTCACCTTATGGTTTCCATGTTGTTGGATTTTTAAATGCTGAAACTATTTCCTTATCCGCTGTGATACTGTTTCCTTTGATCCCACCTCATTCTGAAATCCCATTTTTCTAAAATAGGTGAAATGTGCTTCCTGATGTCGTTTGACTTCGCACATACAAGGTTTCACCAGAGAGCTGGAGTTGAAAACTCTGACAAAGAAACTTTCAATACAGGAGGTGCAGAAAGAGTAGCTGCCTAGTTCGGCTCCAAAAATCGTGTGAACTTTAAGCCACTCAAGAGCTTAATTTAGTGGAAGACTGGCCTGAGAGGCTTGATATAGATAGCTCAGATATCACGTGGAAACTCTAATTTAGACATGTATTGATATGAGACCTTGAGCTTATTTTTATTTGATCCTGGCCAGATTGTTTGCTTGCCTCCCTTATCCCCACTCGTTATTCTCAGGAAATGCAGTAAATTGGCAACTGCTACTGCCCAACTGTATCTAACTGTACCAGGGAGGGTGAGGGAGAGTCGGCCTTCTGGTACTGGCACTTCTGGTTTAGCCTTGTCTGATACTGCTCCTGGTAACTTTTTCTGGGAAGGTGAAACAAGGAGTGGCTCTGGTCAGGATTTTCACCAGCTTTCTGAGAAGTGTTGGTGACTTTTGAACCTGGCTTCTCCTTTTCTTCCCGTAAGTGAAATTCTCCAAGTGGCAAGAGAGGCAATAAATGGGCAGGGAAAATGCTTATCTCAAAGTTGAGAGGGAAGCAGGGAAGTCAATTTGGATGCATCACCCCCTCGGTGCCCACCTTCTGATGTAAAACAAAAGAAAACAAACTGGAGTTTAGTATTTATTTTAAAATGGCAGAGTCTTTATATCAGGCAAATTCTTTGCTCTGCTTCTTAAAGGAAGATGGGAGTTCATGGGGATTTCTACTCTTTTTCCTTTTTCTTTTTTTAAGTTATGCCTAAGCACTGGTTTACTTCCATGTTTCCCAATACTGTAACTTCATATTATAGCTATTAAATCAACAGCACAGTAGTTTTTAAATTGGTTCAGAAAACTTCTTGTTTCTGGCATTAACATAACCTCAGTAGGAAGGTCATAGGGTGACTGATGTGACTTGCCCTCTGATGAGTGTGTCATGGGAAAAACAAATGGACAAATGGATTCCTGGTGTGTTTACAGTAGCCATGGAAAGTTCTGGTTTGCTAAAATCTACATTAAGCTTAGGAAGAAACCCACCCACACTCTAAATCTTTACTTTAAAAAAAAATATGTTTTCAAGCATTACTTCAACTCTGCACAGGAATTTATTTGGAGTAGAATCAAACTGTTGGTCTGGAAGCAGCGGGGGATTTTAGCTATACAAGAAAAAACGCTCCTGAAGCATGTGTTCAAAGTCTGGAGTAGGTGTTGTTCATGTCATTCTGAGACTTCTTAAAATTACAGCCCTTAGTGCAATCACAGTTTACGACATGTGACTGCTTATGGATCTATAACTTCATAACCAGAGATTCAGTTTTGGAGGTATCATTACGAAAGCTGCTGTTGTTTTCCATGTGAAGAATTAAAATACCTCAACATCCTTACAAAAGCAGAGATATGGAGTAAATAGGATACCTTCATGTTTAAAAAATTTTAAGTTGATGGTGAAAGTTTCACTGCTTAAATTCTCTGTGAACAACATTAATGTCTATGAACTACATAGAATAAAGTTGAAAATATGAGACCTAGGCTCATTGTGGTGGGTTGCAGAGTTTTTGCTGTAATGACACAAGAACTCTGTTGTTCCATCGGTTTTGAGTAAGTCATGGTACTGTCCTCTGGTAGCAGTGAGTGGTGAAAGTTGCAGAAGTTTCTGGTCTATACAGGGAGGACAGTTTTGTGTATGGTTTCAAAGTCGTGCTAACTTTGACTGTGTCTTTCTGAGAGATGGCAAGTTCCTTTTTTGTTAAAAAATCTCAAATCCAGGTGCTGTGAGTCAAGATATGTTGAAAATTTTGGATCACACTTACAATAATTATACAGTGCAGAATGCCATTTTATGCAGAGTCTGAAGGTGACTTGCTTCTTGTCATGTCTCTGTTACATTTGCATTTACCATGATTTAAAAGTAATGAGGCTCCACTGGTTAGCATAAAACTAACTTTTTGAAGGGGGAAAGAGGAAAAGAAATTGTATTTATTGAACAATATTGCATTGCTTTGCAGCTGACAACCAAAAATCATCTCAAGTTTTTGAGTGAATATCTATGTGAAGGACAGCCTCAATCTGTAATTTGTATTTAGAAGTAGGTTTTGTTACAGCTACCTCCCAAAATGCAAACCAAGTGTTTTTATGTTCAACTTTCTTGAACACCAGGCCAATCCCTTATTCCAATAAATTCTTGCTGCTAAATGAGGGAGCTCAGTTCTAGAGAAAGGAACAAGCAACAGTATTTTTTGTATTAAAGCACTCTTTCATTTCATGAAGAGCTATCAGAATTATTCTCCCTTCTCAAGATTTGATGGAAATATGCCTCACATACCTTTTTGAGACTGTAACTGACCTGTAATTCTGTAGCTCCCAACTTTGAGCAATGGAGGATCTCGTGCACTTTTCCTGTAGTGATCATAGCATGTGATGAAGCAACAAAACCCACAGTAAAGGTATCTATACAAAAGTGACCTGGGCAAGCCTTTTAGTTCCTCTGTCTGTTTTATTACTGTTCTATAGTGAGAAAAATAACATGGAGTGTTGAAAGCATTGCACTTGTCTACAAAACATCACCTTTGCTATTACATGTTGCTTATAAGGACTTCCAGAGAAACAGACATGGAAGATTGCTGAATTGCAAACTAGTACATATTTTAAGTGTACTTCAGATTATAAATGTGTTTGAAGCATATTCAGATTTTACAGTCAGTGTTGCTTATAATGCAAAAAAAGACATTTTCAGTACAATTTTTTGAAATTGCGTGTGAAGTTTCTATTACCTAGGGGAAAAACCAAAACACATTCAATCTGTGACGAGCATGGATGAGCATGCAGTAAAGGCTTTCCTAACTCGACAAACCATTCTTTAGTCTGCCTCTTTAGTCTCGTGTCATCCGACTGAGCTGTGGGACTGTTACTAGGTCTGCAGAAATGTTTTCCACTGATAATGTACATGTCCTGTGGTTGAGAAGCTATTTTTAGCAGTCTGGTTAGACTCGTAGAGTCACTGAGGGACAGAGTCCTGGCGGAGAGCTGAGAAAGGGAGCTGCCAGTGGTTTGGAATGGGAAGGGGAAGAAAGGTACCTTTCATTCCCAACTGATTTGTCTATTTTTGACTATGTTCATATTTCTTGGTAACTTGCAAAGGAAAGGCACATTTCTCAGGTTTGTTAGCTAGTGTTCAGCTAAGACTAATCCCTGTGCTATTGAGAGAAAACCGGTAGAATTGCATGGGGAGAAACTTCCTTTTTCACTGTGATGATTTGCAAAGGCTGCCTGTATGCCTCTATCTCAACAAACTGACTCTTTTCAACTAGAGTGAATCTGAGAAGTGCTGCTCTTCACTGTGCTAGTGGAAAGGCTCTGACCCGAGACAATTTGGATGAAGTGGGAGTTACGTTAATTTGAGGACTGCATTTGTTTCTATGCAAGACTTTTTCCTGATTGCATAGTAACCAGGGAAGGGTGATGGAGACTGCAATGCCACTGGCAAAGGGAATTGTTATGAATTGTGGAACCTTTAATTTGACCATGATACTAAGTTACAGGCAGCTTTTTAATATTTAAAATTTGGTATTTAAATAAAACTCTTGTGAGCTTCGATTTGATCTATTTTATTCAGAGACTATTGCATACAAAGACAGGTGAGGTAGGAAAATAGCACAAAGCACAAGAAGGACCACCAGTTTACATGTTCATGTGCTGCATTATGAACTCCGGGCAGGAAAGCTGCTCTCTTTTCTTGGTGACAGAATAGCTGGTGAGACTCCCCTAAATACATTGCTGTGCTTTTCTCCCTCCTCCTTTTCAGCTTTTCCTTATTTTTAATGTGTATTTTGTTTTAGTGCTAAAGTCAAAGGACGTTCCCAGTGTTTCGGTCTCCACGTGCATGGCTGAGTGAATGTGTTTTTCTTCACATTCATGTTTATCTTTGCAAATAAAATCTGCAGGTAGAGAATTTAAAATGGAATCCAAAGCTGTTTGAGATTGCTCTAAATGACATGCCTGGGAATGCTGCCACATAGCAGAAACATTTCAGTGATATGTATTTCACTGCTGTGAGGACACCAGAGATAAAGTAAGATAGGCTGTGTCAGTTACTCCAGTGTCTCGTAAAATCACGTTCCATGCAATTGAAGGTCTGTAGACATGCTGAAGTGAAAGATTAGCTATTACTGTTTTTACTATTTATTGTTAGGTTTTATATATTCCACCATACTCTCTCTGCATACCAGGGTAGTGTCACCTGTCTGATACGGGGAAGAAAACTTTTTTTTTCTTTTATCTCAGTTGAAAATAACTTTCAAAATGTTTGTCTCTCTTTCCTCTGGCCAGTCGGAACAGGTTCAGGCTGAATTTCATCTTTCTTTGTTTTGACTGGTGGCCATTGGTCCTGCTGAGACTACTGTACGAGGGTGACTCTTGTGCTACATGTGCAGTCGTGTGGATCTGGGGCTTAATCTGGTGGTGCAGCTTTGCCTGTGTAGGATGTTTAAAGGAAAGTGCCTACCTTCAGCTTTGTCGGGTCGGGTGTTTTCTTCCCACTGTCATATGTGTTGTGTATAACATGTATTTTGGGTAATTTGCAAACTTGATAAGCTTAAGTTCAGTTTTATTTTTATAGCTCTGTGTAATTTTTCTGAAGGACACAGACCGTAATGGTTAAAACCTGGTGGCAGTGGTGGCACCCCTTGACTTGCAGCAAGGGGAGCTGACAATGAAAGCAAACTGTACTGCGGTAGCTAACTGTTTGGTTTGAAAACTGATGATATACATATTTGTCTCTAAGCCTGGTGGCTGTCCTGGGGAACATATGAATGATGTGACCAGTGCCCTCCCTAGTTGCCCTGTACTTTGCGCTGTAAATGACCGGGCAGCACTGGGCAGCTGCAATGTCTGCACATACGTTTGGAGCAAGGATGGAGCATGCTCAGATTCTCTTCCTGTCTTCATCTGTAGGAATATACTCTACCATCATGCACTAATGTGCATCTACATTACTTGAACCAGAATTTTAAAAAATAATTACAAGTTCCAAGAACTGAGCAGGACAGATTCATATATTTTCAGTGACCTATTTGTGATGTGTGGCTGCAAAAAAGAGCTTCTTAAGAGATAAGAATAAACTTGTGCAAGAAACCTGCTGCTGCAGCTAAACACCATGCCAGTAAACCATATATACACCCTTGTAGCAAGAAAATATTCTTCTTTGTGCTAGCTGTATGTTTAGGTTTTGTACGGTTTCTTAATTGTGCTGTAAATTGGTATCTAGAGATCTGAACACAATGTAAAGGTTGAGGGAGAATGGAAACCAATGAAATGACACTGGTATGCAGACATTAGAAGGTGAAAACCTGCAAAAATCCCCCCAAACGTAGTGTTAGTTGTTCATTGATCTCCTCTCTGCTGCTGAACTTGTTTTACGTTGGTTTTTTCCTACCTTGCTGTAGGTTTAGCATGGGCTGTCTGAAATCAGTGAGAGCTGTAAACCACCATTCTGTTCCATATCGGTGTGGCTATACAAGCACTCGCCCGGCAGTGGGGTTCTGTGGGAGGCTCTATAGGTGTGCTGTGTTGTTCCCATGCAGTTTCATGGGATGTTCTGGAAAAACGGGTCTCTTATCTGGCCTTTCTGGCATACTGTGCAACTGATCTTAGCCTAGAAAGTCATGGATCCAAGTCAAGTTGCCGACCTTTTTCTCCTGCTTGTTAATAAACCTTCGTGTTTCTACCGCAGTCACCGTAGGCAGAGTGAGACTGAGCAAGAGCATTTCGGCACCGGCTCATCCTGCAGAGAAAGGGGCAGCACGCCTTACTCAGACTGCTCAGAGATCGTTTGGGCTGGGGACAGGGGCCGTGCAGGCAGCTGCTGAGGATTTTGGTGGCTGTGGAGCTGGACTGAACAGCAGGTTTGGAGCAAGGGCATGAGTGGTGAAACTGCAGACCTGAGATGAAAACCTGTGGATCCGTGAATAGAAAGAGAGCTCTAGGAAGGTGCTGGTGCAGCTTGTCACTACCAAGACATTCACCCCAGAGAGGCTGTACTAGGCTTACTGCTGCTTAAAAGCTGGCTGCCTTTTTAAACCATAGGACAGTGTCTTATTTTGGGCTTGACATGTCAGTTGCTGGTGGTGATGATGGAAGTTTACAAGGGAATTATTGCTAGGCTTGAGTCACGGGAAACTTACTGTGCTTCCTGTTTTGGCCATGGAGATTCCAGCCTGATGATTAGTTCCAGTAGGATATTTCGATGATAAATTTTTATTTAATAATATAAATGAGGTATGTGTGCACTGTTTTTTCTTCCTTTTCTGTTTCCATGGTGAGGGACAAGTGTGTGAAAACTGAGCTTTGCTGCTCAGGGCCATGGGGACCTTACAGAGGCAGGACTGCACAGAAGAAGAATGAAATATTTTAAAGCAACAATTTCAAACTGATGGCAGAATAGTCTACGGAGGATAACAGAAAATGGTTCTTAGTAGGAATTGGGGGTCATGTCTTTGCTGAGCCCTGCAGTTGATACAAATGAATAAAGAGTATATTTCTAAAAAATGAGTCTGGATCCAGAGCAGCAAGGGAAATAACAGTGGTCTAGTGTACCCATGTCTCTACTGCACAGTAGGAGTAACTGCAGCGTTTAATTCCCTGCAGTAGGGGAAATACTGCAGTTTTCTCTTTGGGATACAGTCTTGTCTTTTGCTTGAATTGGTTGCATGAACTGTTTGGACTGTTGCGTTCTTCTGACCAAAAGGATGACCAATAACTTGTTAAACAAAGCCAAAACTGTTATTTCTGTGAGGCAACTGATGGTCTGGATATCTCTGCTCCTACTGGATATGCTTTGAATGTTATTTCAGCATTTCATGCTGAAAATTCTGTTGGACCTCAAACCCTCAGGCAGATACGCTGTAATATGTATATGTAATTCTTGTAATTTCTTGTGCTTAAAGCATGACTAAATTTAAATCAAAAGCTTTTCTACATGAGCCATAGAAGGAGTTAAATAGGTTTAGTTAATTTTAGGGAAGTCAGTGCCTGTGTCAAATATAGAAGTATTTTTCTAAAAATTCTCTCTTTTAATGATGTAGTGTACAGCCCTTTCCTGGCAAGGTCATTTTTCCCTGTCTGCCATGCTAACTTGCAAGGAAGTGCTGCCCAGACCTTCTGTAATAGCAGAGAGTTTTATATTCTCTCTTGACAGTAAAAGCGGTGTGATAAAGCTTTGAGGTCTGATGCTAGAACATATTGGACAGATAACCTAAAATTGGTGAAGGCTGAATAATGAAATTGAGGGTGTACAGTCTCGAAGCAGTTTATGTTATTGGCTTCAACTGTGAAATCTTGGCTTCCTTTTACCTTTTTAAGCTCAAATAAGAGTTTGTGTGTCAAATAAGCAATCTGCACGGGGAATTTACAGAGTAAGTCAAGAAGCCTGTTCCTTTCAGGAAATCCTGTGTTTATATTCAGGATTGTACTTGTAGGCCTTGCTTTCCTTTTTCTTGTTGATCTAGAAATCTGAATCTTCCCTAGCTCCCATGACAGAACCTTGTTCCTTTGTGCACAAGCAAGAAGTGTGGAAGTCTTTAAAACAGTCAGTTACTTTGGCCTGAGTGATACTTTTCCTATGGTGTCAAAGCTGATCATCTTCTAATGTAACTGCAGGTACTGAAAGTCCAGAACGCGTTCTGGTCTGAAATCTGAGTAAGTGTTATCGTAAGGAAAGTGAGCATTGGGAATGATTACTTTGCTTGTGATAGAGCATGTGGATAATGGATGCTAATTGTGGTTCTGTGGCTGATAGGACCTTTCCTATGCCAAGTTTAAGTCATGAAAAAACAGTTCGAAGGAAGAAATTTCGAAGTTATGCTTCAAGAGCAAGTGCAGAGTTTTGCATCTGGGGAAGAACAACCCCATGCACCAGTACAGGCTGGGGGCTGACCTGCTGGAGAGCAGTGTAGGAGAAAGGGACCTGGGCGTCCTGGTGGACAGGAGGATGACCATGAGCCAGCAATGTGCCCTTGTGGCCAAGAAGGCAAATGGCATCCTGGGGTGCATTAGAAGGGGGGTGGTTAGTAGGTCGAGAGAGGTTCTCCTCCCCCTCTATTCTGCCCTAGTGAGGCCACATCTGGAGTATTGTGTCCAGTTCTGGGCCCCACAGTTCAGGAAGGACATGGAACTGCTTGAGAGAGTCCAGCGCAGAGCCACTAAGATGATTAAGAGAGTGGAACATCTCCCTTATGAGGAGAGGCTGAGGGAGCTGGGTCTCTTTAGCTTGGAGAAAAGGAGACTGAGGGGTGACCTCATCCATGGTTACAAATATGTAAAGGGTGAGGGTCAGGATGATGGAGCCAAGCTTTTTACAGTGACGTCCAATGATAGGACAAGGGGCAATGGATGCAAACTGGAGCATAGGAGGTTCCATGTGAATATCAGGAAGAACTTCTTTACTGTGTGAGTGACGGAGCACTGGAACAGGCTGCCCAGAGAGGTTGTGGAGTCTCCTTGGCTGGAGACATTCAAAACCCGCCTGGATGCGTTCCTGTGTGATGTACTCTAGGTGACCCTGCTCTGGCAGGGTGGTTGGACTAGATGATCCTTCAAGGTCCCTTCCAACCCTAGAATTCTGTGATTCTGTGATTCTGTATTGAGAGACCTTTCTTTTAAGCTGGGGGCTGGGGACATCAGTGATATTTTTGTTTTTCAGTTGAATGAAGAAATGCTTCAAATGCCATATTTTCCAACATTGTAAACCCACATGTTGTTCTGTGTACTTTCACCTTTACTGTGTGTCTGTAATACTTTACAGAATGTGTCCAGTTCCCCTTCTTGCCCAAGCAGAGGATGCTTTTGATACTGTAGTGAAAAATTTCACTTTCTGAGAGTTTTCAGAGAAATTTGTCTACCAATGAAGTTGTTGAGTACACACAGGAAAAGGTCCTTGACATACAGGAATAAGGTTTGTCAAAGAACTGTTTTCCCTCCCCGAAAGCTGGCTTGGTGGCTCGCCTGAGGCTGTTGGTATACTCAGAATGCTTTCTGACTGGGTGCTAAGATAAGAGTAGGTCATAGGGCATTCTGATAAGTGGGAAACTGAATTGACTAATTGGTAAGCCTAGTCCTTTTACAGTAGTTTTAGGTCTCCATCAACAGAGATTTACAATAGAGCAGGAGCTGGCAGGAGGCAGGTGAGTCAAGTAGTTTCCTAGTGCCTGTGTTAATGAATCTGGAGAGGTTCAATGTCCGGTACTATCTGTTGTGCGTTTTGGAGAATATGTACATGCATACAGGAATTTATTCAAGGACAACTTCAAGAAGCATCATAGTTAAGGGTTATTGCAGTCATTTTCCAAAATCAATTTCTAAATTGTTCGGAACCATTTGGTTCGTCTGTATTGAGTGACTTCAGATTTTAATTCTTGTTGTCCTCTGGGGAAAGTCACAATGCTGGATTTCAGCTTCATTGTGTAATTTAGTAAGATAGTTTAGTCTGCAAATGAAGTAAAAGCATACCATGTGTTACATTCAATTTGCATTTTTACCCCTTAGCTTGTGTTCTTGTGTAGTTATCCCTTGTAAGGAGACTTTTTGTTTTGTTTTTAAAGACTGTATCACCGTGTTTCTCTTGCTGTGTTCATGTTAATGCCCCTGGAATTTTCTAAAAACTGTTCCAAAATCTTTGCTAATGTGAATTTGACTTTAATGGCACTAAGCCATGGATAATTGGCTCAGTTTCCTAAAATTCCACAGTCTGTTGTTAAAATAAACATTTCTAGGTTCCCAAGAACACAGATGCGTGTATATGGTAATATAGTGGGTATGCTGAGCAACCTTTAAACAGCAAGTTCTTATTTTCCTATTTCATTCTTGATGTTTACACACAAACTTCATAAGCAGAACAATTACATGACAGAATAATAGAGGCAGTTTTTAAACTACATTATAGCATTTTGACAGGGGCTGTGAGATTTCTGTCTTTTGTTGCAGCCATTAACTTGTATGGAAGCTGGAGGGAAGCAGTCCTGCGTTGGAACTGTGTGTGTTGAGATGCACCCTCGTTAGTCAGCAGCTCGTGTCTCACTTGCTGGGAAGTCCATGTGACCAAGGCTTTGGTGTAAGGCCCAGGATTGCTGGTTGTTTAGGAATTTGTAGTCTTGTTATGTTGGTCCTCAATACTGGTACCTGAAGTGATTTGTAAGGTCTGGGTTATCCACAAGGGTTGGAGATCTGGCCTTCTCTTTGCTCAGATCTGCATTCCCCCCAGCCCAAGGCTTTAGAGAAGGGCTGTAATTATAGAGCTTGTGACAGAGCAGGGTTCAGTTCATTCATGTTCTCTCAAACGTAATAGTATATGATTGAAAGTGTTGTTCTCATGCATAACTACTTAAAAGAAAATACATACAATGCAGGGAAATAGGTATGAGGTCCAGGCATATTAACAGCCAGTTAAGAAGTTTTGGGATATGTTGAGGAACGCTGTGTATGTTTAGGGTTGTAAGACAACCTTGAAAAGTGAGGTAGATTCTCACTGGATTGTGACAGTTGCTGAAGCACATGGAGATGCTTGCTGCCAGGGAGTGAGGGCTAGTGATGCTAGTGAGCCAAAGCGGATCTTCGAAGCATCTTCCTCGGAGCAGGAATTGGTGGTCTGGCTGTCCTTGGAGGTAAGCTTCCTAACAGCCATCTTTAAAACTGCTTCTAGCAGTAGCAGGAAACTTGAAGTTCTTAATTTCTGCAAAAAATAAGATGTTGTTCCTCAACACATTTGGTTCTGATTTGTTTGGGTTTGGTTTTTTTCTTTATCATCTTTTTATATGATTATTCGACTTAGTCCAAAGCAATAAACTCAGTCTGAAAGTAAGTGGATCAGGACACAGCAGGTATGGTGTGTGGGTTTTGTGTGCGTTTTGTTTTGGTTGTTGGTGTTTTGTTTGTTTGTTTTGTTGGGTTTTTTTTTACAGTTTACAAGGAATTTTGTTCCTTTTTTCTATCAACTGATTCCTTACCCCTGTTCTCACTGTCTCTGTGCAATAAGAAATAGCAAAGGAAAGCAGCAGTCTTAGTTCTGTTATGTGATATTTTGTGTAAATGTTTTCAGAAGGACAGCTATTAAAATTAGAAATAATGCCACTTCTATAATCCCATAAAACAGCATTTTAAAAAATTTAAATTGTACCAACTCTGTATAGACTCTTAGAAGTCATTCTGGAGGGTGAGAAATCTACAAAATCCTCTTGTAACAGGCGAAAAACAATAGTAATGCAAAACAAGATAAAAATCCCCCCCCTGGTTTTAAATCATGATAAATAACTAGTTTGAGTTGGTCTGGTATTTGTTTAGGGTTACTTGACTTCAACTCTTGGCCCTAATTTATCAGCAGTAAAGTTAATTGTGTCTTTGTTTAAACAGTAATAGTGGTGGGGGGAACCACCATTCTAGCACGGCCTTTCAGCTGTTTTCACTGCTTGCCCTTTGCTCTTTAGTGTTGTCCTGAGGAAGAAGGCATGGCTTGGTTGGCTGCTCAGGGGTTTGGCTTGGAATGGTAACTAATTTTCATTTTAATATCTTTGCCTCCTGCATGGTGTCATAGGCCCAGGCACTGCTCAGTAGGGTGGTTGGGTGTGTTTTGTTTTCCACTTGACTAGTAGCTAGTTTGTGTGTGTCTAGTGCATTTTGCACCTCTGTTCTCCTCCTGGTCAAGTGCTCTCGCTGGTTCTCCCTGTGGGTAGGCAATGAGCTCAGGACTCAAGAGCAGGCACAGTGATGTTACCTCTTCTGCTGCATTTCAGAGCAATTGTGGTTATCCCACAGCTTTTCTCAACTAGTGGAAAAGCAGTACTGAATACTTACCTTTTGAAAGTCTTTGGGGCTTATGGAAAAGTAAAGGAGTGGGTGGTTTCATCCTCTTGTGTATAAACAAGCAACACTTTTCAGATTTCTGTTACCACTGTTCCTATCCATACTGTTTGAGGACCTGGCTTGCTGCTGATGTAGTAAGTTTCCCCCATACATGAACTGTTTGACAAAACTTTGATGGGCTTGTAGGCAGCATATGTGCTAATGTTCTGAAGCTGATGTTCGTGTAGTTCAACTGGAGCACGAGGCAGGACTTCATACAGGTGGAATACAGCAGCAGCCTAACCCCAAATGGTTTGGTGGTTTGTTGTTCTGGTTTTGGGTGGTTTTTTTGTTGGTGTTTTTTGTTTGTTTGTTTTAAAGTCATTAGATCTTGCCTTCTCTTCAGCAAGTATTGGGCCATGCCCCTTGGAGCCATCTTGTAGTGATCTGCCTCAGTGAGCACCCTGCACATGCATGGGGGTGAACAGGACGATGTTTGAGGTGTTTCTAGTTTGCATTGCCGGACCTCTGAGCTTTGTTTTGTTACCTGATGAATTCCTCCTTTGACTGCATGTGCAGATCTCATACACTGTAGTAGTGGTGGTGGTTGAGCAGCTTTCCCTTTCCAGGCCAGGTACTCAGCGTGCCTAGCCAAGCTCTCCCAGCTAGTGGCATGATGCATTGCAGGGAAGGGAACACACTCATTTTTAACTGTTTCCAGTTTTATTTGTTCACCAGGAGGGGGGAGGGCAAGTTTGGCCTATATTAAATAAAAGTAGAGGGAGCTGTAAAAAGCTCCCAGTGTAATGAGAGCCTTACAGAAGGAAGAGCTATTTATAGAATCCTGCGATATTTGCCTGAAGAGCAGAGAGGGGCAGTGTTACATAAAGGCCGCCGAGAGCACACTTGTGTGCTCACAGCTGCGAAGGTCAAACCCATGACTTGTCCTGCAGTAGCTTCCACTCTCCTTTGGCCTGAGGGGAGAAGAGACTGATGGGCTCCTTCTGAAGGCCAGATGCTAGTGGTGAGAAACTCTGTTTTGTGGAGAACAGTGGAGTGTTTTTTTTTTTCTTTTCTTTACAAGCTTTTTATTTGTGATGTTTTGACTTGGATTAATTTTTGAGAAAACATGACTCTCTTGATTGACTTAATGGTCCAATAAGGCCAAACGAGGTCACAGCAGCAGCCTTGGGGACCTTGAGGTTAAGGTTTTATGTTCTACATGTCAATACCATTGTTTGAGCATCTTGGTTATTGCTGCTGCTATTCTGGCTTCTGTTCTCTAGCTGTGACTCCTTTATTCTTATTGACATTGCCATGCTGCTGGCAGCTAGCCAGGTATTGTTCTGGTCTTGAATGCCTTCATCTGCTTAATACTTGTTGGTAATGAGACAGAAGAGCACCTCTTCTGGGAGGCATATACCCAAGAAGATCCTATATAGCATGGAACATAACCAGTGGGTACTGGTACTTCCTTGAGAAGATTGTATTTGGCTAGGCCAGAGTTCCTAACACCCTGGGTTGGGGGGGTGGAGGGGGGTGGGTATCTATGGAATGTAGTTTAAATGTAATATAAGGCTTGAGTAAAAGTGATGTTGGGGTCACAGATGGCTTTGACATGACTGCCTGGGTCACTAGACACACAAAGCCTGTTAAGAGTGAAGCAGTGCTTCCTGCAGGGTAATCTAGGAAAGATGTTTGATTAAAAAGTTCTTAAATGGCTTTAAAACTTTGGATAAGAATGTAGTATGGAGTTGTCCAAGAAGTTTGTCCCTTTATTTTGCTGTAAAAATAATGGATCTCTTCTAACATGAGAAATGTGGTACTTGTTTTTATGTAAAGTGTTTGAAGTCAAACTGTTTGTCACATTCTGTCATTTGTCTATGACACTTTGACTGTGTCTGTCTGGTTGGAGGTTTAACTAAGCAGTCAGCCTTCTGCATATTTAAAAGCTGGCTCCTGAGTGAAAAATAAAACCCCATGCATTATAAGGGTATATAATACAGGACAAGATTAAAACAACTCAGTTAATCATTTGGGAACCAACTCAGTCTTTACCTAAAGGTTGAGTAGATATTATATATATTTGTGTGTGTGTAAAATTTTTTCACTGTAAGGGTGATTAGAGAGGCGTCTGGATGTGGCGCTGGGTGATGTGAGTTAATGATGATGTAGGTAGGGGTTGAACTGGATGATCTTGAAGGTGTCTTCCAACCTCGATGATTCTGTGATTCTAAATTGCTGTTTCTTTGTGGTCTGACGGTGTTTTTAAATGGATATAGGCATTTTGACTGGCTTTTGAGCCCACCCGCTCAGTGAAGAAATGGCTTTTAAAAAGATGCAAACTTTCGTAGATGCAATATGTGAATTAGTAAAGAAATAAGTTGAATGCTTGAAGTAAGTGTTATTAAGTTGCTTTGGTCAATTCAGTGATTATTTTCCAAAACAAAGACTGAAGACTGTATTCTGAATTACCAAGGGTAGGCCAGCATGTTAATCTATTTCAGAGACTTAAAAACTAGCTTTGATTTGCTCCAAGTGTCTACATGAGGCATTTTTCATCTGAAGAAATTTTTTTTCATGTAAATAAGAAGCTGGAGGTTTCTTTTCAAAGAACTTAGTGAAACTTAGCAGACTTAGTAAAGTGTTTAGTGGATTTACAAAGTGATGTATGAAACAGGGAAGAACATTTCTGGTGGGACTACTGTAAGTATATTAAAGGGAGGAATTTTCACAGCCTGAAACCCTCTGAAGTGTTTAACCATCAGTTAGTAGTTACTAAACAAGAATTAGTAAATGAGAATATCGGGTCAGAGCTCTGTAGCTCCAGGCAGATGCTAAGGGTGGAAAGCTGTTTCAGTCCCTTGGTACCCTGAGGTTCTGTCAAAATTAGTGAGTACTTTGATCAGTAGGGATGGATGAGTAGACCAAAGTTGATGGCACTGAAGCTTCTTAGATCTTCATTACTGATTTGAGTGGATTATTTAAGATTAGATCTAGCTTGGCACCTTGTTGTCCCACTTACCTGTGTAGTTTAAAGCTTTCTGAAGGAGAAAAATTTCATAGGTACATGCCAGTTGACCTTGCAGTGATGTAGTCCACAGGGTTACTTGAAGTCTCATGTCTTTGTTTGATCGGGGTTACTTGAAGTCTCATGTCCTTGTTTGGCATCAGATTGCATGTGAGTTGCATCTTGAGGCAGAGTTTTTGGGTTCTCTTATCCAAAAGGAAATTGATCATGTGCACCACAGTTGTTCTGAAAAACCAGCTAGGTCACAGTATATGGTTTTGCTTCAAAACTGCTCCTGCTCTGAACCAAATAGTTAAATTGAATACGAGAGTATGCAGAGCAGAATGATGACTTGGAAGAAAGGGGAAGATTTTAGTTGGAAGCTAAGTATATCTTTAGTAGAAAGATATTTTCCCCCTCTTTTAAGGAAGCATTTCTTCAAATTCACAAATGTTTGCAGTCATCAAGCTTCCATTTTTGGCAAGTATTATTTGAAGCATAAAATCTGAGCTGGATAGTTAATTAAAAATTGTTCAAAGCTTAATAATCACCATAGGGTGCAGCCTGTGGCTTTTCAGTAGGATGTTACTTGTAGGAGTTGCAGGTTTTTTGTGACTACAGCACATTGCCACAGTCCAAGATAGTAATGAGAATAATGTTACAAATAATGTATTTGTTGGCATTGCTGGGCTCTGGATGGGCATGTGGTTGAATAGCTCCATGTCTTTTACTGCTTTTGGGGGAGGAAGGAGTACTTTAACTCACTTGTTTTTTTAGGTTCAGGGTTAAGTTGTGTTTGATCCTGAATGCAGAAGAGCTTTATCTCAAATGGCTACAAAACGAGTGGTTTATTTTATTTGCATGAAATATGTGAAGTCTGAAACTCAACCCTCTCCATTCAGAACACACTGCAAACAAACAATGAGTTTGTTTTTTGTTTTGTTTTTTTTTTCAATGGCCAGAACCCATAAATGTCTGATTGATGTGGAGATTTATTTTTTTCCTTTACCTCAAAATCCTCAAGTCTTGGCTATTGTCTGATATAAATGTGTCTTTTAGCTTTGAGTTGCTTTGTCTAGGTGCTTACAGCTAGATAACCTTTCCTTTTTAAAAGTGCAGTGAAGTGCTGGCTAACCACAACTCAATTTTTCACTTGGCTTTTGTAATCTGGACTGCTACAGGTACACTGTAATCAGTACCCAGTGTACTTGATTGAGTCTTAGTTACACTGCAGTCACAGCCTGAATTCGTGCGTAGGTGTCTTATCAGATGACAGTGGTGTTGGGTGTATATAGAATTTAGGCTCTTCATACAGTAATCATGCTAACACTCCAGTTTAAGCTTTTATTGGGTTAGACCAAAATCTGGATATTGTACAGAGGAGGTGGGCAGGAACAAGTCTTTGTGCTTATGCCATTGCTCTTATAAAGTGCTAGTTTTGAATGAGTGCCTTTAGCAAACAGCTTGCAAATGAAGGTTTTTTTCAGAGTAAAATGACCTGGTTAAAAACATTTAAATTTTAAACTTAAGGGAATTGTGCTCCAGGTGTGAACAATTTTACACTGAAAAATTAAGTTCAAATATTCCAAATTACATATTTCCTTAGACCCAGGCTCCTCTATTGGCCCCAAACTGTCCTTGTGTTTAGACTGGTAGAAATGGTGCAATACAGCCAGTGGGGCAAGAGCTGAATTATGTCATGTTGGTAGAAGAGTTATTTAAATCCTGTGTGCAGGCTGATGTTGACATATGCAGCAGAAAGAGTGAAATACACTGAATTTTCACCAAGAAAAGTCATAATTTGTTTTATACATTGTGTACTTGTTTAGATGTCAGAAGGAGTAAATACACAACACTGCAACAGTGATTTGTACCATCTTCTCCTTATGAACACTGTATATTCAGGTGAGACTGACTAAAGAATAATACTAATGTTTCATATGTTGTGGCTATAGTAGCTACAATGTCTGTTTCTCTTCATGGCTGTTTTGGCAATCTGGTAACTACTGCTCAACTCCAGTCTGTTTTTCCTTTCTGCAACAGGAAGATTTAGATGGTAGTTTAAAGGAAGAGCGTATGCCCCAGGAGTAGGTGTCAATATTTGCCTTGCAAGAGAGGCTATGCAAACAATGCCTCTAAGGATTTGAATCGGAGTCTGAATAACACTTTTCCACTGTGGCTATTGAAATCGAGGATATTTAATAAGTCTGAAAGGGAGCGGGCATACACATTTATGCCTGCTTTGTTTCCTTTGTGATACAAGGTTTTAAGATGAAGGCAAGTTCTCTCTTCCTCCATCCAGAACTTGACTTTCTCACGTAGATCTTACCTGGGTTTCTGCAGCAGATCAGGCAGACTGACTTGTGCGGTTTTTGGGGGGAGATGGTTTTTGTTGCTTGTTTGGTTTTTCAAGCTCTGTTTATAGTTTCCATAAGTGCCAACAGTAAAGCAGCTTGTGTGAAGGAGAGCAGGGGTACCGTTTTGTTTCTGAATGTGTCTGTCCTGTATTTACTTGTTCTTAACCGTGACAAGGCAGAGGCTGTTTGACTGCAGCTTATGAGGGAGAGAACTGGTTCTGTGGTACCTCACTGGGGTGAATGTTAAGCTGGGTGAAGGGGGAGAGGTGAAACTCATTCAACACAAACTTCTAACACCACTTACAATGATAGATTCTGGACAGAAGTATTTTTATCTCCCACGTACTCCTCACCAAAATGGTGAATGAATAGAGGTGTTCAGGTAGGTCAGATGTTGAATGCCAGTGTGTCCAGAAAAGTTACCAGATCTCAGATTCCCAAAACTCGCTTGAAGACTTCTACACACAAATCACACTTCAGTTATCAGTGTTACTTCATTTGGTAGTGTTGCTGTGTTGCTGCCTTCCTGTAGCTGCTGAGGTGAGGAGGGTAAGAAGAGCTGAAGTCCTGTTAATGCTTTCAGGTACCTACTACCAGACATGCCCTTGTTCATAACAGGCTTATCTAACAGTTTCCCAAAACAAATGTGATTCACAGATGTGTGGTAGCAACTAGGACAAAATGGAACCCTTTTAATTAGTCAGTCAGTGTGTTTCCAGTGTATTTTCTTGTTTATGGCTTAAGCTGTTTCTGTCTTCAATGAAGAGAGGAAAATGAAGATTTGCATTTTGATTCCAGGTTCATTTGAACAACTAGTTTCTAGTATCAGTAATCTTCCTGTCCTTATTCCTAAAGAGCCAATTGAAAGGGGACCATTTAACAAATAATCAGTACAAATGACTGCATTATTCTTTTAAGTGGGTACTGTGATAGCACAGGAATAATGGATACTCTGCAGGGGAACCACAAGATTTTCTGTTAAAGCACCTGAGTGAAACTTTGCATAGCTGCTACAGTAGAGCACCATTTGTATAAGTGTATGGTATCCTAAATTTGTCATTTGATTTAATCTGTTCCTGAAGCTATTATGATTACTACAAAATACAGGTTTTGAGTCCCTCAGTATGAGAACTCTTTCCAGATTAAGTGCTAACATGCAGAAATACAAATGTATGGAATTGAGGAAAACTTAATGAAATGTCATATTTTGTATGAGGCTTTTTTTTCCCCAGAATTAATATTGCCCATCCATTTTCCAGTTCTGGTGTTCTGATTTCAGTGTAAACAAATCCTTGTTGAGAACCTCTGAGAGGGGGAGAGAGAATTTTGCTTTTTTGTTCTTAGGAACGTGGCGAAAGGGAAAAACAAGTTGAAAAAAGACGTTGCTGGTACAGTGTTAAACTTTGTTGCAAAGTTTTTCTGAAGCTTACTCCTAGGAGGTCTAGAATGCCTGATCTGTATCTTGACAGTTTAGAAACACAGACTGTGAGATTCTAGACATGCTCTGGTGAAGCAATAACATTATTTACTAGAAATGCCGAAAAATAAGATGCCAAAATTCTGAATATAACTTTAACAGAAAATAAGATTGTCTGGACATGTTTCTCGAGATTAAAGATGATAACCTTTTTCATAGGGTTCTCCAGGAAACTTCTGTCTCTGGTTCTCAGTGAAGTACTGAACCCAGCATGTTCTGTTGCTGTATTTGCATGCTGAGTTGCACCCACACCTGTTTGTAGACCAGTGCATTAGTGTCTTGCTGGCTGTCTCTCTGCTTTTCCCATGTAGCCTGGGTGCTTGTGTGGCCTGTTCCTCAGCAGCTGCTTATGCCTTGTAACTACTGAATATATAAACTCTTCTTTTCCTGCCTTTCAAGTCCTTTCCTAAGTCTGGTTTTCTGCATTCCTGTGATTGTATTTTCCTTTCCCAGCAGTAACGAGCATTTGCATCTCTTCTTGCACTGCTGATAACCAAAGCAATACCACACCACCAATTGTGGCAGCACCTTTAGCCCCTTACCCAAAAGGTTAAGCGAAGTTTTTGGATAGAAGGTGCTCTTCATTCCTTCTCTGGCCAATTTAGTCTTGCTGAGGGCATTGATATCTGTCTTTGGAGGGACTTTGTTCCCTGTGTGCTGCTCCCAGTGCTTCAGCCTCAGTAAGTGAACACCCCCTTACCCAGTGCACCTTGAGCTCTGTTTGCTGTGCACTCTGTAAGGGAAGCAAAGATGCCACCTGGCAGCCTGGCAGTGAAGGGCCAGGCTGTGCAGGGTGGCCCAGTGGAGAGGATAAGCCTAGCAGTGTTACGGTATAAGCTCCTAATAATTTCTGTGTTGTTTGGCATCACTCAGCTTCAAATGCTGATGTTACTGAAGTATCAGTAAAGCAATTGGGGATGTGCAGTCTGTCTGCATGGCGTTCCTCATGCAGCAAACTGGGTTACACAGGGCTTTCCCTTGGCTGGTGTGAGAGAGAGGCAGTTGGTAAATGAGCCGGGGTGGGTGGACTGTGCTTTCCCCAAGCTGTAGGCAAAGATCTGAATGTTTAATCAGCTATTGGTAAGTAACACTGTACAAGGAATAGCACTCTCCTAGGTGACACAGCTGTGCAAAGATAGGCAGCTGCTCTGTGAAGACTGTGTGGTTTTTAGTATTTGCTGAATTTGTCAGGTTAAACTCATGTTTAAGGAAAAGAAAATGATCTGTGCTGATTTATGCTGCTTGGAATGGCTTGAATTGAACATTTGTTTCTTTTGTGTTCTGCAGACTTCCTGAAGCCAACTCCAGCAAAGAGAAAGCGTTCTGTTTCTGCCAGCCAGACCCAGTCTCCAGTGCTGACCCCCCTGATGGCAGTTTGTACAACCCTGTGAAACCTGCCAAGCTGGACGCCACAGCTTTGCACGACTGTACTTTGGCCGCCACTGTGCCTCCTTCGGAGCTGTCGAATCATGCAGTCCTAGCCTGTGACACAGGCATTCACGAAGAGCACTATGTAAGTGAAGCAGTGGAAGATGATGTGCCAGACTACAGAGAGTACAGAGATGCCTGCACCATTACTGGTAAGCAGTCAAATCTTTTATCTTGGGAAGGATACGGAAATGTATAGTTAAGCTTCTGTTCTTAAGGTGTTGGTGAGATATCTGATTCATGGACAATGATGCTGCTGTTTTGCACATTTTTTTCTTGTTTAAGGTGTGATTTCACAAAGATCTGGATTTTCAATGAAAGCACTTTGTAAGATTTAAGGCTTTAGCAAATAGGTTTGACCAAACTAGGATACTATAGTTAAGTGCTTGGGAAGTTGAAACATTTGTAGTTTCTTCTGAAAATAAAACAACTGAGAGTCAGGAATGAGAAGAAAGAGATATGGTAGCTTAAAATTATGGAATGGTTGTCCTAGTGTTCAATGTAACTTAGATTTTTATGTTGATATAAGAGTTGCTTTGTAGGAGAAGGGGATGGGAGGAAACAGTGTGTAATATCATGTTTTGACTGTATGTCTTTTTACTTTTCAAAACCATTCCATTTTTGTCACATTAGTTCTGGAACTATAAAAGTTAATGTATAAATAACAGCTTCATATGAACAAATGGAATATGTGTTTAAGTGTGGTATTTTAAATAGAATTAGATTTTTAGTGATGTGGTCAGCTGACCCAGTTTTTTTTTGTTTGAATATCACTGTAACTCGGTATAGTCAGGGATATAGCCATGAAATGGCAGGCAGTTTCCATTCCAAATACATGGTTTGTTGGCTGAGCTGTGAGGCTTCTTTTAGCTTAAAGTGACCTTGTTAGTTCCCAGATCTTTTGGGAATGTTTGAGAAGTCAGCTGAGTTTTTGGGAGGGACAAATGAGAGGGCTGAGGAAAATAGAAATAAGACTGGAGCCCTTCTAATTGACTGCCAAAGAAGTTACTGAGTTACTTCCTGCCATTTCTAGAATTGTCTGTAGGTCAGAGAATTAGTTAATGGTAACCATCAACAGATATTTTTGTAGTATGCCTTAACTTGGTGCAGCCCAACTGCTCTGTAGTTGCTAAGGGTTGATATTCTTAAAGAAAATAGACCAAAGGGGAGAGGTGCTTGTCATGTCCATCACTCTTCCCTTGAAGGCAGGCAGCAGAATCCGTGCTGAAGCCACTTTCAGTCAGGTACACTTCTACATAAAATAAATGGCTACCAGAAACTGACTCCCCATCCCTCCTCCCCCATATTCATGGGTTTAGAGTTCATTTATTGTTTGCTGTGTCCCTCCCCTGTTAACAGGAAGACTTAACCTTATGTATTTCTGTTTCTGACTATAAACCCAGAAACTCAACTTCTTTTGTGAATCAGAATGCCTTCTTCATTATGATTTCTTGAAAGACAAGACAAACTCGGATTTACTTCTTTAATTCTTAAAAGTAGTTTTTGTTAAATTGAACATCAGTGCACGCCTTCCTACCTCTCTCACTCTTTCAAGCCTGATGTAGTTTCTGAATCTCTCTCTTCTTGCTTTAGTTGTCAGCCCAGTGTGGTTTACTGGTTGATTCTATAATGCTTTTCTATGAATTAGCAGCAAATTTGTGATGTTTGTGACCTGCAGACAAAATGA
Organism: Aegotheles bennettii; assembly: GCA_013398125.1. Lineage (NCBI taxonomy): Eukaryota > Metazoa > Chordata > Aves > Caprimulgiformes > Aegothelidae > Aegotheles > Aegotheles bennettii. Next base: position 657,237 of record VZRW01006525.1, on the reverse strand, counting down.
TAAGGCTTGCAGAAGAAATAGTTGTGGGGTTTTTGATCAGTTCAGTTTGTTTTTTTTTCTTTTCTTTTTTAAATGGATTTTTCTGAGTTTCAGCACTTTGCTGTGCTTTTTAAAGGTGTCAGAAGGCATAGACTGGGAGTTAGGACCTGGTCTCATTCCTCTGTAAAATCTCTGCTTTGTCAGTATTATGTGCTGATATGCAGCATATACTCTTGAAACAAGTAGAGAGTAAGAAAAAACTGGGAAATTGCATCACAGTGTTGAGTAATGATGCTTTCAGAAACATAACCAGTTAATGATAATGTAGTTGTAGTTCACTCTGATAAAACTTAAACCTAAACACATTACATGCTTTGCACACTTCGCTGTTTAACTTTCAAGGCAGCCATTGGTGACAAAGAATTTTAAATGCTTGCTGCTTCCCCCCACCCCCACCCCTTCCCTTTGCTATTCTGTTTGCTGGCAGTAGAGGCACTTTGGCATTCTCTATTAGCAGCACATTCTTTCCTGCCCGGGACCTGAGAGCAGATCTAATGCAGCTGAGGGTGCATTGCACATTATGATTGTGCTAAGCATGTTTTCTTGGATATAGAGTTGGCTTAAACATTTCCTGTCCCCAAAACACCCCAGATCTGTGCTTGAGCAGATTTCAGTTAGAGTGCAGCTGGAGTTATTTTTGGCAGCTGGTCTGGATAGAATCCCTCCCCCAGTTCTGTGGCAGAGGGAAGATGAGGGTTACTTTCTAGCCAGGTCAACACCTCTGATCTGTTCTACTATATGGCCTAAAAGCAGTTATGTTGGCGTGACGAAGGGAAGGGCCTGGGTGACAAAAAACAATGAGATGAGAAATTTCCTTACCCAGTGTTACCTCTGAGTGGGGGGCAGCAGCCTAAAAGATTTCTTCTTTCCCACTGAATTTGATAGTGAAGTGATCCCAAACTCATAGTTGCTGTAACTGAAGTGTTATGCCTGTGCAAGTAGATGCTTCTGAATCTGTGCTAATTTGAGCATGAAGGGGCAAATGAAATAGAACAATTGATCTATTTTTTTAAAAAAAAGGTTGTTCGTGAATCTTTTAAGAGTTATTAAAAAAATGTTACTGGTGGAGCATGTATTTTCTAAACATTCATAGTATCAAACCTGAAAATGGGTTCAGTAGCTGCTGCAGTAGATTTGTAATTATTACTTTGTTTTGGTTTTGTTAGCAAGATTGAAGATAAAAGTTCAATGTAGCCTGGCTTACAGAGTTTCTACCGCTCTCACTTGTGAGGTCCTACAGTTAAATGGGCAGAAGGAGGCTCAAGACCCAAGGCTGGTGGACAGTGGGACAGCACTGTATGGCATGGAAGTTGGCAGGCTGCTACTACACGTGTGAGGCACCTATCTTGTCCCAGTTGTTTTTTCCTTCGAGCTTTTCTTTTCCTTACTACTACCATTCATCTGAGAGTGTAAGTATAGGGATATGGATGTAGCACCATCTAGTGTCCCTTTTGCTAGAAAGGATATCAAAAGTGCTTTTGAAGATGAGTGTCTTTCCTGTAACTGCAGTGGAGACCTGGATACTTCCAGTCAGGTGTTCATGGAAACAGCAGCTGTGGTTGGGGGCTTCTTTCTCTGTATAACACCCTCCTGTCCCATTTTTTTGTAGAGCGGGAAGGGCTGTAATCCTGACATGATAAAGCAGAGTATCACTAAATTGCTCAATAGTCTGATTTTATGAGTTATAAAAGCCTCTTTAGTCTGATTACCTTTTTTCCCTAGTCCATCAGCTGCTGTCAGACAAATTCTGTCCTTCTGGAAATGGAGAGTACAGTGGTGGTGGAAGTCTGAAATACCACTGGAGTATAAATTTACTCTTGAGACAAATGTATGGCTGCCAGACTTGTGGTTTTGGTTGTGTTTTGGTTTTTTTCCCCCTCTTTGTTTCTCTTAAAATATGCATAACAGTATCACTAACCATCTTCAGTAAATTAACTTTGCTTTCTCATATTTGAAGATTCACTACTTGCAATGATTTTGACATGATATACTTTGTAATTCAAGTGCTAACTGTTTAATATGCCACGTAGGTTTCCTTCATTCTTGTCTGAAAAAGGAGAGAATGAATGGACTGTGATTAGATCCTTCATTAGTTTGCATGATTCATTTGTTCATTGTACTAATTACTCCTCCTGAACGCATGTAGGAATGTGTTCTCTGGCTGTCACATTCTGGGCAAGTCCCTGAGGGTTCTTGGGAAATTCTTTGTGTTGATAACCTGTACTATGTCTTGTTATGTTTGTAATTAACACAAGTCTATTTTAATTTTTTTTTTAAATAAAGTTACTGGATGGGTCAAACCACCAAATCCCTTTCTCTCTCAGCTGGGAGGTATCTCTGAGAGGAGCTGGTATTGTTTGACCTTGCAGTTAGTGTAACTTCGACCTTACTGCCCTGACTGCAGTGATGGGTACCCATAACATCAAGGCAAAGTGACTTTTTTTTGCTCTCAAGCCTCACACAATCTCTTAGCAACAAAGACATTTGGGNATGTACTCTAGGTGACCCTGCTCTGGCAGGGGGGGTGGACTAGATGATCTTTCGAGGTCCCTTCCAACCCCTTAGATTCTGTGATTCTGTGAAGTTACTGGATGGGTCAAACCACAAAATCCCTTTCTCTCTCAGCTGGGAGGTATCTCTGAGAGGAGCTGGTATTGTTTGACCTTGCAGTTAGTGTAACTTCGACCTTACTGCCCTGACTGCAGTGATGGGTACCCATAACATCAAGGCAAAGTGACTTTTTTTTGCTCTCAAGCCTCACGCAATCTCTTAGCAACAAAGACATTTGGGTGCAGAAGGTTTTGTTTGGATTTTCATCCTGCTGCTGTCCTTATTGAGGCTTTAATTATGTTCTCATATGAAACAGAGCTCCTGTTCTTTCATCAGATGTTGCCAATCTTCATGGCAATGTCAGCCAATTTTGAGGAATGCCTGATCCTATAGATAACCAGCACAATTCTGACCATTTTTTCTGTAGTCTCCTAATTTTAAAGGGTCTGCCTAGACCCTATAGAGTTTCCATTCCAGTCCCCCTTGTCCTGTCTGTACATCCCCTGAAGGGTCATGTTTTTGTTTGAAGGGCTGAATTTCTACTCTTTCTGTTCTGAGTCTGACAAAGCATGGCTGTCCCAAGATAACTCCTTAAGGATTTTGGTAATACAGGTTGTTAGAAGAATGCTTTACTCTGTTATGTGGAAGATGAGAAGATACCATATCTGTGACTGTCCTGTTTCAGGTGCGTGAGGTACGCCTTGCTTGGCATTCTGAGAATACTGAACAGATTGCTCTAGTTGTGTTTGGTACCTCCTGCAGGCTGTTGTCCTCTAAGCATTGAATGGTTCACAAAAGCATTGGTAAAATAACAACAGCTTTGGATTGCTTCCCTCTATTTGAACCTCTCTGAGTTCTGTTGTGGTTATCTTTCTCCTTTAAGTGGTTGTTCCCAACACAGCATAAACTGCTCTAGCACCTCCTTCTTTTTCAGTTCCTGTTTTGGAGTACTTCCATGTTGTTCTCAGTTGTGTTGCTATGAGAAAAGAGGTGTAAGCTGTTGCTTGGTGGAGCTGCAACTCAAATGAAGTATGTAAGAAATGCTCCCCTGAGTTAAGACCAGCAGGCTCAGGACTGTTTCTGACCCAGGGTGGGTATGGAGAGCACAGGTGCAGCCACTCTCAGTACTTCGTTCTCAGCATAAGTACCCCCATCATGCAGAACTGTTGTACTAGGGGTATAGAAGGCTTGTTCCTGCCTGGTTCTTTTAGTGTCTGCTTAGAGCTGTACTCTGTCCATGACTGCCTAAAACCTTTCTGAATCTGTGATTGAGTTACCATGCAAGTTCATGGTTTTTACTAGGTGTGTGCAGTAGTACTTAAACCAATCTCCCCAAAGTTTCTGTCAGTATTTGTTTTTCTAATTATGCTGGATTTGGTGAATATCAGTTCTTCCTTCTCCTTATGATTTCATCTTCATAATTTTGAAAAACCTCCATTGTTTTCACACCCCAGCTTTCTTAGTCTCTCCTTTAAAACTTCTAGAAGGTTGGCTCTCACCTCAGTCCATTTACTTTTCTGTTGCTGTCAGCAGACTCATCCCTAAGCTTGATCTAATTATGGTCTCTTCTTACTCTTCTTTCCTGGCACTACTTCTAAGCAGTTTTTGGTGAATTCCGAGCACTCTTTCTTTCTCTAAAGCATGCTGGAATACTAGTCCTATTCAAATGAGATAGAATAGTTCCAGCCATGCTGAGGGAGCTGAGTCTGACTTTAGTTCTGTCTAGCATACTCCAACAAAATGATCTCATTCTTTATGCCTGCTGCATGTTTGCCTCTGAATTTTCTGACTGGCTTTTGGTGGCTTCTTAATCAACTTCACACAACTCCTCCTTCTCTTCCCCCCTCCTCCCTCCCTGAGGTTCCCATCAGTTGTTTTCCAGCTCTTACTCTTTGCCAGTAATTTAGTGTTTTTCCTAATTCCTCTCCTCTGGCGGGTTGTTGTGCTATCTCTTAGATTGTATCCCAGGCATATGGTTTTTTTCCTTTCAAGGATTATTTTTTTTCTGTTTTGATGTTTGTTGTTGTTTTTTTGTTGTTATTGTTAGGTGTGGTTTTGTGATCCCTCCGCACCCCCAGCAGAATTCTTCAGCTACTGCTGTGCTCCTTATCCAGACCTCTTGCTTACTTGTAACATACTACAAAGAGGAGTATATGGTTTTTAGTGCAAACTGTCAATTCTAGAATCACAGTGAAAGGAACTATGGGAATTACTGAAGCCCAGTGTGACATTTTTAAAATTTGTTTCTAGATTTTCCTGGTTTTAGGAAGCACTTATCATTCCTAAATGTCTACTTTATTTTGAGGGTAGGGAAGAGTGAGGAGTGAGAGCAGTAAGTATTCATCAGTGTTCTGAGTTTGTTCTTTGGAGAAAAGACTCCTGAAGGCCAATGCCTGGTGCATTTTTGGGTGTGTTTTTTTGCTTTGTGTTTTTTATTTTCCTGTTGTGTTGCACTTGAATAGTACTGGAAGACTAAAAAGCTCCATTTGATTTTCGGTGCATTTAAATATGTGAAAATACTTTTATTCCATCGTTTATCTCTGTTACATGCTGAGTGCAGCTTTACCTTTCTTCCTCAAGGTATGTGTCCATCATGAAACAACAGATTTCCCCTTTAAAGTCAACGTCTGTAAAGAGCAAGCTACAGAAGAATTAATTCTTATGTTTTGCTTGTGATTCTAAAGCTTCATTGACAGCCATTTTTTAGGGGCTGGCACATTTTGTAGCTGGGCTGAACAATAAGCAGAAGCAGGACAATTGCTTTTCAGGGTTTTCTGTGCTCTGTGATCTATCAATGGGTTTTTGAGACATCCTCAGTCTGTCTTGGCAGCTGTAAGACCCTAATGGTTAATGAATGTGTTTATTCTTACTGCTGAACAGAGCGTTGCCAGCATGCATTTGATACATGAATAGCTTTTGTTCTTTCTCTAAAAGAATTGTCATGGTCGTGGAGTTTCCTTTTATTTTTTGTTTAATGTAAAATTAAAAGACGAGTATGACTGCGTTTTTCTACAGGGAGAAACATTTCCATACTGAAGCAAAATTAATTTAAATTTATGGCATAATATACAGTAGGAACCTAATAGTTTAATGGCCTCTCATCACCAAGATCCATCTCACCTTTTTGTACCCAGCAGGAATGCCTGTGAAGGATGAAACCGAAGCAGGGAGACTTTAACCTAATAAACAATGACATTCCTCACATTGGAACTGCAGTTTCCAGCAGTTTTATCTTTGTCAGCTTTGACATTCCCAGCTTTGTCCTGAGCTTTGTCCCTTTGTGTTTGGCTAAGCCAAGCTTTCTCCCATAATAATTGCTGGAAATATTAGTGCTTTACATACCCGAAAATGCAGGTGTAGGCTGAGCCCAGTGACCTATATGGGAAGACAATTCTGTGACTTCTCCACTCCACAGACAGTCTTGGGCAATGCCTGGTATGGCAGAACTGAAGAAACAGTGTTTTTTTCTTCCACTTCAGCTGGCAGCCTTGTCAGTGTAATGACTTTTCCTCCACAACATTATTCTTTTGGATAATATTGAATGATCTGATCATTCATACCAATTCTTCTTTGTAGCAAAGGAGAATTGTGATTGTTCTGTGCATCTTCCCCACCCTTGCACAAATCCTTTAAAACTTTCAGAGAGAAAGGACTTTTTATTTTCCAGTCATGATGCTGAATTTGTTTAGGGGAAAGAGGGTAGGAGAGAGAATGGAAAGCAAACTCTTGAAGTCTTTCTCCCTCCTACTCCTATCCTTGCTCTTCTTAGTGTATGTTTGTATGAATTAAAATATGAAATGGCAGGTAACTTAAGTGACAACGTGGTACTGTATAAAGAAGACGATGAGAATCCCTTTCTGGGTGGTTCATTCTTCTCCATGGGCTGGACTTCTCATCCAGAATTCCTTTTCCATGATTGAGTGTGCTCACTTGGCTACATAAATACTGCCTGCCTTTCCCCTGGTGCCCCACCTCCACAGGACGGGAAGTCCAGTTGAGATCTACGTGTGCAAGAGAGAAAGCGCTGTGGATGGTACAGAGTTAACAGGTCAGATGAAGCTTTGCTGTGGCAACCCAGAATGGGAGTATCTGAGTCTGACATGGGTTCTTTTCTTTTCCCATGGAAGACAGGATTTTGTGCATTGTTTTCCATCTTTAGAGGCAGAAGAACCACTGGTTAAATAGGTTTAATTAAAGGTGTGGAAGGACTTGCAACTCCAAAATCCTGTCATGCCAGTCAAGTTACAGAAGCTGCTATGGCTGTTTGAGGAGTCTGAGTTTTAAAGGTGCCAGACAGCTTTCTTGAAGAGACTTTTTTCTAACAGTTTGACTTTGCAGCCAGCAATGAGATTTATGATGTTTAAGATGCTAAGGCCATCTTTCCCTTTGGGCAGTCAACGAGTTGGAAGGACAGTGGATTTTCTCTTTAATAGAAGTAATTTTCTTTGCCCTAGAAGCTAATAACACACTTTACATTAGAACATATGTATTGTGTATGTACAGTCCTGAGTTCAGCAGTAGTATTTGTAAGACTTCAATATAGTTAGCTACATTCTGGGCATTCTAGAACTGAAATTGAGTAGGAATATGGCAAGTTCTGGGGTTTTGCCTATTACAGGTGTATGTACAGAGTAATTATCAAATAATGGTCACTAAATACTTGTATTTCTGGACCCCACTTAGTACTTACTGGTTATTTCTGTGTGGGCCTATAGAACTCAAATAATGAATGACTACAGGCTATGTTTCCTTCTTCAATAGTTTAGCTAGCAGCCTAATTGCAGGGTTGAAGTTTTGTATCTGCCCTTTTGCTTATCATTTTGATGTAGATCTGCTCACAATGGTAATCACTAGTTTGCTTCATTTCATGGTTGTCTAAATGGATAAAAAACATTGAGAAAATCAGGCTATTGGGCTGCTTCAAGCAGCCAGGAAATACCTGCTGGAAAAGCATTTAAAGGAAGACCATCTTTCTTGCTTCCATCCCTGGAACATGATTAGACTTTAGGCTTGTGGTCTGCTGAGAAAGAAGAATCCTAATGTAGTCATGGCCTCTTGGTTGTTGAGCTAGGTTAGGTGACTTGTCTTGGGAGTAGTTTTCAGATGTTCTTGGCCCAATGAAATGGGATGACTTTCCACATTATGGAGCTGCGTATTCACCCTTTTAAAAATGGCTGTGTGGGGTGTGTGTGTACTGAATATGCTGAGAATTTTAAACAGGGAACTTCCTACTTAAATAGTAGAAAATGTAGCACTATCTTGTGTGAAGTATGTGTACTGTAGAATACTGTGGCATTTTACTTACAGGGGTACAAAATTTGCCAAGTACTTGCTGAGCCTTGGCTTCTGAGAAGGGATGCAGACTTCCTTCGGTTTGTGTTCTTTGTGTGTACGTGCATCATGTGAAGGAAAACAGCAGTCAGGATTCACCAGTGTTTATCATGAGAGAGCCTCCAGATGATGAACTCTAATTTTGTGTACCGCATGTGGCTGGACTTCAGCCTCCATGTGGTAGCCCTGTTCTGCAAAGAGCCTTCCTTTTACTTAACTAGCAGAGAGTCAGCACTGGAATTGACCCTTCTCAGGTATTGTGTGCCTTTTAAAAAAATAATTTGCTATTTATTGACCAGCCATTTTCAAAGAGTTTTTGAGTTTCTGTGTTTTAAACTTTAGCAACCTAAGTCTCAAGAGGAAGTGTAATGAGAGGGTGAGTGGGACAGGACTGAAAACCAGGGAGAGGAATAGGTGGATCCATATTAGACTGAATAAGTCTTCCTGCTTTCTTCAGAAAATTTCCTTGTTTTCTCTCATCTTATTTTTCTTCCTGTACTCTTCTCTCCTTCCCTTCTCCCAAAAGGTTGTGACAAGTTACGAAGTTTTAAATCTGTTGTGGAAAATGAAAGAATTTGCCTGCAAGTGGCTACTGAGGCCTCTTTTTTTTTTTCCTTTGACCTTCTTTTTATTTATTTGCTTCCTTTTCTTGATTTTTTTTTAAGAGGAGGGTATTTAGGCTGCCTCTTTCAGGCTGTGGCCTGAATACCAGCTTCTGGGTGGTGATGCAGTGGAGTTCCCTGGAAGATGTTGAGGATGGATGGGTGGTACAACCTGATGACCAGAGCTTGAGTTCTGGAAGTTGCCAAGCAGCCCAGGACTTCTCCAAGGTCACACCTGGAGTGTAGTTGTTCTGCTGGACACACTGTTTCTGTGCAGCAGTTGTTTCCCTTTTCTCAAAGTTGGCACTTCAGGGTAGCACAGCTGCTTTGAGCTGTTGGCAAGGTGTTGGCCTCCATCAGGACCAGAACTCTGGAGCGTGGTGCTCTGGGAACGTAACAGCGTCTGTGTGGTTTTCTTGTAGTCTTCCTTGTCTTGTGTGTTCTGGCCTGTCCCTTCTGGAGCACAACCCTGACCCTAGCATGGTTAATGAAAAGGTTGGGTTTATGAGAAATTATTTTGCTTCATTTACGGCAATGGGCTTTAAATGAGAAGCTGACTGACAAAATGTCATGGGTGGTTTTAGGGGTTCGGGTACGAAGGCACTTCTTAACACCAGGTGGCAGCATCTGCTGCCAGCAGGTTCGGTAAAGATCTGGACGTCTTTTTAACCTTGAAAGGGGAGCCTCTGCTTGAAAACAAACCAATAAAACCGTAAAGGTTGAGGATGGTTTGGACCAGAATTCAGACAGATTGAAACTAAATGTTTTATGTTTCATATAATGACTGTACTGAGAAGCTGTGCTGCATTGTTTCTAAAAACTTCTCCGGGCTTTGAGATTTTGTAGAGTTTTTCCCTGTGTTTGTGGTTTTGTCTGTGTTTGGGGGTTTTGTTTGTTTGTTGCTTTCCCCTGCCCCCCATGTCCCTTCGCTTTGTTTTAGGCTCTTTTCTCTGAATTTATCACTACTTTTATGTGAAGTTAATGATAAAATAGGTGCTCCTTCTTTATCAATCAAGCTAGGTTTCATTTCTACAGATAGATACAACTATTCAGTCATAGCTGTAACAAGTGAAACCCACAAGCCTGGTAGGGAATGGAGTTTGACAGGTGAGCTGCTTTAGGTGACTGTGTTGTTTGGAATGAGATCTTCAAATCTGTTTATGTGTGGTTCATGTGGAACTTAGCTTGAATTGAAAGTAGTTCAGCTGAGGTTGGATTGCTTGGTCAGGAGGTGCTGACATAGTTCCTCCTATCCAAATGACACTGGCAGCTAAATACGTGTTTAACACTATATGGGAAGTGACCTAATGTATTGCATGGCTGCGTGAGTGCAGGACAAAAATGGCAGTGGGTTACAGCAACCTGCACAATGTGTTATGATCTCTGTGATGTTATGTGCACAGGGAGGGAGTGGCAGTCCTTCAGGTGCTATGCCCCTTGGATACAGTCAGCTCTTGTTGTTTTAGACCTCACTCTGTTTTCTGTTTGATCAACTCCTTGCTCACTTGTCAGCAGAGGAAGGATGTAGGTGTACATCCTAAAATAACCCAAGTGTACTCTTATCCTCACTCGGTTGCCCTAAAAATTCTAAAAATTATGCCTCTTTCTTCCCCAGACAATTTACAAAAAAAGGGCATTAAAAACCCCAACCCAAAACCCACCCTCAATTCAATCTCCACACAAAGTTAACTTAATGTGCTTTTCACGTGGATAGAAGTGTTGGCTGGAAGAGAAATGAACGAATTAAATAGGTGCAGTAGTCATAGGTATCCAGATCAGCAAGTCCAATACAAATTCCTCTAAGGAAATGTAAACCAGCTGAAACAACCAGTGGAACTTTAATGGCTGTTTTAAGTTGGGAAAGAGGTGATGAAGGGATTTTAGATGCTCAGAGAAGGGGAAATACACCAGTCAGTCAAATGCCACTATAGGAAAAGATATGGAACAAGTAAGTAAGTAATCCATTAATAATTACCCAAGAGTTACTGCAGTGGGAAGAAAAAATGTAGATGAGAACTCCATATGAGTGTTCTGCCCAGTTTTGCATCTTCTTTATTGAAAGATGGGACTATAAAATGAAGCAACAAAATAATCAGAGAAAAAAAAGTCTCTGAAAGAATTTGGTTTAATCTCATTTAGAAAACATAGAGGAACAATGTCAAACTCCCATAAAGCAGGTTGAAGAACTTTATCTTCTGAGGAACAGGGCATGGAGAAATATATTTTGCACCAAAAAGAGTTGAAGGTGTTTGTACATGTGCCACATTTAAGCTATGAAGATAGCAAAGCACTGGAGTGCATTACTTGCAAAAATAATATGGAAAAGAATTAAATTTATTTTGTTTATATATAACTATTTCTAGAATATGCTGAAAGCTGCAGACTTCTACAGTATGCAAGAGCCTTAGAAAATCTTTGTTAACACTTTTCTTTCAAAAGCAGAACCTAGAATGTCCTACACTTTGGTAAGACTCAAGTTCATAATTCATTTAGCTATTTAAGTTTTTCTAATTGGCTTGTAAATGTATGTTTGCCAAGGATGTCCAGAAAACCACAAGTTCAAAACTCCTTAGACAAAACCCAAAATCTGTAATAGAGAAACTTATGAAAATTTAGTTCAGCTGTATGTTGTTGTATTATTTTTATTATTGATCAATTAATTGTTTTAGGCTTATGGTGTTATATTTAACTCGGTAAAGTGAAGGTACCATTTAGGACAAGAGAAAGTGCAACAGTTTTATGCCTCCTGGACTTCAGTTAATCATAAAAAATAAATGATGATTCTGAGTGGAGAACTTATTTAACTTATGTTATCTTTGCAGTTTAATCAGAAATATTAATAAAAACTATCTGGAAGCACAATCAGGATCTTCTATAAAATGTACCTGGTGTTTCGGGATGGGGGGTGACATTAGTTGGCATGCACCTCAGAAAAGGGAGGGGAAGAAAAGTGAAGGGCAAGACTGCGTAATTGTAGCACTGAGAATATTGCTCTGATTTGAGTGGTGAACTAATGTTTAGTCATACACAAGTGTAATTAGTGTCCTGTTTTTCTAAATAGGCAATTACATCAGAGCCTGCCTCTATTTCCTGCTGGCATCCAGATTTTAAAATTGCAATAGAAGTTAATGACAATAGCATCATAATAAGTTGCCTTTCCAGTTACTCATTATATCTTTTCCAGTTGTTAGACCTTTTGAATTGCTCAGAAACACTCAAGATTTGTTATATGATAGAGTAGAAAAATTGCCTTGGTTGACTTGTATTCCACTATAATTCTTATTTATTGTCTATCCTTAATGTTCAGGTGTATTTCTTTTCCACAATAAAACTGTATTGAGTTTCTTTTGTGTGTGTGTATGTGTAGGGTTTGGATTTTTTGTGGTTTTTTTTCCCTTCTAAATTTTACCAGTAACTTCTTTTGCTTTCCATTTTCTGCTGCTTTTTATGGCATAGCAAACCATTTTACCTTTCTGCATAAAATTACTTGCTTGAAATTTTCTCTTTTCATCTATAAAATTGGTTAATTTCATTTGAAATACTAATTAAAACCAGAAAGACATTAAAGATTTGAATTTTTCAAACATTCAAACATTTTTCAAACTTTTCAGCGACCCTCCCTGCCCCCCCAAATATACCTCAACAAAAAAATGAACCTGATATTCTTGACAGAGCAATTAGATAACCCAAAAATCTGTATCTACATATCTGCGTATATGTAGATAGATGTAGATATATCTACATATATGTAGATATAAATATATAAAAATCTTTCTGTGTATGCGTGTACACACACCTCTCTGAATGTTTAGTTGATATTAACAGGTGCTTTTTTTTTTGGCTTTTCCAAACTCAGCTTGTTGCAAGCATGAAGATGGATGTTGTCAGCAATTAAAAAGGTAGCTAGGGAAGAAGAAAAATTTGTAGTTACAGGCTACCTCTCAGCTTTGGAAAAATGGGAAATAGGTCTTGTCTCTCTGTGTAAGTTAGTTGTCAAGAGAGAGGGCTGCAAGGAGCTCTTAAAATGATGTGTGCAGACTGACATTGCACAGAGCTCCATAAAAATAGCATTGCTGCACATGTGGGTACCTAATCCTACTGACTTTTGCATTTCCACTTCTGCAGTGAGGTTTGGAGAACACTTACATATGTGCAAGAGTTAGTAGAATAGCCTGGATAAAAGCAGAGGTGAATACCTCCTGGTGGATAATACCAGACTCCTTGAACCATAAGGTATAATGCAGCTTTCCCAGGTGGATTTTTGTTTTAATCAATAGGATCCTGCGAAGACTATTGGCAGGAGATTAACAGTACGAGTTCATTTTTGTATCCTCTGCCCTGTTGTCTGATAGAATAGTTATGTTCTTGCCATCTTTAGTGCTCAGGATGATGCCTGTGACAATGCAATTTCTGGATTAGAAAGATAAAGAGGTAATTGATGGTCTACAGAAAAGTATGTGTCACTTTCCAGTTCCCCCCTTCCCTGACAGAGGTTAATTCTATTACCTTGCAGTGGAATTGCAGGTCTGCATCAATCCTGCTGTAATAAGTTTATCTCTTATGAAGATAGGCGTCTGTCAGGGAGCACAAGAGCAGGGCTGCCTCACAGAGCTGAGTGTGACCACAGGATGGGAAGGGCAGGATCCTTGTTGGCAAAGCCCAGTCCTTTTGTTCCCGAGCAGGGCAAAGGTGCTGGCAGTAACAGTTAAAATTGACTTTCCAGTAATCGTCGGACAAATGCCAGGTACTGAGTGGACTTGTAGACAATCCAAGCATCCCAGGCAATGAGTCGGTGTCAGCAGGGGCAGAGCTGGGCACAGACCTACCCAACAGCACTGCACAGGGGAGGACAGGAGGCTTGGGTTTCAATGGGGCTTCTGGGCCACCGGGCAGAGGGTGCTAGCTGGGATCCCTGATGAGCCTGGTCCAGGGCAGTAACCCCCTATGGGTGCAGTCAAGGCCTTGACAGTCCTTGCTGTTCACTGTGGAGTGACTCTTAGCAACGGTTGCAAGAGTTACAGCACTGGTTAAAGACAGAGCTGAATTGCACAGCATGTGAGCAGCCTTCCTTAGCACTTGCTCTTCCAAAACAGGTTTAGATAGCTCTTTCTTATTTTGGGTGTGTGTGTGTAGGAGGCTGTAGTGTTCTTTTTGTCCTGTTATGGAAGTGGGAATGCAGATTGCACTAAGTATTTAGGGAAAACATACCAGGAGTTGCTCTGTTTCTTAATAATTATTTAGCAAGACATTGTGGTTAATTTTGTACAGTAATTGAAGTGTATATATTTAAAATGATCATGCCTGTTTGAGATATTCACAGACACACACAAAGTTCTTATTTACAGAATAAGTTGGAAGGTACCTCTGGAGGTCATCTGTTACGACTTCTAGTCAAAGTAGGTCTTTTAAAGTGAGTGCTTGTGGCCTCGAATTGTCAGTCTATCCAGAGACGGGAGATTTCCCAGCCTCTCTGTGCTCCTGTTCCCATGTTTGACTATCCTTATAGTGAAAACGGTTTTCTATTGAATTGGAATTTTCTGTGTTAAAATTTCTTAGCTCCCTCTTGTCCTAAATTTAAATCTCTGTTTTTAATTCAAACATTTTTGCAGTTGTTGATGGCTGTCAGTATCCATTTTTATAAATGTGTGCAAATGAGGAACTGATACCACAGAATGCAGGTCAAGAGAGTGTTGAAAGATTCCTCAAAAGTTCTTGCAGCCAACTTTACCAGTGCATCATATGTGTGAACTGTGGCACTGTTTGCTATTGCAATCCTGAATTTCTTTTTCTTGAGGGAAAATCTGCCAGCAGCAAAGGCAAAAAATACAGTAGTACTGAACCAAGTTAAAGAGATATGTAAAACTTGCAAGTTTAAAGTATTTTGTCAAGTAGAACATCGAAAATGTAAATTCCAGTATGCATTAATCCTTTCTTCATACCCAGGTTGTAACTACCCTGTCTCAGTCAATGCTCACTTGCTCTCTGTTCCTCCTCACCCCCATCTTATTCTTAAATGGATGAGTCCCTGCTTCTAGAGGTTGGGCTTATTGTCCCTAAGAGCACACCCTTGGATTTTCTGCCAGTAAATATGCTATTTTGGGATCATTTATGCCAGTCATATCTTTTAAGCCTATTAATATCTAGCTGTTTTCTACATGAAGAAAAATCTTGCTGATACCAAAACCAACAATTTTGCTAGCTTGTATGTGTAGCTATCATTATCAAGTAACTAACAAATATTGTCCTCTTTCTCTTACCAGATGTGTGCAATAGTACCAATCTTCCTGAAGTTGAAATCATCAGTCTACTGGAAGAGCAGCTGCCTCATTATAAGCTAAGAGCAGATACCATCTATGGTTATGACCACGACGACTGGCTTCATACACCTCTCATTTCTCCTGATGCAAATATTGATTTAACAACTGAGCAAATAGAAGAGACCTTGAAATACTTCCGTAAGTCAAAAATTCAGAAATTGTACTGAGGATCAGATAAAATAGTGCTATTTTTGTTACCTTCTCTGAAGTATCTGTGCAATTCTCTTACAACTCTGGAAAGCAAGAAAACTGTTTGTGGTTGATTGCTTTGGTCTTCAGGTTTGTGTTAGATCAAAAAAAGGAAGAAAACATTTAATTAAAATCAGCAGTTGCATTTGTAATCTGTGGATGTACTTCTCTACATTATCCTGGTGAAACTGAAATACTTCTTTTTGCTTGTGATCTCTCTAGCTAGACACTGAAATTTCTGTACATATACAATGTAGAAAGCTTAGACCTGTTTCCATATTTGCTTCTTTGAACATGTTCTCGGACACATCGCGCTGTTTTCTGATGGCACCGTGTGCCAGCATCACAACATGATGTCAAATAATTTTTGTGCAGCTTACACTTCTAGGAAAGACGTGTGAAGAACCAAATCCTGAGCATTTGGCCGAGATGGTTTCTCCATTCTTTCTTTTGTTCATATTCAAGCTATTGGACTGAAAGGTGCCTTTTGTGCCTGGAGGGAAAGTGTGCAGTGTTTTGACCTTCTTGGTTTTTCATTCTTTTGTTTGACCTTGTAGATGCTTTTATCATGGTGAACAGGTTCATGTCTCTCTGGGTTCTTCCACTGTGGGTATTGACTTAGCTATGCAAGTAGAGAAGAATTCTGTGATTCATCCTCTAGTTACTGATTTATTGAGTAATGTAGGATTAAATAATTTATTTTTTTTTCTCCCTCCATGGTTTCACATGAAGTTGCAATTTTGTTGCACTTCTGCATGTGTTGCATGTTAAAATAATCTGCAGAACATCAAGCCAAGGGTTATATGCTAAAGCAATGGTAGTTAGACTTCCATAGTAGTGCATCTACACAGGTTATGGTAGTAGATTAGGTTTAGGTAGACTCACTGAGGCACTGTGGAGCTCAGAAGGGATGAATTACAGGGCTCAACATGAACCTTAGCAAAGATGTTGGTAAAGAAAAGCATAAAGAATATGAAGAACTGAGTTTCTGACTGAAATGCTTCAACAGAAGGCATTAAATATTTTAGTAGATAGCTTACATATGCTCTCCACCTCCCCCCAGTTGAACAAAAACAATAAGAAGGGGGAGAGGCAAGCTAAAGCTGATCCATGGGATCGGTTGTACCAAAACTCCTTGTTTTTTATTAGTCCATTAGTGTTGTTATAATGATGGCAGAGGTTGACTTAAAGAAGTGTTTTGAAATGTCAGGTTTCCAAAGTCTTTAGTAACCAGATCAGTCCTGTTTCATGAATGAGATTGTCTATGCAATGGACTATTGCAATAACCATGGGAAAGATGTTTTGCTAGTGGGGCAAGAAATGTGAAAATCCATGTGAAAGCATCCTAACTCCCAGCTGAAATGCTGTTGAGGCATGTAACATGTGATAGTGTGTGGCTGTTGGGGATGGACACAGAATGAAACTATATACAAGAGAGGAATCCGATAGCAGTAGCTGTCTATAACTGGGAGTACTTAATTTTATCCAGCTTTTAGCTTACAAGCATAATGACTGCAGCTATACCATGTTGCTGTGATCGAAGATTTCATCCAATCAGCTGGCTGGAATGAAAAAAACTTGAGCTTAATTCCTGCCACAACGTATGTTTTCTGCTTTCATTGGGAAATAACTGCTTAAAGAAGAGAAACTGAGCAAGGAGAACTTCCATAACGAAAAGCTTGCTCCTTATCGCTTATATACAGACACATGAACAGGTAGCAGTTCGAGAAGTTTAAGCAAATTTGGATCAAGCTTTAGGCTGATACCCTGGAAACTGAAGTCTCTGACTTTAGACTTGCTCAGTTCTTGTGAGCAGGTTATATGATGCATATATGCATGAGAGTGCAAGATCATCAATCTTTGGCATGTTTAGAAATTATGGCATTGTTTGTAAACGTTGGTTTATGGAAAAATTAACGAAAAATATTGTTTTAGGTAAGTTGGCAGAAAAGTCCCGTGAGTTGTGCCATCATCACTTTGGGGAGTGTTTTCCAGGGTGTGGCTGCTTGCACAATGGTTCATTTTCAGTGCTACAATTAAGTACCTGCTTTGTTTGTTTTAAAAACCTTGATGAGGGGGTCAGCAAATACTGTAACTTGTCTGTTGGAAAGTTTTAGTATAATCTTACAAAATTCCGCTATTTTCAAAACAGTATCCTTGTGGTCTAAGAATTCTATGGATGTAGTTAAATTTAATAAATAACAAAAAGGAAATTTCATAATCTGCCGAAGTTTTCCATAACTGAAGGAAGAATTAATTGATCTTGCTGCAACAGAAAAGGATTCTCTGCAAAATAATTACTTTTATCAGAATTAAAATGTACTACAAATACAGATTGTTGCTTTGTTATCTCCCTTGGAGACATGCAAACTTGAGCATGTCTTGAGTTAGAGAGAACTTGAGCTAGTGCAGAATATTTTTAGGTGTGGAATTAAGTCTTTTGATTGCTTATGGTTCCTGGTGAGTTGTGTGGATTGGCTTTGAAACCAGGAATATAATAGGAAGGGAGGAATATGTTGTGGCTTTATGCAGGAGATGTTCACAGACTGAGAAACACCGGACAATAAGGGGGACGTTTATGCATGTTGTTGCCTATCAGGAAGAGCAACATTTTACAACCTCTCGCCACACCAGTTAAAGTGTAACTACTTAGGTTGGGAATAGTCTGAATGGTAACACAGTAGTGACAGTCTTGTGCTGTAACTCATTGTTTTAATGATGTTCAGGTACCTGCTGTGAACAACTAGAATGATGGAAGGTGAATGGAAGTCTTGTTTTCCACTGGTTGTAACTGCATTTCTACGCCCCTCACCTAAGGGTAGTCAAGGTTTGGGTTTTTTGAGGGTGGTTATTGAGAGCAGCTTTTTTCCTTTCTTCTGCTGTAGCTTTTGAACACACTTTTGTGGCCAGTTGCCATACTTGGTGACTCTTTAACTTCTGTCTTGATTGTGATCCACATCTCCATTTCTGTCCCAACTCCTTTTGTAAGCTTTGAACAAGACAGATGTCCGAACCTTTGAACTGAATTATTTAAAAATATTTTAGTTTTTAAAATAGAACTAAGAACAGAAGTAGAAGCCCATGAAAGTAGAAAAGTGGAGTTTTCTAAATATATATATATATTAAAAGTGCATGTATGCATATATGATAAAAATATATAGTATTTGTGTATCGATGTACAATTGGATTTGTAGTTATCCTTTTGAAAGAACTTAGAAATATAGTGACCAGATTTTAAATCTCTACTCAAAATGCATTTTTGGTTATGTCTTGTAAAGTGCTCTGAAGATGATTA
This sequence comes from Aegotheles bennettii, assembly GCA_013398125.1. NCBI lineage: Eukaryota > Metazoa > Chordata > Aves > Caprimulgiformes > Aegothelidae > Aegotheles > Aegotheles bennettii. The sequence goes on along the minus strand of VZRW01006525.1, from coordinate 638,914 downwards.
AAAAATGTGGCTATCTTAAGGCTACTAAGTAAACTGACTCTGAAAAGAAATACCTTTTAAACTGTACTATCATCTTTATTTGTTTCAGCTTTAGAATGGCAACCCAAAAAGGAGAAAGCTCATTTATAAAAAGGTTATGTAAAAAGCTCTAACTGATTTGCAACCCCAAACCAAAATTTTAAGCTGCATTCAGAAAACAGTGCTCTAGTTCTCCATGGGCTATCTGTTTCTGAGAACTGTACTTCCAGAGAATTTTATTTGCTGTTTAAAAAGTCATTTGTATAGATATTATAGTACCTGATTTCTGTATTGGGCACATGCACTTACATGTTCATGTATACCCATTGTGCTTTTTATAATTTGTTCTCATGATCCATGTAGTATTCTCCTTGTCTATAAAACAGGCTTGTTAATAGGGCACTTGTGGTACTGCATAGCTATTTGTCTGTGCTTTTTAGTTTCTGAATAATACATTTATATTTAATAAGAGAGAGACTGTGGTTGTTTGGGTAGAGTCAGGTGTCTCCAAAGACCATTCTCTGTGAAAGAATCTAAATCACTTGTAGTGACAGTGTTCTGTAGTTTGAGTTCATCCGTGTTTGCGTTTGCTCCCAGGAGAGACTCCATGAGAAATACTCCTTCCAGGAGTGATTCAGCGTGTAAGGTAACTGGCAGCTGCATTGCTATCTTTTAAAGTAGAAGCACTGAAATGATGGAGTTTTCTGAAGAGCTGATGCACGTTCAGAGTGGTGTATTATCAAGCTTTTCAAGTACACAGCTGCGTTTTCATTCAATTAAAAAATAATTAGTAGCTATTAATGCTCATGCATACTTGTTTTACTGTGACTGAACAGGTACTGTTTCAGGGGATAGAGAGTTTGCTTTTTACTATAGGAAGCATATCACAAGGGAACACTTGAAGTTAAGAAAATAGCTTATAATTTTTGACTGAAATGAGAAATTACCTTCTCTGGATTGCAAAATGAAAAGACCATGAATGCTTTTATTAGGACCACTGTCTTAATGGACATCTCCATTTTGGTTCCTGTTTTTTTGTTGATTGCTTCTTTAGGTCTCCTTGGGTTTGTAGGTCCATCTTTAATAGAGCATGATGACATGTCCCTACTGTAGAGGATGCATGGAGTACTACTGTTCTCAACAGTAACTTGATAGTCACAAAATGCCCTCTGTTCTTGTATGCTATTATTTCTTCTCAAAATATGAAAACAAGAATTGAACGTGTACTAGAAGTTAAGCACAAATGTGGATGGAGGAGGAGAGTGCTTCAATGCAAAGGTATATTGGGGAAGCCACTGTAGTCTGGGAAGGTTTTCAATAAAATGAAGTATCTTCTGCAGCTTGTGTATAATGAGAAATATAAATTACGTAGTTTGTTTGCTGAGTTCCAGACTAGCAAGGCTTGTCATATGAAGGTCTGTCCAGGGCAAATGTTTATGCTACACTCATTTATTGGATGCCCAAGTGCTGTATGCCACTGATGTGCACTTTAATACTGACTCATGTCTGGTTCTCCAGTCTACTGAACTTGTTCTGCTTAATCTTCTAACTGTGTGTAGTGGTTATAACTGAGTCAAGATGTGACCTATTAAAAATAAAAGAGCAATGAAGTTTTTTGAGGGGTGTGGATGTGTGTGTGCATATGGTGATTTCAGTAATTACTGAAAACCTAGATTCTCTGTTGAGCACAACTCTGTTCTTTGTCAGTAACCAAATTTACAAACTACTTTTCTCAGTATTCAGATGCTACGTTTTTGCTTACTAGTCCTGTTCTTGTAGACTTATATAAATGTTGTCTGAGTTGTAATACAAGATAAGTCAGGGATAATAATGCTACAGATATATAAAATCAGCTTAAAATCACTTCTCCAATGCCACCTTCAGATTTCCCAAATTCAATGTGCCACTTGAATGATTTTTTTAATCTTTACAAATGCAAAATTTTGATTTCTGAAGAAACTTTGATTGTTACTTTCTTGATATTTTGCAGTAACAAAGACTGTTCTTCTATTATTAGAATCTTGCGTGCCTCTGTACCCTTATCACTGTGGAAGGAAAACCTTAAGTGAAAAGATCTCAAAAACTGCAACCTTATCATGCTGAGGCTAGTAATGTTCTGGCATTTCCAGCAAGGCTCTATACTGCCTAAACACCTTTTAATATAATGGAGGGTGAGCATTGAAAGATATCACAACAGGAGTGGTGGTCTTGCCTGATGAAAATTGAGTCGATTTCTCTGTAGTGAGGAAGAAAACTATATACCAAGGGAGTGTTTGGATACTTTGTGTTCAATCTCTCTCCACAACCTACATCAAAACTTTTAGGCAGAACACTGATTTCATTTGACTATTTCTTTTCTACAGGATTCCTTTTGTACAACTCACTGATTTTGATTGGAATTCAGATGACTTGACAAGACTGATGCTTGGAATTTTAAAATCTAGCTTTTCACTTTTAATAGAGTTTTGTTAATCTTCATAAGGTTTGCATGCTGAATGTTGTCATTATAACTGGTCTCTGGGAGCATGTGAGATTTGAAGTCTGAGCAATTAAGCAAGAAGGGTGTTTGATTTCTGAATAGCATGAGAAATGTCCTTGCAGTTTTTAGACTACGTGCTGAGATGAATGCTGGTTTATAACCTGCTGATAGAAATGTGATGAGTTTCCCTGTGTGTTGATCCATAATAGGATAAGAATTAACAATGACCCTTAGCTGTACAGCTGTGGCTTGGTAGAGCAGATTTTTCTGCCTTCCTGTGCCTTTTTGTTTTCAAGATCTTCAATCCCCAACCACAAAGGCTGACAGTCACACAATCTACTGGGTAACGTAACACAAGAGCATGGGCATAAGCCCTCTTTTTGAAATAATTTTTGAAGATATTGATGGAAAGATGGATATTTAAATATCCAAGTATTTTAATTTATTAGCAATCTGGGGAGGACAGGGCATGACTTAAGCCATAGCCTGGTCTAGGTAATGCAGAGAATTAGTTCTTGAAATTTAGTTGGCAATTCGGAAATGGAGTCTTCATGCTTGGATGAAGATAGCTTCTGGGGAGAGCTGAATAGCATATTAGGGCTGCAGCTGGTTTTTTGCATTCCAGAACTCCAAAGCATATCTTTGTCATTATTTTCTTTAAATGCTTCAGACTGAAGACTGAGACAGTCTCTACCAAATTAACAAAATAAGACTGATCTGACCCTAAAGCATAAACAAATAAATCAAATGTCATCTTACCAGCCTCATTAAACTTTTGAGGCAGAGTGCCTTTTAAGCCAGTCTAAAATGTGCTTCCAAATGTAGCCTTTTATGCAGTGTGCTGCTGTTGAAGAGTTGTCACCAAGTGGAGAAGAGAGGAAGTCAGCAGGCTACACAGCATCAGGGAGGATGAGTGATATAGACAGGATCAGAGAGGAGTGGCTGAGACACCAGAGGTTTGTGCTCCTATTCAGAGGGACAGTGACAGGCTGGAGAGATGAGTCAAGGACAGTCTTCTGCAATTGAACAGAAGGAAATGCAGAGTCCTGCATCTGAGGAGGAACAACCCCATGCACCAGTACATGCTGGCATCTGACCGGCAGGAAGGCAGCCTTGCAGAAAAGGATCTGGTGGTCCTGGTGGACACCAAGTTGATCATGAGCCATCAGTGTGCCCTTTCTGCAAAGGTTAATGGTATCCTGGGCTGTATTAGGAGGAATGTTGCCAGCAGGTTGAGGGGGGCGATTCTTCCTCTATACTCGGTACTGGTGAGGCTACACCTGAAGTGCTGTATCCAGTGCTGGGCTCCCTGATTCTGTATTCCTTCAGTATAATGCAACTTGCATTCCTTTCCCCTCCCAGGAAGCTGCAATCATGACTGTCAGTGGGTTTTTCCCTTCCTTGTTAGAAAAATAGGTCATAACCATGCTACTGTAATATTTTTATCTATCCAATCAAGCATGATGTTAAGCTCAACTTCATTTTACAAACGTTTTTGCTGTTTCCAGGAAAAATATAACCTCAAAAAACAGAGACTGTAGTTTACATTACTTCCAGGTGGTGAACAGTTTACAAAATCTGAGTCTGAAAAGCTTTACTTGTCTTCATTTCTCTGTGCTGGATAGGTGTGTATTCTCTTAAGTGTCTGGCTCTTGCTGTCATGGTCTCATTTACAGTATTTAAGTATGCCCAGTGATATAATAAACTATGAAGCTGGTTTTGCAGGTAGGTTGCTGAAGACCACAACAATTTTGATTTTATACAAATGCAAATATAGTACTCTTCAGTAATAATTTGGGGGAAGGGAGAAATAATCCTTTCATGTGGAAAATAGGTTTTTGTCCTTCATCAATTTAATTTCATCTGTCTGCCCCTGTCTCATGTTAAATAATTTTATTTCAGTGAGACAACAGTTAGGCTCTTCTCTGCATCAGAAGAGAATTCTGTCTATGCCAGGCGAGGTCAGTGTGCCCTTATGGTGTTCAGAAGTGACCAGCTCTGTCCCATCTGTAGGAAGTAACTGTACTGTTTTGAAGCCCTGGAGAGTAATCCCATTTTGACAGAGCAGAGTCAATCAAATCTCAAGCACCCATATTTCTAAATATGAATTCTGAAAGCTGCTGATACAATGCTTTCAGCTTTTCTGCTTCTACTCTTTTCTGGTTAAGCAAGCCACAATGACTTCTTGCTAAGCAAAATACTACACTGGAAGAGATCTCCTAAGTTGCAGAGTTTTTTGCTCTTATTAAATTTGCAGTCACAGGGTGAATCCTGTTTAGTATTCTTTTAGAATGTGAAACATCAGTAACTCTTCAGTGAATGAGATCCCAATTTAGAAATAATGGAATGCCACCCTGTCCTTGAAAATCAGTTGGGCTTTTAAATGTGCTTGCTTTCCTTTTTAATGCTTCTTAATAGGTTTTTTTAAAGTCAGTTTAAAAAATGTCAGTCTGCAAAGTAAGTATCATGTCAACTACTGACTATTAACAATGTGCATTGCATAGTGGTGGGCTGTACAGCAGCTCCTCTGATGTAAAGGACTTTAGACAATGTTAATGGGATGGGCAGCTTCATCCTGAGTGGTGGCAACTGTAGAAAATAATGAAAGGATATGACGTTTAATTGTCTGAACATCCTGATGTGATGCTGTAGCCAAGAGAAGAAATGTGGCCCAGAGTTAGTCAAATGGGTGGTAATACACTGTTACAGGTGTGATGGAAATAATCCATCCAGCTAAGACTAAGCATAGGAACACATGATTTATAGTGACATATTATGTAGTGACCTTCTTTGAATGCTTTATTTGCCAGCAGAGATAAGTTGCTGCTGCTTTGCACTCTGGCAACATGGTTCATTACATTCTTGAGTGTGCTGCTGCAACTTGAGAGGCTGTGTTTATAAGTGGGTTGGTTGAAATTATCTTTATAAAAAATTCTCTTCAAATGAGGAAAAGGGTTTATATGATTTTTCTAACCTGGTTAATTTTGGCAGACCACTTTAGTGTTCACCTATGGCACAAATTTATTGCAGCAGAAAGGAAGGAGGAGAGGACTTGTGAGCTTTTCAAGCTAACTTTTCTGCCTAATAAAACACCTTTGTAAACTGCAAACTTAAGGAGCATTTTTTTTGTTTGTTTTAAAACTAAACATACAAAAATAGAACAAAAACCAGCAGCTGGAAGTGAATGCCGAGTGAATGTGAATAATTGTATTTAGATTTGGAATAGGAAAAAATAAGTTCCATATAGTCACAGATGTATTACCTAAAATCTTTCTTAAACTCAAGTTTAATACAAACTTTTAGGTGAGGAAGACAGTAATAGTTCAGTCAAATGAAGTGTTAATATTGAGATTTTAATATACAGAGGTTTGATGTTTGTAGAAGCAGTCCAGCAGAAAAATGTACCATTCTGGTAAGTTTTACATAAGAGCAATCCAATATACAGCTGCAGGAAGGAAAACTAGAGCTGTGGAGGTTGAAAGAGCGTTCTGCAGATATGCAGCTGCTCTGTTGGCCTGGTCAGACTTTAACTGTCCAACTTGACAACCCTTCCAGCCCTCGCTGTATAGAGCTACAATTTCTCTATGATTGAAGGGATGCTTAAGTGTGGATACCTGGATTGTTACGGTTTGAAGGGACAGGCAAATCTTATGGCTTTGCTGCAAGGACCTAAAGATGAGGGGGTGGAGTTTAGGAGCCTTTGTGAAAAGGGGTCTGGGGTGTCGATGTTCCCTCCCACTCCGTGCCAAGCTCTATAAAGCCAGGAGAGCAGGAAGTTCCTGCCCCTCTCTTTTCTTTTTGCTCTCTTCTCATCTCCACGTGGAGACAGCCCGGAGGGAGGAAAGGCCCTGCCTTTGTTACCAACTGAAATGGACCACAAAGGAGAGAGGTTTCAACTACCTGAGGGAGATGGCAGTTTGTGAGGTCATCTGTGGTGATGGGGAAACGCCCACAGATCCCTATGAGCTGCCTTGCAGGAGGCCTATGTTGAAGAAATTCACGCAGAGTGCCCCTCCTATGTACTCCCATATCTTAGGAGGAAGAATCTTTGGAGGGAACGGTGAGGAACTGCAATGAATTTGTTAATCAGCTCAGACAATACGAAGATAATGTCTCTAGCCCTTTATAGGCCTGCATCTCAGCTGTGGAGAAGATGGCTGAGGAATGCAAAACCTCTTATGAGGAGCTGCAGAACTGGTTTTGCAGGATGGAGAGGGAGAATGGCACCCATTCTTCTCCTGAATGGATCCATGTCTCGACCATTAGGAACAGATGACCTCCAGGTAGACCAGCTCAACACAGGGAGAACTCCACACAAGGCTCTCTATTGTTCACCCTGCTCGATCATGGTGAAGATACAAGTAAATGACACGGCAAACCCACCACCACTCTGCGTGCTAGAGTACAAGAGATACAAGGTGATACCCCCAGTGAGAACTTTTCCAGGAGGACGGTCACCCCAGTCTCCCAAGAAGCAATTGCTGGACCAAGTAGATGGGCTTCCGACCCAAATGTGAGCAGGAGGAGCCATCACGTGAATCCTGTACACCACACAAACCCCTCCAGTGATTGCGTGCACTGTGCTCACAATTAGAGGGGCCCTGCCTCCAGCCAGGTGGAGGAGAGGGATAATCGAGTCTGTTGGACGGTGTGGATTCGCTGGCCTGGCACAACAGAACCACAGAGGTATAGAGCCCTGGTGGGCACTGGTACACAATGCACTTTGCTCCCGTCGAACCACAGAGGGACGGACTCCATTACGATCTCTGGAGTCACTGGAGGGTCCCAAGAGCTGACAGTATTGAAGGCTGAGCTGAGCCTAACTGGGAATGACTGGGAGACACACCCAGTAGTGACTGGCCCAGATGCTCCATGCATTCTTGGCATAGACTTTCTGTGGAAAGGGTACTTCAAGGACCCAAAAGAGTATAAATGGGCTTTTGGTGTGGCAGCTGGTAACAAAGGCAGGGCCTTTCCTCCCTCCGGGCTGTCTCCACGTGGAGATGAGAAGAGAGCAGAAAGAAAAGAGAGGGGCAGGAACTTCCTGCTCTCCTGGCTTTATAGAGCTTGGCAGGAAGTGGGAGGGAACATCGACACCCCAGACCCCTTTTCACAAAGGGTCCTAAACTCCACCCTCTCATCTTTGGGTCCTTGCAGCAAAGCCATAATACCTGCCTGTTCCCTCAAACTGTGACACTGGATATACAATATTCTGTCTGCCCAGGCTGTCTTCGTGCTGAGAAGATCATACACTTGTCCCATCTTTCCAGGTCTTCTGAGGAATTCTGAAATCATTTCACCATGCAATAATTTTCTCCACAGAAAGTTAATGCCTTTCTGGGTTACACCAGTATGTTTCCAGACAGCTCTGTAGAAAAAGATCAATAAAATAAACAAAAAGCTTCACACCCTGCACTGAACTGTTTTTATCCTGTCTCATTGAAGGTGGGGGGAGCAAGAGGGTGGTGGTGTGCAGGGTGGGAGGACAGTGAGAAGAAAATTCTAGCATGTTGAAGATTTAGTTTGTTTTAGTTATCGGGAAGTAAAAAAGGGAGAGTTCCTGCAGCAATTTAAGCTGGTAAACAATTTTCATTCTTTAAATTTTAAACGCTTGTTTAATAGCATTACTAGACTGAAATTATCTTATGGACAAAAATAATACAAGTGGAACAAATAGCTTATATGCAGAACAATTGAGTTAATGTTGCCATAGGAACCTTTATGTTTCTCTGACAGTATTTTAACAGTGTAGCCTTAATTGCACTTTTAATGTGCAGTTTTTACCTTCTGAGTATGTGTAACTGAAACTCTGCAAGACTGAGCTGGGGCCAGAGTGCCTTGTCACATTCCTGTTTCAAGATGGCACAGTGTGCGGGCGGAATGAGCACATTTGGCAAAAATGCTCACAATATTAATTTATTATTTTTTTAAGATAATTGAGTGACCCATGCATGTCCAAAGGCTTTTAGTGGCGTTTATATAAATCCTTTGTGATTTACTGAGCTGCAGTTCCTGTATGCTTACTGTATTGCGCATCCTAAAAATCTGATAAGCGGGATGAAATATTGTGAACCCTGTCAAAATGAAAGTTTTGTTTTTCAGACTCCTGTTATCTCAGTGTGTGTCTTCAATTCAGGAGGGCTAAGCTTAGCTTGATGCAAAAGCGATGGCTGGGGTAGCCTCTGTCGCCTCTGTAGGGAAACAAGGATGTTTTTTGTGCCTTTCATATGTAAGGCTAGAAGCTAATTGGGCATGAAGAATTCCTTGGCCTGTAGTGGGTACAGAAGAGCAGAAGCTGCAGACAACAGCCTTTTTTTCTTGCAGCTCAGGTGCAGGCCGTTGTTCAGTTCTTGTTGGCTTTGCATTTTGATAACCTAACAATGGGGGGAAGTGCCAGTAAATGTGATGGTTCCTTGATTAAGGCTGTGCTTCAAGCTTACAGCAGGTTGACTAACTTTACTTGGACAGCTTTGTCGTCCACCTGCCATAACTGAGTACAAACATGGAGCTCTTTATCTGGAGACTGATTGCCACTCCTGCGGGAGAGCTGCAGGCCTTGGCCCCAGATGCTAAGACTGGCTTGGGGAGAGGACATGGGGACATAAGAGTGAAGTTATACAAAACCAGTGGTTTAGACACATGGGCTGCAGTTTGCTGCCCAGCCAGGAACATTTCATAGGGTCAAGGAGGAGCTGTATTTAAGGAAGAGCTATAGTACTTCAGTCTCTGTGGATTTTTAAAGTTCCTAGCAATCTAAACCCACATGCCCTTGTTCCTACTGCCTAGGAAGTTAAACATAATTATTTTGTACAGTGAAAGAAGTTCAAAGAATCTGTCTGTGGCAGTTAAACAAATGAAGTAAATGGGTGGAGGTCCTTGAACTACAAAATCACGGAACAGCAGAATGGTTGAGGTTGGAAGGGACCTCTGCAAGTCATCTGTTCCAATGGCCCTGCTCAAGCAGGTCCCCTAGAGCAGACTCTGTCAGTTCTCAGTCACCCTCACATTAAAATATAAAATCAAATAAAAATAATCTTATGTTCAGGGTGAACCTCCCATATTTTAGCTGGTGCTGGTCGCCTCTGGCCTTGTCACTGGGTGCCACTGGAAAGAGCCTGTCTCTGTCCTCTTTGCAGCCACTCTTCAGGTAATCATATCAATGTGTAGGATCTACCTAAGCCTTTTCTTCTCCAGGCTGAAAAGTCCCAGATCTCTCAGCCTTTCCTCACAGGAGGGATGCTCTGGTCCCTTCATCTTTGACCCTTTGTTGGACTCTCTCCAGTATGTCAATCTCGATTACACTGGGAAGCCCAGAACTGGACACAGTACCCCAGATGTGGCCTCACCAGTGCTGAGTGGAGGGGAATCCTGTGCATGTTGCCAAACAGATTCCTATACTGTAGAATGAACACACAGTGAATTGGTTTTTTTTTATTATTTGCATTCTTGGGAACATGTTACTTTCCAATGAAATAATGTACTAGCAAGCAAAGGTGTCTTCACGTTTGACCCTCAACTGAGACTTTGGAGATGAGTGAATAGCATAATCAATTGCCACTGACAGTTGTGTGGCAGGTGCATGAACAGATCAGTTAATCCATGCTTCAGCTATCAATATACAAAAGGGATGTGGCAGTTCCCAAGCTCAAAGATATTTCAGTGATAATTTCCTGTTTCTGTTACAGTACAGTGAAGTGGTACCAATCAGGGAGTAGGATAAGTGTTAACAACCTAGAAAAGCCATGAATGAGCAGCAGTTTAATAGAAATCTGCAAAATCATGAGCAATTGGAAAGGAGAGATTAACTGAGTGTTCAGATTTCCACAGCTGAAAGCATCAAATAAAGTTAATAAGAGTGAGTTGCAAAGCAAAAGGTGAGGGTTTCCTTTATCACGAATAGTAGATGTGTGGAACTCCTTGCAAGAGGGTGTTGGAGGTTCTAAAAATGTACATGGGCTGAAGAACAGACAGGGTAAGTCCTTCAAGAACTGCTAAAAGTAGAAGCTGCATCTGTCTCAACCTGTCTTTGAAGCTGGAAAAAATTTGGGCTTGGGAGGGCCATTGAGGGAAGTACTGGCCAGTTCTCCCTTACCTGCTTATGGCTGTTCTTGCAGATGGAGTCTTGCAGGTGGAGAAACCTCTTTGGTCAGGCCCTGTATGGTCTCGTACTTTCTGTTATTAACATATATCACAACTTAATCTATCTCATTGCTTCAACTGGTATACTGGTGTTTCTTTCATTTCCGTTGAACATTCTGTGTGATGACCTTCTGCATTTTTAGGAATAGAATAGTGAAAGTTTGTCCTAATCCCTTGTTTTTGGCTGTGAAGTTTAAATGCTTGGAAAAACAAAAATCAGTGGTTCATGAAGAAGGCAAAAAGCAGAAACAGATTAACTTTATTGCAAGAGGAAATGCATTGCTGTCCTGATTTTTCTGATTCTTTCATTTTTTGTTTGCCACTCTTGCAATAACAGGATGCATAAAGGATTCTATTATATCAGCCCAGAATAGTGTAACAAAGCAGTAATATGGTTTCATTTTTCCATGGGGAAGGCAGGCTTTTATCAAACTGTGTGGAGGAGAGTAGTAATGGACTCGATTTTCATTATTAATGTACAGCAAGTACCCAGTGAATTGCGATGGCATGATGGTGGTGTGCCATGAGCAGTCAGCAGAGAGTTGTATCGTCTTTCTGAGCAAGGATTTTTGTTTCCAGTATGGAGGAGTACTTCTAGTCTGTAAAGCCAGAAACAGCAAAATGCATTTTCTTCATCTCTGCATTGCTTTTGGAGCCAGCTTGTCTCCATGGCAACATGTTAGACTGAAAGAGATGTGGTGACTAGGGAGGAAAGGAATGAGTTAGAAACAGCCAGGCGGTGGTGTGTGTCCCCCACGTCAGCGCATCAGCCTTTTGATAGGATGGTTTTGTTAACACCCATCCAAGGTTCCTGTGCAGAGCTTCTTTATTACAGCAGCCGCCAGGGCATCTGCTTCTCCTTTCTGCATCCTTTTTCTATTCCCCGCCCCCCCCCTCCAAATACACCCTCCACACCCCTCTTTTATTTTAGTTGCAGTCTCATTGAAGATGTGGAGATCATTTTCAGCTTTCTGTGAGCTTTCTTGCGATACAGTATTTTGCAAAGGCAGGAAGGCATGGCTGCATTTCACTTGACCTTAGCAGCGGAGTGAAATCTTGTCTATGTTGCTGAAGGATACTGACTATGCAGAAATTTATCGAAGCAGATTATTATGAACTGGACTGGTATTATGAAGAATGCACAGATGGTAAATATTTCTTTCTAGTCTCTTCTTGCAGAATTTAAAGCTTGTAAGACATTTTTATTCAATGGTTTTAAAAATGAAGTACCTTGAAAAAGGCATCACCCTGGTATAGCGGAGATGCTTGCATCTGTTACACCTCAGCATCTCCTGTGAGCCTGCCACAGGAGACTCTGCTGTATAGCTTTCTCTTTTCAAAGGGAGTGGCAGGGGAGCATATGCACTGCATGAGCAGTCTTTGGGCAGGGGGAGAAATACTTGAAATGCTTAACTGTATGTATAACAATTCAGCTGAATTGAAATACACTTACTGTAAGATTCTGTATTGGTTTGAGTTTTAAGTCTTGCTGTTTTTTCTGTGTTACCAATATGCTCTAATTTGTATAGATTTAGTATGTTAATAGGTGTACCTGCTTTCTCTCTGGTTATTTCTATGTGAAAGACTTAAAATTTTAGTATCTTAAAAGTGAGCAGGTTAGCTGTTTGAATTGGAAAAATTACAAGCTCTGGCAAGCACTATCTTCTTGGCCTCTTGCAATTTTTCTAGTTTTTGCTTAGGTGATTATTTCTTTATGAGAGCATGGAATGTCTTTATCAGACTTCTGACAAAAGGCACTTGAGGAAGGATAAGAAATGGCTAAAACGTACTCTCAGCAGAGTGGAAAAATCACGATTCCTCACTGATGACACTCAGTGGTAACCTCTAAGCCAAAATGCAGCCTTTGGGAAAGCAGTAGTTGTATATGGATTTTATCCTGGTTGGAGACCTTGGCTTAAATGAGGCAAGTCCAAGATCACAGTGAAGCAAAGAGAAGAAAGGAGTAAGGAGTGTGGGCCCAGGGGATGTTGTACACATGTAGTACACAAAGATATTTCATAGTCCTTTGATAACAATATCAGAGGGGACATGAAGAGTAGAGGTATGTGTAACAAAATCTGAATGGGTTTTTATGGTCTGAGTGACATTGCCTTCATTGGTTTCTCTGTACTAGATTTCAGAAGGGAATGCAATTTTAGAACCTTGTTAAACTTGAACTTCTCTTATGTTTAATTGATTATACCTGTCCAGGTATTCAAAGAGTAAAGGTGCTTATTTATTTGAAAGATCTGACCACTTAAGTTGTCCCGAATTCATTACATAATATTTATCCTCTAGGTTTAACCCTAGTAAATACTGTAGCATCTGATTAATCTGTATGATGTAACAGGCTGAGTTGGCCTCATTTTAGAAGCTTAAAAAATAGAACAGTTGTACTGTCATTAAAAGCTATATCTGATTCCACCCCCCCAGCCCCCCGTTTAGATACAGACAGCCTTCTCTTTATCATTCTTTTTTATGGTCCTTTGTCTGTTCAAAGTGTTGTCATGTGGAATTGTGACGTGCCTGAATGGTCTGAGCTAAGCGTTCATCTGCCCATCAGTTTTGTCTTAAGGTGTGTACTGCACTGGAGAAGCTATGGGAGTTCCACGGTGATGGAATAAGCAACTGGTGTTTGGCAAGCATTTAAATACCTTGTGGGATCAGGGCCTCGGGAACACTGTAGTGATTGGTCTCATTCTGGGCTTACAAGTTTTCTTGTGAGTGCTGAGCCCTGGCCGAGTGTACTACTTCACTGAGCTGAGATCTGCAGAGAGTCTTGAGTATGTGCTGGCTGGCTGCTTGAAGTCTCTGGGAAGTTCTCCCCTAAGGCAAAGCAGAGTTTCAAGTCTGATAGGGAAAATCTCTCCTGTAGGTAAGACATAATGCTTTATTTGTTTATTTATTTAATTTAAATTGAAATACTACTTTTTACATGATGGAAAGATAGTGTTGTGAGTCTTGTCTTGGCCTCTCAGGTAAATGCTAGTCTCATGAGATGTAGTGGAATTTCGTGGGGGTTAGCTTTCTTGTTCTTCTCCCAGTTGAAGTGTGTGAGAGTGAAGGATTTGAGGTGTGGTGGAATGCATAGTCTTTGGCCTTTGATATTAGCACATTAATTTGGGTTTAAAATAGTATTGATGTTTCCTGTGGATGGAGAAAGGTATTCTGATGGCAGTGGGAGACAGAAGGCATATTTAAAATACAGTAGGAAATTGAGCTTTTTTGAAAACCTAGAGCAGGTGGCATAAGAGATGCCTGTCTCTTGATTGATGCTTGGGTTTTCTACCATGTATTTGTGGCTACCAGAGTCGTTTGCCTGAGATGCTTTTTTATGTTCGGTAGAGAGTGATAGGCAGTTGCAGCTCAGCTGACATGTTTTGAATATCTATTTTAAGACAAGATGAAGTGTAGTTAGAGAGCTCATATCTCTGCTATACAAGGGCTCTCTGGAACTCAGATGTATGTGTGAATTGTGAATCCTACCCAGTTCACTCTTTTTGGTAAATAAAATATTGGAGAATTGGTGGTACATTGTAACTAATGGAAAGCCTCACAAGATATTATCCTGCAGAATTATTTTTCAAATTAAATTGTTCATACTTTCTTTGTCAACACTGCTGGGACTGGAGATTTCCATTTAAAAGGTGTGGCTTTATTTGTTTTACCTTTTTAAATAATTACTTTAGCAGTGTATGGTTTTTTGTTCTTCAATGGACAAAGCACACTAAAATTACACCAGTATGTAAGGTTTTAGTGCTGTTACTTAACTGGTAAAGAAGTGACTCACTTTTACCTCAGATTTAATGAACTTCTATATGGACCAACATTATAATGATGTCTTCAACTGGCATTTGGTGGTGGTAAATATTTTTAAATACCTTGCAAAAACAAATGAACAAATGCTCAAAACTTAGAATTTACAAATCTTTGTAAATTAATCACTTTAAAAAGTCCTTTACAGAGTTTATTTTTGATAGAAGTAAATGGAATTAGGTAATAAAATGTCACACTATTTCTTTGAAGATTGAATCACCAGTATTAACTAAGATTACAATAAATTAAAACATCTATAAATAAGACCTGTTATACTGTGCTTGTTAGATACATTTTCAAGTATAATTTATAATATGAGTGACAATTGTCACCTAATTTGGTTAATAAAATATATTGTATAGGTGGAATGGGGAGGGGGAAGAAGCTGGGTGTGTACTTGAGTAGGAAAGTTATTTTCATAGCAGATTTCAAGATTGACAGAACCAATGATAAAAGAGCAAAAGGTGAAACTTTTGCAGATTCTTATTGTGAAATACAGTATAAAAGTCTCTGTTAATCTGGGTGTTTCTTTTGAGAAAAATGGATTCTTAAAAAAAATGCATACAACACAACTTGGGTGAAAAAAAAATATGCAAAAAATCCCACAAACTCCCAAACAGCCAAATAAACAGGTAGGTATCATAAAATCATAGAATGATTTGGGTTGGAAGAGACTTTAAAGATCATCTAATTCCAACCCCTCTGCCATGGGCAGGGACACCTCCCACTAGACCAGGTTGCTCAAGTAGATACCCATAGAAGTCTTTATGAATATCCTTCTCCCTCTGCCTCTTTCTTAAGCAAATATTTTTCGTCCTCTCATTGAGCAATGCTTTCTAGAGAAATCCAAGCTGACCTTGAGCAACTTTATCTCACCCTCTCGGTCATTCCAGGACCCCTTATCCTGCTTTTGCTCTTCTCTAACTTTCAAACCCTGCTTGTATTTTCCTCCTGCTCACACTGAAATATTTTAATTTCTTGTTCTGTTTCCAGTTTGGAGCTCTTTTCCTCTGTTCTATTTTTCACTCCACTGAAAGTATTATCAGTCAGCTCCCTAACTTTCTTTTTAGCTGAATGATAATTAACAATGTTAATGCCTGTCCTCCTTGACCTCTTAGCCACTTCAAGCATGATTACTTGTCCTTGCCTTGCTTATATTAGTGTTGCTTTTGCAGATGTGAGACTGTCCTGGTTTTCTTTCCATTTTTTTCTTTCTTTTTTTTTTTTACCACTCCTTTAAGGTAGCATTAGAAGAATATTTCACATTGCCTGCTGCAGTTCTTCGAGAGTTATTGGTTCTCCATGTTTCTTCTCAATGCACCTTAGTTCCAGGTAACCTCACAGACACACATCTGCCAGCTCTGTGGCTATTCAAGCTTTTTACTTAAAATACTCTTCCCTTGACACCTTACAGTAGGAGCTTGGCTGATGGTTGGGCATTTATGATGAGTCATCATCTCCCTCATACATTGGCCCCTCTTCTCACCATCACTGTGGACAGAGTAACCCTGGTGTTACTCTGGATGTTAAATAAATGCTGACTGTGGTTATGTCATCTTAAATCTATGAGAATCTTACTATTGTCTGTGGTGTGCAACTTCTGAAACAGCCCCTGTTCTATAGATATGCAGCTAAAATTCTCATTCAGGTTGTTCTTGTTTTGTTCCTATGTCCTTTATATCTCTTCTTATTAAATATGGTTGAACCTTGCTTATATTCATTGTAATCATTGATACCATTTTCCTAGTTTTCTGCCTTTTGCTATGTCACTTCTTTTTCTTTATTCTTCCATTGACTTTCTATTCTTTATCCAATCAGACTTAAGTTACTTCTACTTGTATGTTGTCCTTATATGGCTTATTTTTCAGTATAGAGGTATTTTTCCTCTTCTGCTCAGGTGCTAAATTTTCAGATAAGCATTTTCCCACTTCATCCCATTTAATTTAATTTCTGCGAAAATAATGTGATGTCCTTTTGGATAGGGTTTTGAAAGAGTGGGAAACATGCAAAACATGTAAACATTTGAACAATCTAGTTTTGTTTGAGTGTGCATCTTAATAGAAAGCACATGTTCAATGACCCCCCTCCCTGAAAAGCACACCATAAAAAAACACCCACATTTCTTTATCAACATATTTTAAGTGTGGGTGCTGCTGTCTCGGCTGCTATTTTTAGGACTTGGTTGCTTACAGAGAATCTCTTTGTTTTAATGCAGCATTGTGGTCAAAACTGATGTGGTTAATTGTGCAAAAGTCTAGATATTTTTATTGATAAGGGAAGTTAAAATTATTTGAATGCACTGGAGTTCCTTGGAAACAGTGAGTCAGGATATGTGAGGGTTTGTCTGTATTGTGTCCAGCCTCACCCTTCTTCAAACTAGCTCCTGGTTTGTGTGTTTCCTGCTTGGACGCCAAGTTGCTGAAGGCAGTCTGTGCCTTAGTGCAAGTGTTGCACAAGGAATGTGCATCTGCAACTCACATAGCAAGCTTCCTGAAAGGATTTAAATGTCTTTAGCTGCTAATTCAGAGTGGTGATAGCAGCAAATATGCCAAATTTACCTTGCAGTGGCAACCCATAAAAATGAGTGCTCAATCTGAGCGTGTTCTTTAAGTCCCTGAGTATGGGTTTACAGGAGATATTAAAAATCCCTTTTGAATCTTTCCTGATTAGAATGTGTATTTTCAGGGCAGTATACAATTAGCTTTTTTTTTCTTTTTGGGAAACCTGGCACTTAGTCTTTAGCAACTAAAAGGGCTTAATGCAGTAAAAATGAGTTGGTAGCGTGTGGGTGTGGTACGCATTCCTTTGCCACCCATTATTACTTTGTATCAACATTTATCGTGTGCTGGTATCAAAATAGGCATTGCAACACTTAATGTTCTCTCAGATTTTGAATGTCAGAGTCCTCCTGTGTGGCATGAGTTGACATGAGTCACAGTTCAGAAGTCAGCTTGTGGGAACATTCATTTACTCTCCTTTTATTATCACGTATACTGGGCAGCAACGTGCATGTCTTCACTGTCACCCACTGCCTGCTCTCCTTTATAACCTACTTGGCTGGCTATAACTGACCACTTGTCAGCAATATTACAACCATAGTATGTCAACAGTGTTTACAGGGGTGGATTTTTCTGTCCCATAGCTTTAAAAGATGTGTCTTGCAGACTTTTAAATTTACTTATTTTTTTGGTTGCTCTCTGAATTTCCATTCTCTTACATATTACTGAAATGTGATAAATTTCTGGATGGTAAATAGATATTTCAAACACTTATTGTCTGATTTTTTTGATTGTTTATTTTAAGAGTTTTGATTAACTGTTGTGGGGAGAAACGAAGACACAGAAAAGCTCTAAGGAATCAGAAACTAGAAGTAATCCCCATTACATTATTAGTAAAATTACATCTTTTAATGTCATGATACAGGGAGAAAGGGACAATGCTGTTTTTTCCCCAGCTGAGTTCTTGAGGCTGTTACTGCTGTCGGATGTTGCAGTAAATTTTGGCAGTCCAAGATCAGGTTGGTAAGTTTGAGCAGTAAGATCTCTTCCTTCAGAAATGAGTGTTCCTTCCCTCAGCAAGCGCTTATGTGGATTTAATGTCCTTTGGCTATTGTTTATATAAACATTGTTACTTTGTATATAAATATCAAGAGTTTAAAACTTAGAATAATTCATCATGATTGTATAAAATTAATTCCTTCCCATCTAATAACAACCTCATACTTTCACACCACTAGAGAAATGTAATAGGGACATTGTTCCTACGAAACCCTAACTGTTACTTTCTGGGGGGCTTGTAATGTTTGTCTGCCTTCCTCCCTAGCAGTGATGTCCCCTCAGAGGGTGATGAGCTGCCTTTGCCTTTTCAGTGCTCCCACTTTCCCTGGAACTGCTTTGCCTGTGTCGCAGATACGAATGCTTCCTGCAAGCAGCAAAGGGCACCTGTTTGCCATTGAAAGTAAGGGAGGTGACTTGGTAAACACTAAATATCTATAGCTACGAAAAGTTAACCTGTCCTATGTGCATAGTAAAGTTTAGCAAACACAACCTGTTAGTAACCAAGAGGTCTGAGCATAAGGAGCTCTGTTTGTTGTTGAGCAGAGAAGGGATACATACGCCCTTGAAAATGCACTAGGGTGCCGTATGTGGAGTTGAGGAATCTTGTTTCCCACAGCAGACAGAAGAGTAAAGGTGACTGTAGAAAACATGGCATTTGACAGCAGATGTGGTATGTCAGTTAAATGCTTCATACAAGTGTAATCTTTTTTGTAAAAGCAATTAAAAAAACCCTGAACACTTGCTCCCATCCCCTCAGCCCAGTTCTTCACACAGTGGTTTCAGTGTGGTGGATGCTGCTCTCGAACTGTGCAATATAACACAACTTTCAGTCTCTCTGGTGGGTGGGATTAGCGTGTGTGTGTGTACAGGCTTCGGCACTGTGCTCCTCTGAAATCTGTTATTTGCAGCCTTAAGCAACTTGAGAGGTGATTTAACTCTGTCAAGGTGCACACCCTTCGCAGGGTGCAACAGTCGGAGGCTGGGTCAGACTTCCGTGTCGCTGAGATACTTGTGGGAAGCTACCACTTCACCTGGAGGAGCCGGGGCGGAGGAGAGAGAACCTTGTAGACATGAGGAGTGCCGGGGAAGGGGCTTTCAGCCCTCTTACTTTGTCTGAAATATGCTAGTGGAGCTGTGGAGCAAAAACTGCCTGTCCTCAGAGCTGGTGTGAGGAACAGCGTAAATCTTCTGGTAGTTATTAGACAGATGGTCTCTTCCCTCCTCCACCCCATCTGTACAACACAAAGCTGTTGTGCTAAGGACAAATACTCAGTTGCTCAGGAGTTCCCTGGCTGAGCATGTGAGTGAGTAAAGATGGTATCCTGCTTTGTGGAGACCTTGCTTTGCTCTCCCCAAAAATACAGCCTCCGAGGGAATGACTTCCCATCTCCTGTGAGACTAAGGCATCGTATCGTGTCTATCTGGGATAACTTCAGCAATGTCAGTAAACGAAGAAGAAAGCTTTGAATATGACTATGAAAAGGAAAACCAGAGAGAATGCCGATGTAACAGGCAGAGCCTTGATATCTTGGAAGAAGGTACTTTTCACCTTTTTGTTTTAAACCTCTGTGGTAGTAGCAACATGTATGTGATTTAGAGTGATGTGTGTGGATTTAAATTACTAAATTTTACATTTTTTTTAATGTGTAGCCAGTATATTCAGATGAAATGTGAAGAAAACAGTCTTATATGAATAAGATTAATCTTAATTTATATACATTTCTTTAAAGAAACAACACATGATCAACAGATGTAGACTATGCAATACCTATTTTTATAATGAAACTGGATTTGGGAAATTATCTTTCTTTGGAAATGTAGTACATTTTTAATATGTACAGCTCGTACATGTATTATGAGACTGTGCCTGTTAGGTTATCGTTCCCCACAGGTACTTCTGAAAATGAGTGAAAAAACAGGACAACAATTTTGTACTTATCCATGAACTTGAAAGCATATAGATAAAATAATCCAAGTGGTGGGTTTTGTGACTTAATCTTTCAACAAAACAAGCGACCCAAAAATCTTGTCGTACTTTGTGCAAATAATGGACATCTGCAGTATTGCAGACAACTGGCCTGTTAGAGTGGGAATCTGAATCCATGTACAGTGAAAATCCTCCTATGCACCTACTGGATAGAGAGTGTACACATTCAAGGGCTGCTTCCAGCCAGTCTGGCAATTTTTTTCAGGGCTTCAGGTACCAAAAGCTAAGTGCACCATTCATGTTATTTCACATGCTATAAATTTCACTCGAAAATAGTGGTTTTGTGATAAAGAACTGGTATTTTAAAATACACTGTCATAAAGCTGATGTAAGGATGCTTTGAAAGATAAAGCACAGAGAATGTGACCTGCTGTGAATTTACACCCTTATTCACCTGATGAGAAATAGTTCTTGAGTCCAAAGCTGCAGGGGATGTAACGTGCTCTTTGAATCCTGTTGCATAAGACTTTCCTGTTAAGACATCCTCAGAATCAAATATTCCACCTGGATTTCATTCATACTCTGTCAATACACTATCCATCTCTCCTGCTGTGTGTCTCTGAAGGAAGCTGAGATAACTTGTGCACCTGTGCAAAATAGAAAGGTGCTTGAGAGAATCCTGGTAAAAGGAAACTTTAAAACTGGGTATTGGGGTGGTGAGGAAATTTACCAAGAGAGACCAAGTGACATAGTTTTAGGTTTGATTCCTATTTTTTTTTAGTGATTAAATGGTTGCTGAAACATCCATCGTGCAGTTCTTATTCTTCCTGCTGACTTTACCTTTCATATAGATCTAAGTACAGTCTGAAGCTGTTCTTGTTGATTTTGAGAGGAAAAAAACCCCGTTGAGTTCCAGCTGGGGTAAATATAGTCCTCTCTTTCTACAGTTCCTTTCCCTCAAAAGAATCACAGAATCACTTGAGTTGGAAGTGACCTTAAAGGTCAGCTAGTCCAACTCCCCTGCCATGGGCAGGGACATCCCCCAATAGACCAGGTTGCTCAGGGCCCCATCCAACCTGGCCTTGAACGTCTCCAGGGATGGAGAATTCACCACCTCTCTGGGCAACCTGTGCCCGTGTTTTACGACCTTCATGCTGAAAAACTTCTTCCTTATATCCAACCTACATCTACTCTCCTTTAGTTTAGAACCATTACACTTCATCCTATCACAACAGGCTCTGCTAAATAGCCTGTCCCCATCCTTCTTGTAGACTCAGTATGTATTTGAAATGCCTTTTAAAGATGCCTTCTCTCCTCCAGCTGTTCATTCAGGTCACCTACATACAGCATGTTGTAGTGATAGAGATGCACAAAAATGATATACAGCATTTCTATGTATCTTTGCACGTGGGCACACTCATAAACCATAGTGTTTCTCTTGGGGATGAATTAATCCATTTGATAAGTAAAGCAGATGGAAATTTTTGTGCTGAACTAAATAAACATTTTAGCCATATCTAGCTATAAATTGGTATCAGAAATAGGAAGTCTTGAGAGTTGCTTCACTTTAATTGTTCATAGCTATGGAAAAGAGGGAGGTAAAAGGTGTGTAAGTGAGACTCCTTAACTGTTTGGCCTATTCCATGAGTAGAATGTGTACTTGCTAGTAGCCTGTTATTTCCGTGGTCATTTCAATGTAGTGAGGTTTTTCCCTGTGCTGACATTTAAATCTCAGGACTGCCCTCAGTCCTGTTTCTAGGGCCTCTGTCAAAGAACTAGCCTTTTGCTTGGCAGCATTACAGAACTGGTTCTCTTGGAGAGTACGGGAAGCATCTTCTTAAATGTCTAGGCAGAACAGTTCTAGAGTCAGTGCATTGCTTTGGAGTTGTAAATTCGCCTGACAGCAACATGTTTAATCCTCTTTTGATGAGCTTCGTCTTTGAGCTGATTGCAATGGAACTTTGTGCAGGGATATCTGTTGATAGTGTCTACTCAGTTTTTGTTGATAAAAAAACCTGAGCTGTGGAAGGACAGCCTATCAGTTTTCTTTAATTAGTGATTTGTTGGGCTCACTAATTCTAAAATTAGGCTGTGTTTTGATTCTTGCTTTTGCAGGCAGGACAGACTGTTACCTGTTTAGGACCTGTGGTGGCAGCCATTCATTATTATTTCAATTTACTAATGTAACAGATTAAAAATCCTCCTTATCTAAACAATTGGGTAAATGCAGGCTAAGAATCTAGCCCAAGTTTAATTAAAAAAAGTCTTGTGGTCACTGTTAAAATCTCAAATTCAGGCACTCCCAGTGTCTGACTTAAGAAAAAAAATAAAATACTTGTTTTATCTTGCAAATTGGTTTTATCTTGCAAATATCTATTGACTAGAACGGAGGCCACACGGAGCTCTGGAATCTTGAGGCACTAAAGCAGAGAAAATGGAGACTAGTTCTTGAAAACTTTGGCAGAGCCAATCCCTCCCAGAGTTGGAATAGGAAAAGATCCCATATTTAAGAGAGGGAGACAGGTGACAATGCATGGCTTTTAATACAGGCTTGTAACTTCATTTGAGGACTTCTGAGAGATTTACAGTCCAGATCCTGGTTTAAGCCGTACACCCATTTATTAGTTGCAAGGACTGTGGTCTTGCAAGGACAGACAGTTCTTGACAAGAAATGGATAGAGAAGAATGTCAAGACAGTAATTCAATGACTATTAATAAAAAATCCTGCAAGAAGAGTTTTACTTGTAGTGGAAGAGTTATGCTGAACTGTATCAGTAAATGGTGTATGAATTATGGTGATGGTAAGTTGTGGGGCCCAAATATGGAGTCAATAACAAGATAAAGCCTTTGGTTCTCTCCAGGTGTTTTTCCTTATCTCCTTAGTCTTGCTCTGCGGCTGTGTTTTCCAAGTTTCTTGTTGAAATTTCCTTTAACTTGATACTTCATTCACCATAAGAAAATTTCTTGCAGTTCATGCCCTGCTTAGAGAAAGTGCTTTGAAATGGCTACCAACCTGAGTGTTTGGGCATTAAGCTTTAGAGAAGAAATAACAGCAGAGTTGTGGTGGGGGTTTTTTCCAAACCTGAGATTAAGTAATAACATAGGTTTTTATGTGAGGCTTTAATATTGGATTTACTAAGCTGTATGAGACAAATGGCAGCAAACAAACACCCTTCAAACCATAGCTTAAGTGACAAGATAAAATCTCTTCTAGAAGAATCAGTAACTGCACCACTGAAATCACAGTAAGCTAGGCTGTAACAGTGTAAAAGAAAAAAATCTACTGACATTGTCTTTTGAATTTATGGTAGTTATTTTTCACTGCACTAATATGTACTTGCTGACTGTGTGTGTACCTCTGACACCACTGTGTTCTTCCAGACTCCTCCATGGAGCTCGCCCACAGTGTGACGTGACAGTTGTGAAGCAGTTGGCAAGCTGTGACCACTCTTCATCCCTCTAACCAGGGTCACAACCACCCACTGAGATCCCCATCTGCCTTCTGGAGGGACTGTGCTCCTGTGCTTGGGAAGCAGTGGGGGAGGCTGGAGGAACTGCTGGCGTGTGATGTTAACATTTGGACTTCTAGCAAGTCTTGCCTCAGAAGCACATTTTTCAAGCTTCTGTGACAGTAGTCTCTTAACACTTTTAAGCTCTTTAAATGAATGTTTAGATGATGTTTTCTCAGGGCTGTCTCAAATGTGCCAACCTCAAGCCTGTGCCCCAGTTTAGACAAGGCTACCAAAACCCCCTCTTTAGTGGAGGAGAAGCTGCCATGTTTACCTTTAAATATGTAAAGTCTTTCTAGTCTGGGTGAGTAACAGAACTGATCACACATTTTGGGTATAATTTCCCTGATTTGAAAAGGAATATAGGTAGTATGGCATGGTTCCAGAATTCCTCATGCTCTTGGCCTAAGCCAATGCAGTGCTTGCAGTACCCAGAGCCAGAGCGTAACTATCGGTGGCTCTAGAATCGAAGCTGTGATTTTTAGCAAGTGCTTTAAACTGGGAGTGCAAAAATAGCCTTTCAGAAATTAAACCAACATGAGCTGAGGAGTCTGAGTTTGCCAGGGTCTCTGGTTGCTGGTGTTTGCCAAGTGGTACCTGGCAGCAAGGAGCACAGCTGGTCAGTGGTACCGTATCTGTTCTGTACATCTCAATGCACAACGTTTAGGATGCAAAGAACTTGCCATTGTATCTTCTGTGTTCAGAGAGAGCTCTGAGCAGAGAGGAGGGAGGGAGACAGAAGCTATTCATGAGACAGGGCTTCTCATGACTGATCAAAAATACAGTAGGTCTTGCCATAGCTAAAGGCTATAGGGAACTGTTACGAAAAAAAAAGCAAGTGTGTCCCCTGCTGCCACCCTGCCAGTAAGAAGCATCAGTATTAAAATATCCAGACATCTGTGCTCCCTGAACAGTATTCCCTTATCCTGATGTAGTTTCTGAGGAAATAAATTTGTTAGTAAGGAAATCCCCATGAACATGAACTTGGCCCTTGTGGCCAAGAAGGCCAATGGCATCCTGGGGTGCATTAGAAGGGGGGTGGTTAGTAGGTCAAGAGAGGTTCTCCTCCCCCTCTATTCTGCCTTGGTGAGGCCACATCTGGAGTATTNAAGATGATTAAGGGAGTGGAACATCTCCCTTATGAGGAAAGGCTGAGGGAGCTGGGTCTCTTTAGCTTGGAGAAAAGGAGACTGACCTCATCCATGTTTACAAATATGTAAAGGGTGAGTGTCAGGACGATGGAGCAAAGCTTTTTTCAGTGATGACCAATGATAGGACAAGGGGCAATGGTTGCAAACTGGAGCATAGGAGGTTCCATGTGAATATCAGGAGAAACTTTTTCACTGTGAGAGTGACGGAGCACTGGCACAGGCTGCCCAGAGAGGTTGTGGAGTCTCCTTCACTGGAGACATTCAAAACCTGCCTGGATGCGTTCCTGTGTGATGGACTCTAGGTGACCCTGCTCTGGCAGGGGGGTTGGACTAGATGATCTTTCGAGGTCCCTTCCAACCCTAGAATTCTGTGATTCTGTGAACTAGGACCTTCCTTGTTAGACTATAATTTCACAGGTCAGTATTATCTGCCCCAAAAGTAAAACTTTACCATAACATCTTATCCCCCATCTGTTTCCCAGTAGTTGGAAATAGATGGGATATAGGAGCAGTGGGAGCTTGTATTTCCTCTTCAGCTGTGGCTGCTCTCTTTTAGTTCTTCAATTTGGCTGATTGATAGGTCTCAAAAATGAAGAGGGGCTATGCCTCGAGGAGAGATGCAGGGAACGGGGGATGAGGACACCTGATACTACTGGCTCCTGTGATATTATTTTTTTTTTCCTTTCTTCTTCCATCTAATCCCATTTGGTGGATGGTGGCTCGTTGCAGCAGCTCCCAGTAGTGGTATTCTTGCTCTGCTTCCCTTTCATGGCTTTTTCCTATTCCTGGAAACATACTTTTCCTCTAAGCAGCGTGCTAGATGGTTGCGTGACTTCCAGGGAACAATTCAGGAGGGTACATACTTTTCTTCCTTATCCCTGAGGATCTTCAACTTGAGTTCAAGTGCTTTAGTGCAGAGCTCAGAGTCTCAAAGAAATTTCTAGTCAGATGCTGCATTAAATAGATTATAAGAAATAGAGTACATCCTTTCAATTGTACTCGCATTGAGAAACACAGGAATGTGGGTACCCATGAATTTGCAAGCTTTAAGAGGGTGTGAAGATGGTGCTAGGTACTTGAAGGCAGGAAATACTTGATCTTTGTCCATTTGTGTGTTGGGCTTTTAAAAAAATCAAATACTTTGAACTGCAAGCATGTCTCCTGTAGCATGTATTTAGTGCTGCCATGGAAATAATGTGATAGAGGCTTTCTTTGTTCATTGTTTCCTGGTTTGGATCTGTGATACTCGTTTCAAAGCAGTAACCAAAACACAAAACACTCTGTGGTTTTGGGCTTCTGTAATTGCTCCACTTGCTGTAGATGTATTTATTTTATTATTCCTTCTTTATTATCTAACAGCCTTCTCCATAAACTGAGAGGTGCAAAGTGTGTNTGTCCTTCATTTGCTCTTGCTTTATCTTTATAGTGGTGTCATCAGGCTCTTGTATTCATCAGAAACTCCAGCAGGCCAGAAACCGACTATACAGAATTCGTTAGAGTTGTGGAGTTTATGACTTTGACTCTGTTGGGTTGTTTGTTTGTTTTGTTTCCTACACACACACCCCTGCCCCCCCCACTTGACGGATCAGAGCTCAGAATTATTAGTCAAGATACTGCATCTTTTTCACTGAGTGGTCTTTCTGAACACCAAGGAAATAAAAGTCACTGCATTAGCAATTGGCCAAACAGTATCTTGTAATCTGTGGAGACTGACTAACTACACACTTAGATGCTGTTTTGAGGTTTTTTGGTTTTTTTTAATGCTTCTTCTGAATTTTTTCCCTTCCCTCACTTCTCACCTTCTCTGCCCCACAAGCCCTGGTTTCTGAGGGATGGAGAGCAACACCTCTTTGCAGGTTTGCCCTCTTTCCAAAAGCAAAACCTTCCTTTTAGTGTGTAGCTCTGTGCTTCTGCTGTGTTCTGCTGTTGAGCGCTGATAGGAGGTGGTTGACTGGAGAAGGCATTTGATTATGGGGAGTCCATTGAAGTTTGTTTCCGCTTGAACATTGATAAGGATGCATAAGATACCATTTCACCTTTGAAAACCCTTAAATGTTGGCAAAGTAGTATATGAAGATGTCCTTTTTTAACAGTGACCAACAGAAGTTTGATGGAAATTTTGAGATCTAAAAGCTATTGGTGACCAGGTCTCTACCTCTTTGCTAGTAATAAGTCTGTTGTGATAATGCTGTGGCATTACCCTGCCACGTTAAAGATTAAATGGCAAGTTCTGAAGGAATAGCCAAGTGAGCAGCCACACGAATCGACCTTTATCGCTCTTTCTCCCAGCTGACTGACTTTATTGTGCCTGTGGGAGCGCCGTCCTTTTATCAGTTTGGCTGTTAGGAAGGTTATATATTCAGCTGAACTGGGATGGTGTGAAGTTGCCATAGTCATAATCAGTAGTGGTGGTTAGTGCTAGGTACGGAGTTAGAATCAACCTGCTAATAACAATCTGAAACATTAATTTATAGTAGCAGGGGAATGTTGTAACCAAGGGAACTATTTAGTGTACAGTTGTTTTGGAAAATAAACTGCTGGCATCAGGATTTCTGATAGACATTTTATTGCATGACTTACAGACTTATTATGTTTTAAAAAATTTTATGTATGGCAATGTTAATTTTTTATTATTATTGTAAATAGTCTTCTGGACTCAACACCACTTGTCTTTTTGTGAAGTTTTTATGGAAATCTCCTATCTAGTCCCTTTGTTTACTATAGCTGATGTTCTCTGCAAGTTACTTCATTATTATTCTATTGAAACCTGACTAGTCTACTTTTGACTAATATAACTTGTATTTCATATGAACGGTAAATTTTTAACTCTTACTACTTTCAGACTTAATTGTTTGGGTAAGTGTAATTATCTTTTGAGTACTTTTGAACAGCATTCTCTGAAGTTCTCTGGCATTACCAATGTCCCCAAAATACATATTTTATGTATGTCACTATAGATGTCATATTTTATATGTCACTAAGTACGTATTTTAAAATATATTTCTGTGGTTTTTGGATTTGATCATCAAAATGTTAGGAGTTGGAAGGGACCTCAAAAGATCATCTAGTCCAAAAATATTATTTGAGAAACAGGGAAATAAACAGAAACAAATTGTACTTCTTGCTGTAGTTTAAGCAACTTTCTGATGTTCAAGTGTGGAGCCCTCCAACATTTCAACATATACCTGCGTACTGTTGTGCTTGATATATTACTAATGTGCACTAGTGGTGATCACTGTCTATTTATGTATAAGTAGATTGTGTATTTATATATATAGGGTAGTGTTGTTTCCTTAGGGTGACAAACTGGCTCCTGGCAATGTTACTGTACTCAATACATGTTTTGGTGGGGTTTTTTTCTGTTTATTTAAATCTTACTAGGCTTTATCTGTCTCATCCCTGCCCACCCCTCCACCCTCCTGCTTTAATGCACACGAGAGCAACATGAGCCAATCTGTCAGCCTGAGCTCTCACTGACACTGTTGAGGGTAAATCCCCTGAAGAACAATTTGTGCTACAGCAGCCTGATAACCAATAGTCCATATGATCAACTCAACTTCATTATCAATCCTTTTTTTCCCAGAATTACAGTGTTTGAGGAGTAGGTGTAGCTGAAAATAAAAAGAATATAAGGGTAGAGCATAAAGTGATATTGTTTCCTCTGATTATTGGTGGATTTTTAGATAATTTGCAGGCTTCTAGGTAAGTCAGTGTAGCTTCTTAAAGGATCGCCTGTGGTAGTAGACTAAACTTCCGCATACTTTTTTCAGTCTAACAAAACTCTTGGCTCCACCTTAGTGATTAATCATCTCATCCAGTCTAAGTAAATGTTTTTTAAGAGTGATACTGTGGCCACCATGGTGTGGTCTGGGTATTATAAGAATCATTTATTATTTTGTATTTACTTTGCTGTCTCATACCATAGAACCCAGTTCTTATCAACTTAATATAACATAGCATCTTGATGGTGAACAGTGTTACTAACAGTATTGGAGTGCTTATTCATGGAGTAATTCTGTTACACATA
This sequence comes from Aegotheles bennettii, assembly GCA_013398125.1. NCBI lineage: Eukaryota > Metazoa > Chordata > Aves > Caprimulgiformes > Aegothelidae > Aegotheles > Aegotheles bennettii. Next base: position 610,291 of record VZRW01006525.1, on the reverse strand, counting down.
ATGCAATGACTAGGTGATACAGAATCTTAGTTCTGTATCTAAGATCATCTGTTTTTGCTTCTTCCATGCTATTTTTTTTTATAAACTCAAGACGTTCCTTTTCAAAGAAGAAAGTTTTAACATTTTAAGGGTTTGTTCTGCCACTGACAGAAGCAAATATCCATTACAAGACAAGAACTTGTATTCTCAGTTTAACTTGAAGCTTTGATTTTTTTATAGATTTTTTTTTTAACTTTTGATATACTTACCCCAAAGTTTACATAAGTAGTTTTAAGATGAAAATTTGCACAAACCTAGACTCTTTAAAGGCTATTTTTCCCCAGTATTATTGCCAGTGTCACTAATGTTTTGCTTTATTTCTTTGCAGTTTTATGTGCTGAAAGAGTGGGCCAGATGACTAAAACATACAATGACATAGATGCTGTTACACGTCTTCTGGAAGAGGCAAGTATTACATTTCATACACAGTATGAGAAGGTAGTACAGAAATTATACAGTACCACTACTGAAGACTGTTTTTAGACTGTCTCCAAATGAGGAGGAATAAGTGCTCTGAGTGTATATACCCTTCATCTCATTGGTAAGGTAAATATTCTTGATAAGTAAAGGTCATTTGTTTACCTCAGTCATATGGATTCACTACTTGTGCTTATTTTTCAGTTGAGGCCATTTAACTTCATTTAATTTGCTCTTGGACAAATATTTGTCATAACGAATGGAAGACAGAGGGAATCATCTTAAAATAACATGTATTTTTATAGTACATGTAAAGATAATAGTATCATTGTTGTTGGATTTATTATCTCTTAAATAAAAAAGTTATTCACAAATAGTCTTGTATTCATAATTATTATCTCAGATAATATCTTTCCAGAGAACTGCATAGACACAAAATTAGAAAATATCTATTACCCTATTTGTCTCCAAGTCTTTTCTTCTTTGTCTTTTGGTTGGTTTGGGATTTTTTTTTAATACTGTTATGTAAATTGTTATTACTGTAATTGTTAGCACTCAAGAAACGGAAAAAAGCAATTGTCAAGCTACAATGCTTATGTTTAATAAATATCACAATCAATTGTTTGACTTACTGCGCAAAAGCAGCTAATATAAGCTTGAGCAAAGATTTTCCAAAAAATGTTTATGAAGAATTCTTTAGGTGAAAACTGTTACAATTAAATTAGTTCATGAATGAGTGTAATTTAATCCTTCACATTTATTTGCTTGCTTATTGCAATAGCAATGTCAAAAATGAGGTCTGTCTAACCAAGACGTGTTAAATGGTCTGTTCTTCCACTTATTCTGCAAGGTAACAAGCATGGGAATGCTTACATCTCCCACCTATGCTTGATAAATTTGATTTCAGTGCAGAGTTCTGCATTTTGTGCTTTGAGCTGAACTGCTAAACAACTTTCTATGAAATATCAGTTAAAACTGATGCTTTCCCCAAAAAACTTGTGCTGGAATAATCCGTTAACTTGTAGTAAGTCTGTTACCAACATGTGTCCTGTTCCCTTTGTTTTCGTTTGACTGGGATTTCCTTGCATTTGTTTCTATGGCTCCTTCTAGTAACGATGCAGTGATCTGCCAAACTGTTTTCTCCCCTGAGTCCATGTAGCCAAATGTCTATAGATCCAGAAATGACACTCACAGGAATAATGGTAGAGAAACTTGCTGAGCCAATGTTTTAAGCTTCTGGTGTACTTCCCCGTCTGGATGAGAACAAAAGAAAAACAAGGGAACATGTAATAGGTGAACCTTTAATAAAACAAATACTCTCAGTAAGCTTTTTTGTTTTATTTGGCCATCATTTCGGATTGAATCACTATCCCTAGGCAGACGTGCACTTACAGCTCCTCTGTTCTCCAAATGATGATTATCAGAAGAGATTACATCTGTTTGCAGAAACTATTTGCAAAAAATAAGGTGTAACTGCTTCCTTCACACACACAAGTAAAAAACAACCCCCCAGAGCTACCCCTTGTCTGTCCTTCCTGTTGTCAAGCTTCAAATCAATGCATTACAAAGTTGGCAGGGTGAAAGGTAAAGCATTTTGGGGGGAAGACAGTAAAGAGAAGATCTCAAAACACCATGCATACAATTATTTTGAAAATTTGTGTCTATTGCCCTAAAACTAAGTAAAGTGAGTGACACCACGCTAGCTTGAGTATGTGGTAAAAATAGGAGCAAATTCCTCTCTGAACCTGCCTTCTCATCCCTTTCTAATAATAGTGTAAATGTGTCTGGCTTCAGTATTTTCTTAAACATTGCTGTAATAAATCAGTTACTTATCACTGTAAATTAGAAGCCTGACCCCAAACGGAGATTTAGAGCTGAATTGCTAAAAATTGTGTAGGAAGTGGTTAATTAAATAGCCTGAGAATACACTTAATATTCCTCAACTTTGAGGTTAGGATACCTGCTGCTAGATAGCTCTTCTGTAGGGTCAAAGCTGCAGCAATAAATCTTCTTCAGCTTTGTATTTATGAAGTGAGCCACATTACTGAACAATAAGTTGGCTTGATGCGTAAACCAAGTGGTTTTTTAATAACTTTGTGAGACCTATTGTTCAGAAAGATTGTACGTAAGATTATAGAAAGAATTTATGGCTAGATAATGCCAGTAGCTTTAAATGCAAATATAAGCTTGACCTTCAGAATCGGTTTGGAAAATGCTATTTGTAGATACAGTGGTGATCAATAAACTGTCTTTTTGTTTACTGATTATTACGTAACCTTTTTTTCCATTACAAAAGCTGCTTCAGTCAAATTAATTGAATTCAAATCCATGTGATTGGTAGCTGTAGGTTTTGTAGGATTTGTCATTAATGTATACGTGGCATAAGGTAGCTTTTAGTTATAAAATCTGCATGGCTGCCAGGGGTGGTAAATAAGCTCCAAACAGTGTTTTCAGTGACAGGGAGAAAACTCTCCCTCAAATGATGTTGAACTAAAGTTAAGTGGGGAGTTAACCTTAACACCATTTTCCCTACTATTTTAAAGATGTAGTAATTGAAGAAGACAATTATAAATATAAATGCTTAATAAGCATCCTTTTCCAGACGTATTACAACCCCATGTTTCAGCTTGGCAGAGTTTTTCATTTTGTAGTGTTTAGTTTTCACTGGTGCGTGTGGTGAACTATGTAGATGGGTTATTGCCAGTTCTGTGCACATAGAGGAGAGGGAAGAAGGGGGCAAGCATGGCAAGAGAGTAACCACTTCATGTAGATTTGGGCATCTGCAAAAAAGGAAAGGGATATGATTTGTTGTTACATGAAATCACTAATGGATGTAAGTACACGAAGAAGACAGGAGCTGAACATGCATTGTGGTGCAATTGGCTTCTGCTCCTGCACGGCTTACTGCCCTTTATTTCAAGGTGAAACAAGTGGAAACTGAAAAATGCTTTGAAATACCTTAAGTTTTTTGATGTTTTTACTGTGCTTCGGAATTCGTCAAAATGTAGCCTCTTAAGCTCTGTGATTGCATTCTGCAAATGGTATAATGAGGTGATGGAATAGTTTCCCTCAGTAGTTTCTCAAACAAAGCTGTAATAGAGAACCAGATCTGGTTTCACTTAGGTTGTTTTACTGTAGACCCTGAAGCTGTGCTTTCATTTATATGGTTCAATAACTCCATATAGGTCAGTCTTTTCTGAATAATGTGGGTGTAGCATAAGCAGGAATAGAAAATTAGCAAAAAAACTAACCAAACCAACCCGCACAGAAGGAAGAAGTCTTTTGATTGTTTAAGTACTGGTTCCTTCCCTTTCATGACAGCTTAACCCTCCCTCTGATCCTTTGGTGAATAAAAAAATTGAAATTAGCTTTCTTAATGCTTCACAGAAAGAACGGGACTTAGAACTAGCTGCTCGGATTGGCCAGTCACTGTTAAAGAAGAATAAATCACTGACAGAAAGAAATGAGTTTCTGGAGGAACAAGTAGAACACATCAGGGAAGAGGTAAGATTTTTACACACGAGTACTGTATCTGAAGTGATGGGGAGAATTTTCCTTCTGGCTTCACCGTGTCCATACTTAATTTTCTTGGGCATCCTGTCCATAGCAGGCCAATCTGTGTTGCAGCAGTTTGCTCAGCCGTACACTTTTAGGAATATGATAAAAAAAATAATTTGACCTGTTGGCTCAAATCAGGTGATTTGAGGGGGGGAAAAACCCCACCTCAAGCCATCAAATTTTGCTCTGCCTCAGATTCACTTTCCTCTGAAACCATCTGCTCTTGTCATTTTGAGTCACTGTCCCCACTGGTTTTTATCTGCCTGTTTTGTTCTTGTTCGCCTCTTATGCATAATTCCCCTCTGTTTTGATTATTTCACTAATCATGCTGCCTTCTCCTACCTTCTTTATGTGCAGCTTGCTCTTTGCTCAGTCCTCACTTCTTTCTTCTTTGCCAACTAATGTTTAATTCCCTTTTCCCAAATGCTGCTTCTATTCATACCTGAGCTAAATTTTGGCTCTTAGAACATAGCTTTTGAATGCTGGGAGTGCTTCCTTTGGCTTCTCAAACAAAATATGGTATAGGTATCACATATAAGGGAAATAACTTACTGTATTTATGGACATCTCAGGAGCGCATGCTCACTGAGGTCATATGCATTCTGCCTTTTCCAAGCTGGGACAACTCCATAGACTTGTGTTAAGCTTCCATTGTTCAGGTAGGTCAGGTTATATTTGAATAAAAATTACCAATCACTTAAATGTGCTCTGTGTGTATGAACTTGCCAGTGTTAGCAAGCATTGGGATATGGTGGAAAGCAAAAGATTATAGGCAGAAACTTGCTACCTACTATGTAGGTTGCTAAGATCTTACAACTTCTTGTGATTTTGCTGTCCCTTCCCAGGGAACTGATAGTATCTGTTGAAGCAGGGTTGGTAGCCTGCTGCAATACATACATTTGTCTGAGTCTGCCTGCTGTAATAATATTTTAGACATTTGATGAACATGTTTAGCATATAATACTATGGTTGTGCATGTGTTTCTGAATTGGTGTGATCTATAATCATACCTGAATATTTACATTGTTTCAAGTAGCACCTTGTGTCTTCCACATACCAATGAATTTTTAATCAAATATTTAGTTGCTATTTCTTACTGTATTTCTCTGAATAGGGAGTTGGTTGATATAGATACTGGCAGATTATTGATGGATGTATCTTGGATGGAACTGTACAGGATGCTTAAAAGCTCTTTATTTGTACTGCAAATGTCTCTAAACTCTGCTAATTTACTAACTGAGCTGAAGACAGGTGTTTTTTCTCCTATTCTGGGACAGTGAACTTGGTTCATGAATCTTGTCCATATGTAGCTTTGTGCAAGAGGGAGAGAAATCTCAGTTATAGGGTGAGCAGGAGAACAATGAACTGCAGTGGATTAAAAACTTCTCAAAAGGCTGTTAATAAACCTGCTCAGGGATATGAGGTGTTGAATTGTATCAGAGATGGGTTGATGAATAAAGCATGGATGGAGGGATCCCAGTTATGCAATAAATGGTGGTGGAGCACACGAATAGAAATAAAATCCTTTGGCATGGTCTACGCTTTTTGGCTTTGGTGGGGATTTCTCTTATGTAGAGAACATAGAGGAGTCCCAGAGGAGTGTTGTTGTTTGCTGCCCAAGTCCCAACATGTGGCAGACCAATTTCTTTGTGCATTGGTCAATATGGCATTTACTGGGCATGTGCATATTGACTGGGGAGGGAAGTGTATTCACATCATACATCCAGAATAGAAGATTTGGAAGGTGGGAGACAGTGATGGGCTGCCTCTGCCAGGTCTATTTTTATTTAGAGGGACTCAGGAGCAGCATTAGGAAAAGGGCCACCAGAAATAAGCTGCTTACCAGGTGGCTTGACATGTTGGGCCATATGTTCTATCAACACTGATCTTTCACACTGTCATTTTGATGTCATTTTGATCCTTCAGAAATGGATGCTTTTGAGGCAGAGCTCATCAAGCTCTAAAGTCACAACACTTTTGTATGTTGAAAATCTTTCTACAGTAGGTTTCAAATCTTCATTTAATACTAAATGTTAAATGTTTGAATAAAATAGTAACTAAGACAACTGTCTGTAAGTGAAGCTTTCAGGGCAATGAAGTGTATTAAAAGCCTGAACGGATGAAGGCTTGGGAACTCAGCATGGTGACAGCTCATGGGCCTTGTTCCTTGTAGGCAACAGTCCCTATTACTTGGTAACAATAGGTTGTACAGGGGTAGTGTGGTAGGGTTTGCTCTGGAGGGTGCACATTGCACTGGCTTGTGAAAATGCAGAAGAGGTCCCTTTATGTTTACAAAACAAATCCTGTGTTTTGCAGTGTAAAACTGTACTGAATTTGGCTGGGTTGGAGCTAATATTCTTCATGGCAGCTTTGTATGGTGCTATGTTTTGGATTTGTGACTTAAACGGTGTTGATAACAACCAGTGTTCTGGGTATTGCCAAGCAGTGCTTGCACAACATCGAGGTGCTCTTTTATTCCACTCCGCCTCCCATCTGCACAAGATGTTGGGAGGGTGCACGGCTCGGATAGCTAACCTGAACTGACCAAAGAGAGATTCTATACCTTATGTTGTGCCAAACAATACAAGATCAGGGAAGGGAGGAAGAAGCTGGGACATTTGTGGTTGTGATGTTTTGTCTTCACAAGTAACCATTATGTGTGCTCAGGCCCTGCTTTCCACAGAGTGGCTGAACATCTGCCTGCCAACAGAAAATATTGAATAAATTCCTATTCTGCTTTGCTTGCACAAGCAACTTGGCTTACTTATTAAACTGTCTTAGAATCATAGAATCATTTTGGTTTGAAAAGACCTTTGAGATCATCAAGTCCAACGGTTAATCTAGCACACTGCCAAGTCCACCACTAAACCATGTCCCTGAGCACCACATCTACATGTCTTTTCAACACTTCCAGGGATGGTGACTCGACCACTTCCCTGGACAGCCTGTTCCAGTGCCTGAAAACCCTTTCAGTAAAGAAGTTTTTCCTAATACCCAGTCTAAACCTCCTCTGGCCATTTCCTCTTGTTCTATCACTTGTTACCTGGGAGACCAACCCCCACCTCACTACAACCTCCTGTCAGGCAGCTGTAGAGAGTGATAAGGTCTCCCCTCAGCCTCCTTTTCTCCAGGCTGAACAACCCCAGTTCCCTCAGCCACTCCTCATAAGACCTGTGCTCCAGACCCTTCACCAGCTTCGTTGCCCTTTTTTGGATGCACTCCAGCACCTCAATGTCCTTCTGGTAGTGAGGGGCCCAAAACTGAACACAGTATTCGAGGTGGAGCCTCACCAGGGTCGAATACAATGGGACAATCACTTCCCTAGGCCTGCTGGCCATGCTGTTTCTGATACAAGCCAGGATGCAGTTGGCTTTTTTGGCCGCGTGGGCATACTGCTGGCTCATATTCAGCTGGCTGTTGACCAATACCCCCTGGTTGTTTTCTGCCAGTTGGCTTCCTGGCTACTCTTCCCCAAGCCTATAGCATTGCATGGGGTTGTTGTGACCCAAGTGCAGGACCCAATACTGAGCCTTGTTGAATCTCATATAATTGGCCTCAGCCTATCAGGTCCAGCCTGTCCAGATCCCTCTGCGGAGCCTTCCTACCCTCAGGCAGATCAACGCTCCTGCCCAACTTGGTGTCATCTGCAAACTTACTGAGGGGTGCACATCACCACCAAGGCTGTAGGGCTGGCCCTGGGAAAGTCCCAGACTGGGCTTCTGGAGTCAGCAGCAGGCAGGAACTGGATTCAGGAATGCACAGATCAGGATCAAAGGCAGAAGAACAGACGGAGTCCTGCCGGGAAGCTGGCCTGTGATCCCTCAGCTTTGGACAAAGTATGGTGTGTGTGGGATGGAATACTTGGTTTGGCCAATTCGGGTCACCTGTCCAGTCTGCTCTTCCCTGCAGGAGAGTTGCAGGTGTGACCCCTTTTCCTCCCTTTTGTGTTCGATGCATAAGTAGTTTAGCAGAACCAAGCACTAAACTTGGTTTCTATAGGAAGAAGTAAAAGCAAGGGCCTTTCTGCATACCACTCGCCAGCTATAACTGTACACTTTGAATGTTATCAGTCCTAGAAACAGACACTGACTGAACAACATGCTGCTAATTTCAGAGAGTGCAGTCACTTAGAAGAGACTTAACTGAAAAGAAAAATTACTAAAAAAAATAAATTGGTTCTGTCCTGGCTCAAACCAGGGCACTTAGTAAAGTAAATGACCTTGTTTGCTTAAAATTCTACACAGCTTTATTGCATTGAGTCTGCTTTTTGTTTTATGAAAATGCAGCTTAAATCTATTTTATTGATAATATCTGGATTTTTTGCCAGTAATAACTACAAATATAAATATGCCTACAATACAAAAAGCAGAAGTCTAATAAAAACAAATGTGCTCTTCAATTAGTGCATTGGAAAGTGAAAATTGAGGGCCAAATCTTGCAGTGCAAGTGGAAGGGAGCAGATCTGTCTGATCAGTTATGCTGCTTATAGCTATGCAAGCAAAATAGAGATTAGACAGAAAATAGAAACATCTTGCCACCGAGGTCTTAAATTGCATCTGTGAAGTGGTACATGCTACTGTGTAATTGTGCTATTAACCCTTTTCTCAAAGCATTACAATCTAGACTAATGCAATAGTGAATCAGGATTGCTCATCTTGGACATGTTTCTCTTTCACTTTCTTTAATAGTCGTGAATAATTGCATTTTTGAACTGCAAGAAGGAACGTTTAATGGCTTTTTCCTTCTTTCTAAGAAATAAAGGAACTGGTTCTGATCTGTTCCAGTTTTGGCCTCTTGATGTGGTCTGAGAATGGTGCTTGGAGGAGGAATAACTAATTTATAGTGGGTTTACTTAAGAATGTGCCTAGAAAAGCAGGTTACTGATGTGTGTGCTCTTTCTTTGTACAGGTTTCTCAGTTGCGGCATGAGCTCTCCATGAAAGATGAGCTGCTCCAGTTCTATACCAGTGCTGCTGAAGAAAGTGAGCCAGAGTCCGTCTGTTCCACCCCGTAAGTTATTGATCTACAACATTGAACCTTCATGTGCTACTAAGCAAGAGTAGTTTGGACAATTTCACAGCTTTGGAAAGTAGTAAAATGAGCCCTGTATTGGCTGGAACTATAAATAGGTCTGAACTTGGTGCATGACACCAGCTGGAAGGATTTGCGTTGGACCAGCTGTCTATAGTGGTGCCAACAGGAGTCAGGAGAGGAAAGTACACAGGGAGGCTGCCGACGTAGAGCTGTAACTTTCACAGGAACTAGATCACTGTGTGATGAGGCAGACATAGGTCCCACTTGCCCTACCTTACTACACCACATACCTTTGCATGCTGTGCTAGAATGTGCTATGTGTGTGACCTTTGTGCTTGTGAGGTCACTGTGAAAAATTCTAAGCAGAGAAGAGGGAATAAAGTATGGCTTATAGCCTGGGTTCCAGGCAATTAGCTCGCTGAACAGGCTCTGAGGGGCTGTCTGCCCTTGCTTGCAAAGTTATTGCTGCATTCTGATGAAGCATGTGCAGCATTAATCAGGAAGCTATTGGGTTGCTCCATGTAGTAAGGTGGTTTCCTCTCTCATAGCCTTGCCTGAATATCTTTTTCATAGGAAATGTGGGGAATAATAAACAAATAAAAATATGTTCTCTTTTTAAAACCACCGCAAATATATTGCTGCCCAAATATAGTGACATGAACAAAGCTCTATTCCATGTGGCTCTGACTGGTTTTGAGACCTCTTTTCAGTCTGTTCTTCTGTGAGATTGGCCATAATACAGGTAAAAAGGAGTTAAAACTGTTGTTTTGTTACAAGGCTGAAGAGGAATGAATCTTCCTCCTCCGTCCAGAACTACTTTCATTTGGATTCTCTTCAAAAGAAGCTCAAGGACCTTGAAGAGGAGAATGTTGTGCTTAGATCTGAGGTGAAATTGCTCCCTTTGACTCTTGCTTAATATAGTTATTCATTTAAGTGCCAGAACACAGGTACTGAGAAGTGTGTATCAAAAGTTAAGAGATTCTAATTAAGAGTATATAATTTCACATGTGACACAGATATCTTTGTAGTTGTTTAATGATCATCCTTTATCCTTCTAAATGGAGGAAAAGCTGGGATGTGGAACATACATGAAGCTACATGCAAAGCAGTTTCCTTGCCAAAGGAATGTGCAGGAGCATGAGCAGGTTTTGTAGTCCAGAACTGTGCTTTGAAAGAGGTGTTAAAGGGCTGACCTGGTAGAAATGGGTGACATTGGCTGCAGATCTGAAGTTTGCAGGCTGGCATTGTCTCTCTGGTACAAATCCATTGTTTGTCAAAATAAAAATTGCTGTTCTAAATTTGCATTAAATATCTTCAATTTGGGTTTTAAGTCAGGCTGTTAGTATTTTAAGTTGAATGTGTTTTTCTTGCCTCTCTTTTCTGACAATATTCCATTTGTTTCACAGACAACACTGTTATTGAAATCCTGTTTTGAAATCCTGTCCGTCAGAGATAATGCTTCATATTTGAATAGCCTGTGAATAATTATATATTAGTTTTCACTGCTATTTTTAAACTTTGGGAGCATATTACCATTTTGCAAACGTGTAGCAGAGTATAGAAGAAGAAATACTTTTGAGCCAAGAATGAATGTAGGAAAACAGAGCAGCATTACCATTTTCTACTGCAAAGGCAGGGCCCATTGCAAAGAGTTGGTGTCGCATCTTTGGACAAGACAGCATGTAATGGAGAGTCCTATATGCTTCATTGAGAAATCATGCAAGGAAGATGAGCAATAGATGATTTGAGTGTAATGAAGCTGGGGTTAGAACCAAGAAGGCCACTGCATCAGGAGATGATAGGAGAACTCCATGTACCACTGACTTCCCTTCCAGGGAGACGCAGTTGGTGCCAGCAAGGCACTGGATGGAGCCAGATCTGAAACCTCTGAGATACTCATCTCTCTACAGATGCTGTCTGTGGGTGTCTGTGCATGCTGCCAGCATTGGGAATAGATTACAGACCCACCAAGGTGGTGCCAGACAGAACCAGCGGGCTGTAGCCATGCTCCTCTTGCTGCTGCTAGAATCAGAGCAAAAAAGAAAAAGCAGGGAAGGAGGCAGCACTTAGGTTTTATGTGAGATACATGGTTACAGTGTCAGAACTTTCAAATACTATCTGAATGTTTTTAAAATGCTTGAATGCTTAATTGAGTTATTTAAATGAAACATTTAGTTAGCTTTGTTAGGTGACCAGATCATGCTCTGCATACTAGTATTTTTTATTATTATTATTTTAAGTACAAAATATGTAGGTGACACCTAGTGGAGATGTGGTGCTAATGGTGCAAGTTTCTCCATGCAATGTCTCTGCTGAATATTCACCTGGCCGCTTTTTCCAGAACATAAGGGAGGGCAGGCAAAAACTGTAGTTTCTCATTGTCTTGAAGGAGTGATTAGAAAAGTTTGTCTTTCTGAAGCAGATGGAAATGCAGCAACAGACTGGCAAAGAACAAATGTGCTAATGTAGCATATTTGATATGGATTTCTTGAACAGGCCTGTCAGCTGAAGACTGAAACAATTACGTATGAGGAGAAAGAACAACAGCTTGTTAATGACTGTGTAAAAGAGCTAAGTATGTCCTTATTTCTTTTCCCTTATCATTTGAGATTGTTCTGTAAAAAAAAAAAAGACAACTGAGTCAGATCAGTCAGTCATGTTTTTCTGTGGTATTTATTTCCTTTATATAAATGGCTGCAAGGAGAAAATCTCTGGTTTAAATTTCACAGCAGAAAGATTTAGCTTGCAAGCTAAATCTTTCTCAGTTGTAAAAAAGTTTTGCGTAGAAAACATTATTGTTAAGAGCAAGTACAGTCTCCTTTGCTGCATGAGCACTTTGTCTTTCTGTTTTTGTGTTCTACTGCTGTTTTTCAAAAATACCTTGCTGTGTACTGGGGAAGGATTCGGCTGACTCAGGTGTTGTTTTGAAAGAACATCTTTCTGCTTACTTTTCTGCTTTTGGGTTTGTAATGTTAATTGTAATTGCTTATCTTAAAGGGGATGCAAACATCCAGATTGCCAATATCTCCGAAGAGTTAGCAAAGAAAACCGAAGATGCTGCCCGGCAGCAGGAAGAAATCACCCATCTTCTCTCTCAGATAGTCGATCTGCAGAAAAAGGCAAAAGCTGTAAGGAACCTAGTTGCAAGACTGCTGTTGTGATTTGCTACTATTGTAGCTGGAAGACAAGTTACAAACCTCTGTCTGCTGAAGCCTAAAAGGAAATTTTCCACCCTCCTTATCTGGGTGACCTTGTTTGATGTTTAATATCTATCATACTTGACTAGAAAGCATCAATTTGTTAAAAAATACATATGTGATATATCAAATACAATAGTCAAATTTATTTTAAATATTAGATGTGAAATTCTGCACTAAATTTAATGACCTGGGTAAGACAATGTCAGTACAAGTATTTCAGTGGGCATATACTCATTAGTTTTTAGGGTCTTGGAGGTTCATTTAGCGGGGCTTAGACTGATGCTGGTTTTTTTGTGTTAACATTTTAAAGTGTTGTTTAAAAGTTTTTAAACTAACATGTGTGGACTAATATTGCTGCAGACAGGGTCTTGAGAAAAGTTAGAATTTTCCTACTTACCTGTAGTACAGGATACAAACATCTTTACAGGACAAAACATCACAGTATTTCTAACATTTTTGGCATATTTTAGTGTGCAGTTGAAAATGAAGAACTTGTCCAGCATTTGGGAGCAGCTAAAGATGCTCAGAGACAGCTCACAGCAGAGGTGAGTGCATTACTTAGTATTACAATAATCTAGTAGTAGAGCAATGGCTGTTCACTTTACCATTGGAGTTTTAGTTTAAGCTGGATCAGAAGTATTAAACAATTTTGCCTATGTGTATGAAGTGAAGGAACACTTATGCTCCTGATAGAGTTCAAAACTTTTTCCTTCCTGTTCTCTTCTCCTTCAACTGGCTCACATTTTGAAAAACTGAAGCTTATGGGCTATATAGGAACTTCCTTAGATGTTGACTTTTCTAGGCTGGTAGTTTAAACCTATTTTGAATAGTGAGATAACATGAAAGGCTGCATTCATACTGTATTTGTTCAGCAAATAAACCACAAACAGTCCAGGATTTCTGGCTGTCTTCTGGATGCTATGTTCACATGAACAAAATGGACAAAGTAGAATGAATAAAGCTTGATCCCTTTATGATGAATCTTGCATTTGGAATACTTGGTGTTGAAGGTGGGAATGCCCGTAGAAACTTTTCCTACTGATGGCGCTTTTCTTTCTGTGGTGCTCCACAGAGATTGAGCTCATGCTCCTCTATTTCTTTCTTGGGAAACATATTAACAGGATCTCCGTTTCTAAGCCAAGTAGCTTATTTTTATGGAACTTGTAGGAATGTGGTATTTCAGACTTTTACCCCTTTGCCAAACTTGGTTGAAATGACTGATGAACTCAAAAACTATGAGAATACAGAGACATCTGCAGACAGTGGTTCAGTGGTTACCTAAGATGTGTTTCCCAAGAAAGTCAGGCTAAAAATAAGGCATGGTCTTAGGCTTTTGGAAGTCATGTATATATGTATATATAAGTCTTGGTTTTCAAATTCCTAAGTCCTTTGGAACACGGTGAAGTATTTTGTCCTTTTCCCATGCTGTTTGACACTGTGGTCATCACAACAGTAATTAGGCACTATACCTGATCAGACTAAAGATACTTTTCACTCTGTATCTTCTCCTTGACAGTGGCTTCACGTAGATATATAGGATAGGAAATTAGAGCAAGCAGTTATTCCCCCTGGCCCTTCCTATTACTAACCAGGTTATTTATTATTTTCAATGATATCCACTCTTTGGAGTTCTTCTCCTATAAAGTGGGATATTCTTCCCTACACCATTATCCTTTACCCGTCTGAAAAGAATTTCCAAGCTTTTTGTGGTGACAGTGCAGCCCATAAGATCTTGGACTGTTTTCTGTATGTCACAGTTGCGGGAACTGGAAGACAAGTATGCAGAGTGCATGGAAATGCTTCATGAGGCTCAAGAAGAGCTGAAAAACCTTAGGAACAAGACTATGCCAAATGCCATATCACGTCGGTACCACTCTCTCGGTCTCTTCCCTATGGTAAGCAGATTTAAGAAAAAAAGCCTGCACACACCAGAAAACAAAACAACCAAAGGAAATGTGAGTGTTTGCATCTGACTTACACTTTGGGGAATGGAATGATAGGCTGGACATGAGCATGGGTGAAATGTATATTTGTATAATGTTAAAGGATACCTCAATTTTGCATGCCTGGTTCTGAAATAGTGGTGCTGTGCAGTTCCTTGGTTTTGCTGCAGCATTATATACAACATGCAGCTGGCTGTGCTTATGCTGTGAATCATGGGTAGCATTAACACACACTTCTGTACTGTGTTGGTTGATTTTCAGTATTCAGTAGGAGCTTCCTGTTTTTTTCCAGTATCGTTGGAGATGTAACTTCCTGATAACATAATTAATGGTTTCCTGACATGGCATCATACTTATGATGTACATTTTAGTTCTTCAGTACTTGAATAGGTTACGCATATATGCTTGTTTTAGTGTCACTGAAAATTCAGTGATTCATTTAAAGAGTATTTGTTGCTGATATATATCATGGCAATATCAATTATGGCAGTGTCATTGGTGTTATCAACTTCATTTGATTATGACATTATACATTTAAAGCATGGGGAATGCGCAGTGCCCTCAACCAAATGGTTAAAAAAGAGTTGATAAGAATGTGTAGGTAAGTTCAGTGCTGGTTCTTCTTGTCTGTGTATCTCTAGAATAATTCCATTACTTTTGAGGGCAGTGATGTCAGTGAAGTTTATTTTGAGTTACATTAATGTAATCAAGCAGCTCCTTATCTTTAGCCATGTCTCATCTAAACTGCTGAGGAAGAACATGGATTATATTTGTGCTCTCAAGAAGCAAATTGTCAACAAAGGCTTAGCTTGCCTTTTTGTGTTCCCTTCTGAGGCTGAACACAGGCCAATTTAAAGTGCAGACATTTAATAAAACAAGTTGTACTTGTACAAATACTGTTGAAAGCTGCAAAAGGTATGCTTGTGCTGAGATAGGTTTATGTGTCTTGTATAAAAATAATTTTCAAATGTTGAATGATGGAACCAGAGATCATTTAGACTTGTGAATGTTTGGCGCTTAGACTCTGCACTTAACTACGTTTAGGCAGTAAAACTTACTGGCCAGCAGTGACAAATTGATAGCTGGTCACCTTTAACCCTATGGGAGAAGTATATGATGCTTTATACCAAGAACCATGCCTTTTTTGTGTGTGGGTAGGTAATGATGTGAAAGAGTGTTTTCTGTTTATTTTAAAAGAAAATAAATTAACTAAAACTTTACACATGAAAGATGGGTATTACTGATTAGGGAATTTAGTCTGAGAAGCTGAAGCACCTGAATTCTGTTGTTGCCTGTGATGTGTTTTTTAGGATCTTTGAGAAATGTTATATATGTGTTCAGATGATAAGTAGTGTAGCAGTATGAAGCTAAGCCATAATTTGTCAGTGATTTAGATATATTCTAAGAAAGTCTTCCAGCTTTCCAGTCAATTTTCATTTTTAAACATTTCTTTTTTTTTTCTAGAATGGTACCTAATTAGTTATTATTTTATATATGTAATTATTATCTGCAATGAAAACCTATTAATACAATTGTATTTGTTTTTCTTTTGTGCTTATTTTTAACAGGATTCTTTGGCAGCAGAGATTGAAGGGTCAATGAGGAAAGAACTGCATTTAGATGAACCTGACTCTCCTGACTTCGCGTATGACTGAAAATAATTGATTCCTAACTGATTATCTCTGAAGTTAATTATTGTTTGATGAGAAAGGGAAAGACAGGAAATAGTTAAGCTACGGATTTAGAAAGAAATATTTCTGTCAGAGTGTATATGATAGAGAGAAAGAAAAATAAATTGTCTGGGTATCGAGGTGGTTATATTCTCTGCTAAAGTTACCAAAAGAAAATGCCTATATGTAGATTTTGCCTTGTGTTATGAACTTTTTGTCTTTATTCTTGAGTGCTGGGAATGAGAAAAGATTAGTTTTCTTGTGTGTTAACATGCCAGCTTTCTTCAGTTAATGATTAGGGGATGAGTTCAATTCCTTGGGTTCTCTGTTCAGGTGTTATAACAGAAGTTACAAGTTGATCTAAGCAATTTCTACAGGGAGAAGATCAGTGCAGAAAGGGATTCAGAGTGGTTGGGTACTTACAGTGTGATTCCCATTACGTCTGTGCTGAAGTTCTCTTGAATTAAACAAGTGGTTTGAAACAAGTTAAGTCCTTGTGACAGTCCAAAAGCTATAGATAGATACAGCTCCCCAGAAATGGCCTAGCTCACACCAGTTGAACTTGTACTCCAATAGGTTTATTTATTGTACCTGTTTGTACAAAGCATGGACCAGTTAATTCAAAACAAGTTAATCCTATTTAGAGGGTGTGTTAGAGAGTTTACAAAGAAGGGGCAGTCGTAGAAAATACAATAGCCACTTCCCAGAAGCCTCTGAAGTATATTTGGAAAAAGCTAGACACATATTTACACCTTCTCTCAGCATGAGCCAAGAATTGTAAATGAGGCGCTGACAGAGTGAAATGTTGATTAGAATTATGTAAGATCAGAAAGATGTGAGCATGCTCAAACCCCATAGGATCCTTTTGTTCTTCCAGAGTAATCTAACTTAAGGGTTTAGAATGTCTTTTATCTTGCTGTGTATGTACCAAAGGAGGATACCTTTTTTTGGTTCCATGGCTTGTCTTGGTTTTAATTATTTGCTCAGCAGTAGTAACTGTAATCTCTGTGGGGTGGTTTATTGATAGATGTTTTTAGATTCAGCTTCTTAAAAGATATACAATTATGGACCTGGAGCCTACACACAATTGCAACTGTTAAGCACTCATGGACAGCAGGAAAGAAATTAGAATGGCATTAACTAGCATAAGGCATGCTGTCGCTGACATACCCTGTCAGTGTTACCTTTAAGCTGGAAGAGATGCACTGTTCTGGTGTTCAGCCATTGTTGAACTGTAAAATAAAGCAGCAATAGCACTTTTGTAGCATGATGTAGGGCAAGTGTCATTTGCTCTTAATTTTGAAGCAGATGAACAGTGTTGTTGATACCAGGACAATGGTGATAAAGAATGAAGTGTAGAAGTAGGTCGAAAATTAGGTTTCCAGCTTTGGCAGCCGCTCTCTAGACTCTTGATCCATTATATTTCTGATTTTTATTGTTTTTTCTTTTCTTTAAAATACCATTTAAAGGGGTTGGAAATTGGTTTCAGAAAGAAAAGATACAAGACTTGCTTGCATAGAGATACTCAGTAAATTAAAATTCTCTTTTAAAATGCATTAGCTGGTTCATAGGTAAGAATTGAATGAAGATAAATTTTGTTTTTTAAACAAAGACGAGGTGGTTGGTGGAGCTGTGACTAGGAAGGGTCATGAACAAGCTGTTATCTGTTTCTCTGTTCATTCTTAAGGTAAGAAGGCACTGTGTGATTATTAACTGTGTGTATGTCTTACCAGTCATCAGAAGCGGGTCTTCGAGACGGTGAGAAATGTTAACCAAGTTGTCAAGCAGAGATCCATGACTCCGTCACCGATGAATATCCCAGGCTCTAACCAGTCCTCTGCTATGAACTCGGTCATTTCTAGCTGTGTCAGCACTCCACGTTCCAGTTTCTATGGGGGAGACATCTCTAACATTGTGATAGACAACAAGACCAATAGCATCATCCTAGAGACAGAATCCTCTGACAATGGGTCAGTACCATAGCACTGGGCTTTGCTTTTGCTTTGTTTCTGACATAAAGACAAAGTGTTTCTATTTTCCTCTTTTTGTCTTACATTGTGCAGTGACATACATCTTCAAAAGTTATTTTATTTTGTGCTTATAGTTCTTGAGCACTCAAGTTTCTTTAAAAAGGAAAACTTTTTGAAAGCACTGTGTATCAGTATCTGCAAGTCGCACCTGTTCTGAGATGCAGCAGCACCAGATGATGCAAAACTACCCTTCATCTTTGCTAACTAATTATGTTTTCACCATTTTACAGTAATGGCAGGGAGTTTGGATCTAAGTTTCAGCCACAGCTAACTCTTTTGATCCTAAAAAATAAGTAAATAAAGTGTGTAGGTTATCTAATATAAAAACTTGTAAATGAAACCAGTCAGAACTTTGCTCTTCTAGCTACTTGTCTCTTCCCTCAGTACAGCTCCACACTATGCTGTGTATACTTTCCAGTAAAAATGACTTAATATATCAAAACAATTAATATTTGTCAGCATAATATACTCTTGTGACTCATTATGATATTCTTGCAGCTTTGGCCCTCTCAGGTGTTGCCTGTTTACTTGAGTTTGTATAACTGTAAGAGACCCACAACAGGTAGGCACTTGTCATCATCTTGCAGGAGGAAACTCTTGAGGAAAGCGCAGCTTTTCCAACCAGGAGTTTCCAGGCAAGAACTGGGATTCAAAACCGGTTTAGTATGACAGAGAAAGAAAGTACTGATGTTTGCCATTGAACTCTCTGGGCAACTATCAAGTTGTTCCCAGATACAGTAATTTAAAGGTATTGGTGAATGTCTCAAACTGTCATGTGGAAGCTTTAAGCATCTCTAAGAATTTTTTTTTTTTTGTGTGTGTGTGTCTCCTGTTACGTTTTAGACATGAAGACAGGATGAAGAAGCCTGGAACTCCAGGGACTCCAGGCTCCAGTGACCTAGAGACTGCCCTTCGTAGGCTGTCCCTCAGGCGGGAGAATTACCTCTCGGAGCGGAAGTTCTTCGAAGAAGAGCAGGAAAGGAAGTTGCGGGAACTGGCAGAAAAGGGCGAACTCCATAGTGGTTCTGTTACCCCCACAGAGAGCATCATGTCACTGGGAACTCACTCCAGATTTTCAGAATTTACTGGATATTCAGGAATGTCGATCAGCACTCGATCCTACCTGCCAGAAAAGCTTCAGATTGTGAAACCACTAGAAGGTGATAACAAAGGGCCTCGGCCTTTATCTGTTGTTCTTAGTGACTCTTTGTGGTATCTTATCCATCACCAGAAAGCAGGGAATCTTTGCAATACATATTCTTTTTACTTTAAAGACAGTAATCCACGCTGTTGGTTCGAAATCTTCTAAATTTTCCTCAAGCCTTAAAAGTGTTAGGAAACAATTCCAGCCGTGGTAGTAAAGTAAATGTTACAGGCCATGTGTGCATCAGCAGTGCAGCCTTACATCTAATCTAAATCCCA
This sequence comes from Aegotheles bennettii, assembly GCA_013398125.1. Classification (NCBI taxonomy): domain Eukaryota; kingdom Metazoa; phylum Chordata; class Aves; order Caprimulgiformes; family Aegothelidae; genus Aegotheles; species Aegotheles bennettii. The sequence goes on along the minus strand of VZRW01006525.1, from coordinate 590,979 downwards.
ATGTTGTCATTTCATACTTAGAAAAGGAAGGTGGTGGAGTATCAGGAATCTTAACAACAAGAGTATTAGTTCATCAAATCTCAGTTCTGCAAATCAGTGTCTGGAAAGACCTTTACCTACTTCAAATAGTCCAGTTGGTCTAATAGGACTGTTTTTGTGATTAAAAATGTCCTCTGAACTTTAATTGGCTGTTTGAGTGGCCACACATGAGTCTATGGCTTTGATTTCATATGTGAAATGAGGTGGATTTTTTTAAGTCAAAATTCCCCCATATATTGTCTCAGAAGAAGGCAAGATATAGGTTAACGGTAGTCAGGGCTAGAGCTTCATTTCAGAGCTAAGTGCATTTCTGTAGTCTGTCTAATGAAGATGACAGAGCACATATAGCCTGCCTGGCTTTTGTCAGTCCTTCCAGATTGTTGCTGGAAGTTAAATTTGAGTAAATTCCTTCAGGTTTTAAACACAAAGATGTTTTCCTATAGTACTTCACAGATATGCTACTTACCTAATTTAGCTTTGGTTTCTGTCTTCCTTTAACAGAACACTGGTGTTACATTACATTGTCTATGTGTGTTTTGATTACAAAAGTTCTCTTCTTCATCATCTTAGAAAAAATTTATTTCATCCATAAGAAGCATTTAGCATGACACATATTCAGAAGCAAAAATAACCCTTCTTGTGCCCTGAAGAAAGTGATATGCTGTATCTACCTGTTCAAATGAAACTACAGGCACAGCACACACGTCCATACTGTTTAGCAGTTTTTAGTAGTTGTTTTCATGACTGCTTTTAAATGGTCATAAAAATTCTTGTACCTCATGAGGAAAGGGATGAGCCAGCTTTGTTTCAGTTACTGGTTGCTACTACTGTAATAGATATCTGTCACCATCCCGTTATATCTGCTTTTTTCTTGCAATAAACTCTTAAAGGCTTTATCATCTTTCTATCTGTCTGGGTTTTTTTTCCTGGTTTTGTTCATTGTTCTCACTGGGTCATTTTTTTCCTTAAAATTGTTGCACCTTTTAAAGTACCTCTCATGTTTAGTTTTACATCTCGTTTGTAGTATGTTTGTGTCTTACTATTTTGTAAGTTTATGTTTGTTATTTTTTATTAAATACATGTTTATGATTCTGATCCTCACACTTCAGCTTAGTTTCTTTCCTGAGTATTTTTCATGATATTTAACTTTTTTTACAACTTCATGGATGCTTTCAAATTACAGGGGCAAAACAGCCTGCTGTACCTGCAGACTGTTGCCAGCATTTGTTCCTCTGGTGTTTATTACTGTTTTTTCAAGGGTGCTCATGCCATAAAATGGGGAAAGAAAAAATCAGTTCTGTAATATGCTTCAGGTTAGTGGTTTCTATTCCTTTAAAGCAATATTTAAATCCCACAGTAAACAGAGCAAGAGAGAACCAAGAAATGAATCTTCTTTTGTACCTTTAAAGAAAAACCAAACCAAACAAAAAGACACCAACGAAACAAAAAACCCACTGCCTTCTTTTAGCTGAATAGAAAGATTGCTTAATTTGACTTGCTTTAGTTAGTGGGGGGTTTTGTTTGCTTTGCATTTTGTTTTTAAACTGTGCATCTGCAGCTTGGTGTGCCATAAGCACGAAACAGAACTCCCTGTGTCCTGTAGGAAACCTAGAACCTTGGAGTGATTAGGTCTTCACTCGCTTTGTTGCAGTTGTGGCAGCAACACATCATGAAATTTTAAGCTTTCTCTGACCCCCCCATACTATACATAGAATCATGGAATCATTAAGATTGAAAGAGACCTTCAAGATCATCCAGTCTATCTGCCTACCTGCATCACCACTAAACTGTATCACCCAGCTCCACATACATGTGATGATGCAGATATTGGGAGTAGAAAAACAAACTCTATTCATATACTTTAATTTGCTTTTAAATTTCTTCTTACTTCAGCACAGCAGTCCCACTGTTGCACACCAGTTCCCTCATGCCGACTTTTTCTGATAGCATAATTTACAAAACTGTCTAGTAGGAGCCTTTTACTGACTATAGGCCAAGGTGCTGTAGTCCCCCTTCAATTTGGCCTTTTTTGTTTCTTTGTTTTTGCGGGGTTTTTTGTTTGGTTTTTTGTTTGTTTTTTTTTAATCATAAGGTAGTTGACAACTGTTGCATTGCTTTCTTCATTAGTGTTAATTTTCTGTATGGAAAAGCTAAAACGCGCTTTCATGCATTTTATGAGATCAGGATTAAAGTAACAGGGATGGGGAGAAAGGTAGATATCCTCCTTTTTATGATGAAGCTTAGGCCATTTTTATTTCCAATTTCCAAAAGAAACTAATGACATGTAATGTCACAGAAATGTTAACGCTCAAAATACAGATATTCTGGTGAATATATTTCCATAGAAGAGATACAAAATGTTTAGCAATTTAATGCTTTACTTTGCAGAGTTTTTCTGAGTAGAAATTTTGGTGAGCCTTAGGGTGAAAAAGATTACATCTTCAGCAGCTTGCATATAGAAGTTAATTAGCAACAGGATTTTATACTTGCATACTGTGTAGAAAGAAATTTTGTTTACTGGTGTTTTTCTGTAATTTTTGAGGGTATTTTCATGCCACAAATCTTTGCTTTTTGCTTAATACCTGACAATATCTGGCACTTCTCCATGATCTGGAATATTTCTTTTATGTAGAAGCAAAACCACTTGACCTTTTTGACAATTTAGGAATAAATACAAGTTCTACAAGTTACAGGGATGTTTTCTTCATTAGTTATTTATTTTGGGGTTGCAATTGTTCCTATTTCTTGAGCCTCAAGAGTACCAGTCGGTCTAAATCCTCTTTAGTTCCTCAAAGATGACTTAAAAAAATAAAAATGGCACCATTATCCAAAGTAATCTAGTAGATCCAATTATTCTGAGCTTAACATTACACATTTTAAAAAGTGAGATAGGTTTAATTAAAATGCTACTCACTGATCCCAGTCATTCTACGGGACGTTTCCCCTGTTCACTTCCTATTTACAATAAGCTGCCTGTAACACAATATCCTTGTTGTCAAAAGACAATTCCTCTCGTTCTCTAGGATTTTTCTCAGATGCAAAATAATGTGTATAAGAGCCATCCCTTCCCTAGTTATTACAGCGGTTTAGATTTTTACATATACCATGCAACATATTGAAGGTTCTTGGTCTTTGAGCACTGGTCAGAGGTTTGTATGCCAGCTTGTTGACTGGGTTGCTATTCTGCTCTAGGGAGAGGGGACAGGAACAAGACAACAAAAACTGCTCTGATTTGAGCTGGCAGAGATGAAAATAAAGATGTCTTGTTTGTGTCATGGGACTCGGGATTAATAGTTTTAAGTCACAAATGACAGCATAGTAGTGTTTGGTGGACACATAGGACAACTTAGGCTGTGAGCAGTGTTTAGTCACTGCTGGAGGAATCAGATAAATCCTCTGACTTCAGTGGACTTATCTCAGTGTGTTTATCAATTTAATCTGATGCATTGCTGTTTCTGACTCATTCTCTCCTATTGAACACTGAATATTGAATGCTTTTCTCTGTAAAATGCACCTCTGGCTTTACTCAAAACATTTTTCTGCCAAGGATGAAGTTACAGGTACAGTAGCATTTAGTTACGTAGTAGTTGGCTTCCTGTAGCACAGGAGCTCAGGTAGAGGCCATACAAGTTACTAGACTTGTTGTGTGGGTCAGATATAATATCTGCTTACATGTGCCTGGTGTTGATGTGGCTTTCTAAGGTATGGTAGAAAGCTGAAATTGCTGTGTAATATGTGTGACTGCTGTCCTCCTGTTAGCCACCAGTAGTAAATTCTAGCATGTTTCTAGCACCTTTCTTAGCACAAGCTTGATGTGGGAATATATGGTACATGTTCCTCTCAGAGCTTTCTGTAATGGTCCTGAGATAAACTGCTAAATGTTAATTCCTTCTACTTATTACTAGGAATTTAGAGGGATAAGAATATAAACAGGGAGGGGATGTGCATGTGCACAAATGTGCCACATCTTACCATCAGATGTTACCTATCTAAAACCTTATGGTATCAGTTTATTTCGTGCTGATCTGGAAATGAAGAGCAGCTCCCAAACCTTTGGACTTCTGGATAAATTAAGTGGGATTTTCTGCGTTGTAGATCCTGGATGGATTACTGATTTATTTTGGTTGTCTTTGTGTTCCCTTTTAAGGTTCTGCCACTTTGCACCACTGGCAGCAGCTGGCTCAGCCTCACCTGGGCGGAATCCTGGACCCAAGGCCCGGGGTTGTCACTAAGGGCTTCAGGACACTGGACCTGGACCTGGATGAAGTGTACTGCCTTAATGACTATGAGGAAGATGAGACAGGTGACATTTCTTACAAGGGCCTAACTACCTCGACGCCAGTTCAGCACACAGAGACCTCAGGTGAGAGGTCACAAGCACAAGTGACTGTTTCAGACAACAAGAATAACCCTCGCCAATCTCAGGCTTTCAAAGAGGAGATGCAGGAGTCCGCGACTGACGATGATGAGGGGTCTGGTGAGGGAAACTCATTAAGTCCAGTAAAACTGACATCTTTACAGGATTTTGATTACTGGGCCATTCTCGCATCTCTCCAGAACAGCATCCATAGTATTGCTTTGTGTGTAGCATCCGCACGTTAATGCGTGCAGTAGTTAGAACATAACCATTCTAACATTGGCTCAAAAATCCTTTCTTTAATAATCTTTTAATTTGACTTTTTTTTTCAGTAACAGCATCTGTGGTCAATATTTTACTCTATTTTGATACGAGAAGGCTGCTAAAAGGAAGTGGTTCATTCACAAACCTTTGTGTGGCACATATGCAAGTTTTATGTGTATTTAGTGCACTCTCTCCAGTGTATATAATGTACAGATGATACATACTTTGTATTCCTACAGTGCAGATATTATTCTGTTCATAAGAGGTGATGCCATGCTTTAGATTTTTTTGTACTTTAGGAAAAACACAAAGACTAAATGATGACAAAAGGTGCATCTAAGTTGCCTTTGCTGAAACAAATGGAAGTGCCTTGAAAATCAAGCAAAGAAATTCTGCAAGCTTGATTCAGTTACCTCAGATACAGTTAGCTGTTTTTAAATTCCCTTTGAGATAACAATTATAAGGATGTTTTTATGCAGAGAATAATGACATTCCCCTCATTCCCTCTCTGCCACACTGTTAAGTTCTATCCTTCCTATTTATACTGTATTAAGACATATACATTAAGTGACGCAGTATTGCAGGAGTTATTACATACTCTGAACTGACAGTTGTGGTCTATTATTACACAAGGCTGCAGGTTCTCAGACTACACATTTGTTTTAAGTTTGTGTGGTTTCTTTTTTTTGTGGGTTTGTTGGGGGTTTTTTGCGGGGGGGGGGTAGCAGGAGTGTTAGTCTTTGCTAAGATTTGCCACTGGTAAAGAATTATATTTACTTCAGAATTGGAAAATTAACAGAACTCTTTCTTCTTTAGACATCTTGTTTTTACATAGCTACTTTAAATGAAGACACTTCCTTCCCCCTCTGTTTTCTGGAATAGATTGTAGTTTGTTATCTGACTGGTCTTTGAAAGATTAAAATGTCTCAGGGCTAGACAATAGTATTTTTGTTATTTTTGTCAAGTGCAGAGTATCCTCAGCTCTCACTGAAATGGAGTTCAGTGCTTTGAACTATTGAATGTAAACTACTTTCTGTAGTCAGTTGTATTAAGATTTAACTTAGAATCATAGGATCATTTGGCTTGGAAAAGACCCTTGAGATCACTGTGTCCAACTGTTAACCTGGCACTACCAAGTCCACCACTAAACCATGTCCCTAAGCACCACATCTACGTGGCTTTTAAGACATCAGCCACATCGTTGGGTAGCCTGTTCCAATGCTTGAGCATTCAAACACTTCAAGTTCCCTTTCCATTGGCAAAAGTTGTCTTTATTCTATGAGATCTATTGCCCGGAATAATGATTGTTTTAACTTTTTATATTAATATGGAAATAAATAATGTCTTCATAGGAGTTGTATACAGTTTTGGATATTATCCAGGTGTTTATCATTGTGAAGAGTCTAAATAACAGCAGCAAGAAAAGCTGGAGATTAGGAAACATGGACTGAAATAAACCCAAGACTGAAATAACTAGCATGGAATATAAGATTCAAGAAATGATACAATTAATTTTAAAATGTGTTGCAGAGAGGAAGGGAACAAGCAGTTCTTCATGTACCCAGGATACAATTGTGCAAAAAAAGCATTTGGGTTACACTTTGGGTGAAGCATTTTCTGATTTTAAGAATATTCAACACAGGGACATACTGAAAACTTGGAAACCTTATTGTCATGGAGTATATGTAGATGGGGGTATAGATATAGTTTAGTGGTTTGGGTTGTTTTTTTAAGAATGGCATGTTAAAACATCTGTGGGTGATGATTTGGGAGAGTTTTTTGTTTGGTGTAGAAAAGCAAATGTAGATCTGCACTATCACTACGAACTGGCAAGAAAGACTAATATTTCCCTCCATTTCCTTTTGCTATTACAGCTTGAATAGGGGTCACTGTTATTAACAGGTTATTCCCTAGTTCCTGCTGATTTGCTCTGGGAGAACTCTTGTTATCTCAGAGAAGGTTTTTAAGCATATTCCCTAACTTATAAATTGGCAAGTAGATAAAATCTATGCCATTGTCCTAGTAATTTTATTTCATTGTCTGTTGTTCACTGAGTGATTTTGATACATTACAGAAATAGAGAAATTGGTCAATAAGAGTAACTTTGTGTGGAATAAACGAATGCACTGAAAATGTCAATTTCCCATTCTTTATCCATCCTTCAGATTGCCCAGCTGCTTAGGATTTAGGAGCATCTGTAAGCCACCACATCGTTATTGGTTTTGCTGCTCAAATGAAATAAAGATTCTGCTGTATCTGCTTTTTGTCAAAGCAATTTGTCAGGCAGTGTGCAAGAAGATAATTGTAGATGTTTTCAGAGTAGGTGCTTACTGATGTAACAGTGCTGCTTAGGATACACAGTCTGCCCACTGAAGAATACCTTTTGGGAGCAGAGATGCGTGCTTAGTTTATGAATTTATTTTGTATTTAAATATTGTGCAGCCATTGCTTCTCTTGGAAAAAAAAACCTCCTCAGCATTCTTTCTGGCTCTCCTAGATTTCTCTGTAATAAATGCAATACAGGTAGGGATGTATGTGGACATGCATTTCCTTAGAATGCTGCCACAAGCACAAGGTTAGGAACTCATTGCTTGCATGATACAGAATAAGTTCTTGCTAGAGATGTGGAAATGGAATAGAAAGTGAAGAAGAGAAATATCTTTGATACTATCTTTAGTGATAGTGCTTTTGCTCGTAATCCATGATAGCTCCATTGTGGAAAAATCTAGCTCAAGAAGTTCATAAAAGCCAGAAAGCATCTCCCTACAATTGCTGTTGGCAAGCCACAGAGCTCCAGGTGTCCTGACCTGAGAACAAAACATCTTTGTAAATACAGTGCCTACAAGGACAATTCCCAGCAGGTGTAAGTTGTCTTAGTCCTTTGGGTAGGTGTCTGCTTCATTTGGTATGTATGCTTTGAGGGTTGTATTATACCATTTTTTCACTGGAGATGTCCTTTGGCAGAGTACTATGAGGTCCTGTTTTCATGGCCATTTTGTGGGCATGTAGAGTGCTGCTGAGATGAGGCCTAAGGGAACTCATTTTAACATCCAGGCTCAGGAGAAGAAATATTGCTGGTAGTGCCGAAGATGTCTTGTAGCAAAAGTAAATGCTTTCAGAACAGAGTATCAGTAGTTTCTTGTTGAGTGATGGATAGAGTTACAAATCATTCTGACTAAAGAAGAAGTTATAATCCTTGAATTTGCCTGTCCCAATGTTGAGACCTGTAATACCCATCAATATGTAAAATAACTTCCTTGGCATATATGCAGATTGTAACCCAGTTATAGCACTGAACATTTCAGAAGAAATTAACACGTGTAATTTATAACCTGCAGTTCTGTCAGAGCTACATACTGTGTGTGGGCTCTGTAATTTTATGGAGAATTGCAAATTCCAGAATTGCAGTTCTAGCCTCTAATACCTAGGAATAGTTTGAAATTTGTATATCACTTGAGTAGACTCTTCAGCATAACTTGAATGGTAAAGGAGTTACAGGACACGACATTGTTAATGCCATCTAGGACAAGTAATTTTGGCAGCACAAAGTTTTAGTAACCTCAGTATATTTTTTTATTCTTTGAAAGAAACTGTTATAAAACAGTACAGTCTGGTTTTGGGGGGAGGCGTTGTTGGGTTGTTCTGTTTTGTTTTGTTTTTTTAATTCATTGCTTTTCAGATTTCCCATAAACAAAATAACCCCAAGCCATTCAAAGCACTTAATAATGTGAATGTTTTCATTTTGAAGTTGGAAGGGCTACACTTGATTCAGCATGTGCTTGATTGCGTGTGAGTTGTGGGTGTGCAAACTGGTTTCTCAGTACTTGTGTTTGGTAGTCCCACTGATTGCTTTGAACAGACATGGATGCACCATTATGGGATCAGCCCTCTTGTACTTCATGTTTAGATCTAAACAACGGCATGGATATCTTTACAAATAGATCCCTAAAATCACAAAACCACATAATGAATGTCTTATGTTTTAGTTGTTTTTAGCAAGATACGTGCTTCTAAGAGGTTACCATTGTACAGAAAAGCAATATAATTTTGTAACTCTTCTTAGAACTAAGGTATTGATGCATATTTAAATGTATTTTATTTTCAAATGGCATGAATATTTCACAGTAATTATTTCTTTAAGAAAAATCTGTCAGCATTTGCTGTATGTGCTGTTAAAATGCTAGAATTTTAATTCGGCATCCTAGCCTGCATAAAATCATGTTGAAGCTGCATTAAATACATTGAAGTCTTTTTACATCTGTGCTCCATATGAGAAGGAGACCTCAGTCAGAAGACAGCTAAGAAAATACTGTCCAAAGAATACCTGCCTTGATTCAGTTTTTCATCGCTTGCTTTTTCCAAAGGCAACATAAATGGAAAGTTTGGAAATGTAGACATTCAGAAAACAATTTTACTGTCAATTGTTTAAGAAACTTAACAGGAGCAATGCTCCTGGCATAGACATATGGATTCTTGGAGGTTTTGTTAATGGTTACCCCTGAAACCAGTGTTTTCTGAAGGACGCCTGAAGGCACCCAAATGCCTTCAGGAGAGTACCACGCTCACATTTTACAGCTGTTGTGTTTATCACTTTTCTCCATTTTATTTTAGTAGTTAGCCCAGGCATCAGCCTCAACCTACCCTGTACTCCCTGTTCTGTCAGCCAGGAGTTTTCAGGACAGGCAGCTCTGGGTGTTAGAGTTTTCACCTTCAGTCACCTGGAGGGGATGAACTCTGAATTTAGAGAGTACGTGAAGCAGCTGTCTTGTTCTGTGGATCATAATGGAGTTTTGTGACCTAGCTTTCAGGAATTTCACCTTGCCAAAGAATGGAGTTTGTGGCATAGAACAGAAAAAGTCCACAGCTTGTTTCCCAAACGATGACACTGGAGGAAAAAAGTGTCTCTCTCAGTGGTCCTTCATTATTATCCTCTTCCAAAGCAGGCAGAGCTTTTTTTTTTCTATTTAGCAATAAAATAAACTTCTAATGCATTAAAACACCATCTCCATCTGTTGCGCTAAGAACTCCCCAGTCTGATCATCACCTATCTCACCAGCTTGTGCTAAAGAGGTGTCCAAATTCCACTGCTTTCTGCTGAAAAAGCATGGAATCAGGTTTCCTCCTTTTGTTAAAACATGCCAAAGAAATGATAAGCAGAGTAGCTTGCTCCAAAGTTGATGTAAAACTTTACCTTTGTGCCAGTCTGGATAAAGCCATGTTCTGAAGATTTCTGATTTATTTTTTTTTTAAAGTTCATTTTTGCATAAATCTGTATTTGCCAGAGTAGATATTTATATAAAATGTAATTTTATATAATTACTAAATAATTAAAATTATTTACTGGCCTCTGCCTTCTCACTATTCATCTAGCATAGCAGCAAATGTGAGTTTGGAACCAGTGGTACAAAAGTTATTGTGTTTTAGTATAGCTACTGCTTACAGATCTCAAGCTCAATTTGTCTTGACATATTTTTGTGGATGGGGCAGGCCACTAGGTTACCTACTGTAATTTCGTACCTCTCTCTGCACAAGCTGGTTGGAAATCCAGATTAAACAGTCTTTTTGAGGGTTCCCTGAGCAGAAGATTGTTTTCTAAATGCATGTCTTTTGCTGATGTGCCTATTGAATGGCGAATAAGCTCTGAGAACTCAAGCTGGATCTGAAACAGCTCTAAGCTATCTAAAATCAGCTTTTGAGTTTTGAGTGGGGAAGGCTCTGTTTTACCAGAAGATGGAGCTCTCTGCAGTCACTTTGACTAGTATGTGCCTTTTTATGCAGTATTTTTAAAAGATGTTTTTACAACAGTGCTTGTGCTTGCAGGAGCGTCTCTTTCAGCCATAATGTTTTGCATTTGTTCCAAAGAGAAAAGCTTAATAAGGTAAAGAATCGTTAGTTACTGAGAGACAAAACATGATCCAGCAGCAATCTAAGGTTTAGCTTGAATTTTAATTTAGGGGAAAAATGCACATATGGTTTAGTTTATGGTTTTCTGATGGATGAAATTACATGACGTTTCTGTAAATTTTGTTAAACACTGTACAGGTTCTTTTTCATACAGATATGAAGCCTCATTGCTAATCGTCTACTTTGAAAAAGAGGGTATAAATAAACATTTGGTTTCAGCCACAGTCACATGGAGCAGATGTTTATGTTTAAAATAATACTTTGCTGTATGTACCTGTGAAGATAGTCTCTCTTATTGTAAACTTCAGTATTGCTTCCTCACAAATTTATACTAACTGAGGAGATGGCCATTCTTATGTAAAATTACTAGGTTAGGAATGAATCATTTTGTTTCTATTTTATAAACTTTGTTCATTTACAGCAACAGGTTCTGACTCTCTTTGTATTGTGTCCAAAGGATGGAAAATGCTACAGCAGTATGATACACCCCATTGTTGACTGATGGAGAATGAAGCTGGTACAGGACTTTCTTAGTGGTATTTGAGGGTGGAATACATCCTTGAAAATTGGTTAATTTTTTAATATAATTTCAATTTGTTTCCTCTTATTGTCTGTTGACCAATGGTTTCTCTACTTTTAGCAGCCTTCTCCTATCTCTGACTCATTAATAGCAATGAGTCTTGCTTTTGCTAATGCAGCTATATACCTTCAGTGTGCCTGTTTCCAATCTGAGGGGATACCCAATGGATATTACAGATGGGGAAAATGCACTTATTGTATTACAGCTTTGTGCTTTGGGTTGAGCTTGCAACCTTAAACCAGCATTGCTTTATTCTGTTCTCTATTCATCATCCAGGGATAATTGCTTTGTTTCTACTTGATTTATGTTGGAAGTCCTTTGTTTTCTCTAAATAACCAATTTTTTGATGTCCAGTTATTTGAGCTCTTTCTCCAGATTTTCTTTTAACTCTCTACAATATGGAGAGAATCATGATTGCTAGGCTGTGCTCCCTTGTAATAGCTTTTATAGTGCTCACACTAATCTCTAAAGCAACTGGATTCCTGAAGCATCATAATTACCGTCTCTGGAGGTGAAGTAGAGCTTGTTGTTTTGTTATGCTGTGCTAACATTTGAGTGTGCTAACATGACACTCCAGTGGGTTTTTAGCAATATCCTCTTTAATGTACAGCAGTACATTCCAGCGCTAACTAGAAGTTGCCTCACATGGTTTGCGTAGCCACTTCTGCTTCCACTGTTCACACTGCCCATGCTCTACCCTTCACACACTGCTTATATGTGATCTTAAAGGACTACCTAACTGCACACACTATTTTGGAGCTGTGATACTTTATATATGAAAAAGGGAACACAGCCACAATTAAGACCTGCCTTGCTTCTGCTTAGCAGCATCTCTGGAAGTTCAGAATGGTGTCTGGTCTGGTTGGTCTGTCTGTCTGTCCTTTGCAATGTGTTGAATAGTTGTGTACCGTGGTATTAAAATGTGGCTTAATCAGGGAATGGCTCAGAGGGTTGGGTAGGTCTGAGAGGGAGGGAGCTTCACACAGTTTTTATTGTGCATGTCTTTTGACCACTGCTAAGTTTGGTTACTAAGTTAGGGAACCTATGCAATCATGATATCTTTGATGTGATATTTAACTCTGGGTGTTTTTCAACCAGCTTTTCAGATGCATGGCTCTTAAATTTTATAGTTATTTTGCAATGGCCACAGCTGCAGTATACAGCAGGCTAGTATATCTGCAGAAGTAGCTCTACTAAGAAGAAAGAAATTGGCTTAAGTCCTTCATTTTTTAAATGGAACTGTATTGCTTCTTTCACAAATTACTGATGCACTGACAAAGTAGCATCTTTACAGCCACATTTGTGGGGAAAATTATTTACTACACTCTTTACAGGTATTCAAAAACTGCTATATTGTGCAGCTGAGGACATACATTCTGAAAGAACCTAAACACCTGCGCAAGAGAAATGTCACAGATGTACAGTAGTGGATCCAAAAAAATACCACTTCCTTACTGTGGGTGTGAAAAATCAGACAAAGAAACAGTAATATGTGTCCATCCCCTCCCCACCCCAACAATCTATATTCCTATAGGATTAGCAAGCTGAATCCACTACTGAGAAGTAATGAGGATACCTCTTCAGGGATCAATCTAAAAGCTGAAATGCACAAACTTTCAGAAAATATTGGTGCTCCTGAGCTGGTACTAGGAAATGCTGCCTGTAATTTCCACTGATGCAAGTTGCTAGATTAGATGAGGACTAGCATTTCAAGCACTGCCTTGCCTAAATTTGGTTTGAACAAAACTGACCTGTGGTGTTAGTGATCCTGGGGATTTAGCAGATCCTTTTAGCACTGGCCTTGGAGTCCTTGATGTGTTTGTTTTGGAGAACAAGTGCCTGTTAGAACACTGTAGCACTTGCGTATTTCACTTCTCTTTCATTGATCCCATCCGAGGTACCTCATCACTTTTTGCATCTGTCTTACCAGCACACAGAAGTTTGGTTTTCCCCTTTTCTGTGTAAAATGCAAAGAATTTGCTTTTTTTTAATTTAGTACCTCATCCTGGGAAGTGCATGTCACAAACCAACTCCACCTTCACCTTCACCACCTGCCGCATTCTGCACCCTTCTGATGAACTCACTCGAGTCACACCAAGGTAAGGGTTTCCCATGATGGCAAAGCCTTTGGCTCTGTCAGAGTTTTCCCTGTAAGGAAATGCAACATAGTGGCATAAGCAAAAACATCGGTTGAGTTGACTTACAACACGCCCTCAAATTATTCCTCCCAGTTTGACTTGCCTCAACCTGATTTTCCCTGAGAAGCATGTGTAATCTTTTAGAAGGCCAACCAAAATATCTTAAATTTTGTTGTCTCTAGTTAAAATACTGCAGGATCACACATAACTAAGTTGGGTCCCAATATCCAAACCTGACTACCCTCGATCCCAGAACAGTTGTAGTCCTCATATGTGAATGCAAAGGATGTGGTCTTACAAAAAATACGAGAGAGATTTTGGCAGGGGAGGAAAAGTCTAAATTTTTGATGCAGAAGAAAAAGGGATATACAGGCAAAGAAACCCAGAAAGTTCATGAGGAGCAGAGGAGGAAATATGATCAAAACCAGGGAGCTGTCTGCTTTGTTCCTTGGTGTAATTGCTGGAAATTTGTTCGCAGTAGCCAGACTGAAACTATTAACACTAGCAATTGGTATGTATAGGCAATACATGCTGATAAAAGACAATTCTATAGCCTTATAGAAGGTGAAGATCTGAGAACCAGAGCGGGTGAGTGAATTTCATACCTAAAAAAGGGAACTTTCCTTCCTTAGCAAATCAGTATTTAAACAGTGTTTTTTTCTGTTTAGAAGGAGAATGCCTCATCATTTTCTCTGTTCCTTCCAGCTCCTGTGTGGGAGTGTACTATTGTGTAGGTCCCCATTCAGAAATGATGCGTCTAGACTTGTTTAGACGTGAGATGGGCACTGATTACCTAAGGAACTCATGAAAAGTAAGGGTATTAAATATGGAGTCCTGCGAAGTGAAAAGGAAATGGTTGATGATTAAATGTAACTTTTCTGCTTCCCTTTTTGAACTAAGTTGGTTAATCATGGCCTGGCTGGTTTTTCTTTACTCTTTTCTGTCTTCTTCTCCCCTCAACACTGTTACTGAAGAGATGGTTTTATATGGCTGCAGTTCTGTTTTAATATTCATATTATTGTTGAATTGCTGTTACTTGTGGTCATAATAAACTCCTTGATTATGTTGGTTACTAAATCTAAGTCAGCTGTAAGTGACAGTACATTTTCAGGTGTCCTAGTTACACCAAATTTCATCATTAAGTTAGGAGGGAAAAGAGCAAACTAAACAATATAATGTTTTCAGCAAACATGTTTAAGGAGCTCCCCCTTACCAACTATAAACGATTCTTCACAGGTCATGTGAGGAGGATGAGGAAACTGCATTATGTCTCGTTATGCTGAGAGGAGGTATAGGGCAGACACTATGACCCAGCGTGGCAGGGGGTGAGCAACACTGCCAGCAGCATCTGTGTTGGCAGGGTCATGTACAAGGAATGCTAGTGTGTGTGGCACCAGCTAACCCAGAGAGGTTTGATATTTACCTACCTGGTTGCGTTTTAACCTAGCTTCTAACTCAGGTGATGCTCTAACCTGACTAAATTTCATCTGGCTAAATGAGGTGCTCGTTTATTTGTTCTTTTCTCAGTCTAACCCCAAAACTGTCACTAGGCTGAATTGCTGAGGCCAGCTTGAGTCTTTTTCTGTGGTTGTATCAGGGCTGCTCTGCAGTGTTAGTCAGTTCAATGGAGAAAGTATTCACCAGTTAAAGTATTACCAAAATGATCACACAAATGGAAAAAAGCAACACGTACATAACAACTGCTTTCTTGCAGGGAAGTCCTTTTTCATTGCACTGTAATGTGTACCTGTGCTGATGAGATAGTAGAAATACTAATCTAAATATCTGTGCAACTGATATCTGGGGCTGGAAAGAATGAAGCGTTGGAGCTAATAAGCCATTGGAGTGCTGTAGTTTTCATCTCATGACTAGGACATCTTAGAAGCCTGATAATTAATACTCTGTCTGGGTTTCCAAAGTGTACTTGGTCATACCCTGTAGAAAGTAAGTTCATGCAGTAAGTTCTCTTTCTCTTTCTTTTCCCTCCCCCATGCTTTTCAAGACTTCTGTACTTCTGTGTTTAGCCAGTGTGGGAAATACATCACAGTGGCTGTCACTGCTCTTTAGTTCCACCATGACCTGCAATCAGAGCTATGAAGGTTTAGCTTTAATCAGTGGTTAAGAGAAGAATTGTGAACTAACTTCTCCTTTCCACTCAGCCTTGCCTTCAGAGTGTGTGTGTGTGTTGCTATGCTGGGGGTGTGTGGCCTCCTTAGCCCTGCTGTGAGAGGGCCTTCTCCCCTGCTGCTGATTAAGTTCAGGCAAAAAGATGAGGATGTCAGGAGAGTTTGCCTTAGCACATCTGCCACATGCACTGACAGCCAGAGCACGCAGGGCGTGTGCAAGAAGACCGGTTCCTGAGACACTTAGCCAGGCTGCTTTTCCAATTACACCACTCTTAATACTAGTTTTCTCAAACATGTGTTTCATTACAGTTTACAAGTAGGAATGTGTGGGATTCCTCTTGTTGAATTGCAACTGCAGGGTAAAAATCCTTTGGAAGTTTCACTTGCTTATGGTAGAAGTTGGTGCAGTTCCAAATCACTGTAGCGATCGTGTTCATCAGATCCTATTTACATGTCTTGAGACTTCACGTGGCATCAGGCTAGTAGTTAAGATGTTAAAGTACTGCTGACTTTTAGAAGACGGCTGGACTAGGGTTTGTAGTGTTACATTAACTCATGTCAGCTGATCACTATATACCATTAGACGAAGTTCTAAGCTCATCAGAAACTGTGACTCAGAACAAAACATTCCAGGATGTCTAACCTGACATTCACAGTATTGTTGGCTACCCAGAGTTCATAAATGCAAGGTGAAATGAGATTGCAAATGCCAGTCAAAACAACATCATGGCCTTTTTGTCCATACGGGCCAAAAGGATGCTATTCGTTCATTGTCCTGAGGCTTCCCTACACCTGGAAATCCAACCAGATTGTCTCAGTGTGGCTATTTGATGCATTTCTTGATACAGAAAACCCAGTGTAAGTTAAAGTTGTGTGTTACGGCTGAACCGATCCAACAGTGTGGCTCTGCTGAAAAGGGAAGATCTCGCCCTTTCCCCTGTTCCTTCCCCTCCCAGCTGCTTAGTTTTTCCCCTCTCTTGCATTGGCTTTGTTTTTTCTCTTGACTCTTTGCTGAGTGTCTTCTACTTGGTAAGATGAAGGGGAAGATTTCCTTCTCTGAACAGTGGTGAGCTCTCAGGTCAGCGAATTCTCTGTCAGCATCAAGTGTTGCACTGTTCAAGACCCTTAAATGCCATTAGAGAGGATGAATCCATGTCTAGGAAATATTACAGTGGAATTTACTTTTTGAAGTATGTACATGTGGTAAAGCACATCATTTGAGCATAATTAGAAACAGTTGGAAAGCTTTTTTTTTAAGGGTGCGTGGAAGCCTTTGGATTCTCCCAGATAGATGTGGATTTGGAATGTCATGGATGTCCCACATGTGGTGTTTCTGGAATAATGGAGTCCACCATAACTGGTGTACCTTGAACTGCCATAAATTTTGAGTGGGGATTATCCATAGGTAAATATACTGTGGCTAACCTGATCTGTAAGGAACAACTTTTTTAAGGATGGTATCAACGTGCCAGAAACACTCAAACCTCGGTGTCCATGAGATCTCACACTGTGGCACGAAGCATTTGGAATGTCTCTTTTGTGTTGGTAATTCTTTGGAAATAGATGCTGCATTGAGTCTGTGTTCATTCAGATGGTCAGCTTATGGGGAGAGGAATGAATGCGATTTGATATGGCTCAAAAAATCCCAACCCCCAATAACTAGCAGTGGTGTGCTTAAGAAAACAAAATGCAATAAGATAAAACTAAACTTCAGTATGCAATGTCTGTCACTTGTTCTAACTGTGCAGAATATTCCCTAATATTTTCTTGTCTACTGCCTGTACATTGTTTATTTTGAGAAGAGCAAGCTGAAATTGGGGAACAATTTAGCCGTGTTTCAAACTATAGAAATGAATATTTTACCAGATTAACAGTAGAGTGGCTCTTTGTCATGCTTGGTTTGCTGATGAGTTATCAGTTACCCATTGGCCAATTGACAACCAAGACCTTGACTAGATTTTTCTCGTCGCTTTTGATGAATTTTCACACCATTGTGCATCTTCATCAAAAATCAGATCCCAGTCAGGTCTGACATCCCCTTCCTCTTAAATGAAAGCAAATTCAATCTGAGAAGGGTTTGACTTCACAGACATGCATGTTGGTCATGATGCCACCTTTTCAGCAGCTTTGCTACAAATGCTTCTATAGCAGATACATTCCCCTCCTCCCTTGCTGCTGTCTCTGCTGTGACCCAGCAGTACTAGAAGGACGAGCAGTTATGTGTCCTCAGAAGTGACACTAAAAAGTAAATCTGTCTTGCTTATACCATTAGTCTCATGGAAGCAACTGGGATTTGTGACAGCCAGAAAATCGGGAAGGAAAAACTGAAGGTGTTGATCACAAGCCTGTCAGTTCAATAGTTTATTGGAAGAAATGTGGGGAATGCATTAATCCCATGAGACTGGGTGATGAGGTATGCAAAATGGAGAGATGACATTTTTGCACTTGTCATCACGCTTGCGAGGATCTGGGAACCATCAGTGTCCCATGCACTCTCAAAATGGATGAAAGGCCCTGTTGAGAGTTAAAAATCTTGCTTGCAATAGGTTTTAATTCTCTAGTGGAGAGAATAATTTTCCTGCTCCTTTGCTTTCAGCCTTAACGCAGCACCTACTCCAGCTTGTAGCAGCATTAGCAATTTGAAAGGTACCCCGGTGGCTACTCCCTGTACACCTCGGCGTCTGAGCTTGGCCGAATCCTTCACTAACCTCCGGGAATCCACGACGACGATGAGCACATCTCTGGGGCTGGTGTGGCTGCTGAAGGAAAGGGGCATCTCGGCAGCAGTGTACAATCCGCAGAGCTGGGACAGAGCCAGCAAAGGCACCCTCCTGAACACATACTCCCCTAAAATGGCAATCATTCCTTCCACTCCACCCAACTCACCTATGCAGACACCCTCCTCTTCCCCTCCATCTTTTGAGTTCAAGTGCACCAGCCCACCTTATGACAACTTCTTGGCTTCAAAGCCTGCTAGTTCAATCTTGAAGGAGGTAAGGAATAAAAAGAACATCAGGAACAGTGAAAGTCAGACTGACGTGTCTGTTTCCAACCTTAATCTTGTGGACAAAGTCAAGAGGTTTGGTATCGCTAAAGTTGTGAGTTCAGGGCAAATGTCAGCTCCTCCTTTAACTGATGACCAGGGACCTCTTCTCTGTGGGGCACAAGGACCAGTGAGGGCCCTTGTCCCTGGAGGCCTGGCACCAGATGGTCTCCCATTGGGCTGCCCTGCCGTGACCAGCGCCATTGGGGGCATCCAGCTGAACACTGGCATCCGAAGGAATCGGAGCTTCCCCACCATGGTTGGTTCCAGCATGCAGATGAAAGGCCCAACGTCTCTCACTTCGGGGATCCTCATGGGAACCAAGCTCCCAAAGCAAACTAGCTTACGATGAAGGACTTCATTTTTACAGCTAGCCTTTTTAAATAGAAATACTTGGATTCTTTCTCTGATCCTCTTTTCCTTACCCCACCAACCCTTCATTGCCTCTTGAGTTTGACAAATCAACTTCGTGCCTAATGGGAGAAATGTGTAAACTTTGTATAAAACGTGTAAATATGTACCAGATCTATTGTAACTAATGGAATTATTTTACTGTTCAATTGAGTGCAAAAGGCTCTATGTTATGATTGCTGTATTAAGGTTAACTTGCTAACCTTTTGAAAAGGTTTTTTTTAAGATGCACTGAAAAAAAAACAAATGAGCAAAACCAAGAAAAAATAACTTGACTAGGAAAACGTGAATTCTGTAGCTAGCCTGACTTGAGTCGAAGGTGCATGGGAAACTATTGAATGTGTTTTGTGAGACCTCGCATTACATCACTTGAAGCATGGCAGCCTTTGTGCTTCATTAAATGCTGAAAAAGCACTCAGTTTAACATGTGGTATATTTAATTTTGCTTCTGTAGATGAGTTGAGCTGAGAGTTATTGGAGTGCCTGGCAGTTACACCTGAATGGATGAATCTTTTTTTCTTTTTTTTTTTTTTCCCTTTTTCTGTTCTGTGTTCTCCTCCTCCCAGAGATGATAAACTTGAACCAATACTGTGTTGAGGTCAGCAGGCCTACTGGGTACCTGGAATATTCCTACGTATTCCTACCACTGCTGTTTCATTTGGCACACTTACACTCTGTGCGACTGATTTTTTTTGTTTTTCCTTGTTTTTCAATGCTGCACTGGATTGTGGAAGGGAAAATGCTTTACTTTGTGTTGCTGCCACTGAAACACACTTTGTTAGTGTCCCCAAAGAAAACAGTTTTCACAACTCATGAGGTAAATAAACATGGCAGTGGCTTCCTAGAAGTCAAAGTTGCGGAACACATTGACAGATAAGAATGTTATAAAAGAACATGTAGCAAAAACAGTATTAGGAAAAGGTGTGTCCTTGAAACTCAGCAGAGAACCACAAAACTATTTAGTAATGGAATGGTACAAGCTGGAAAGAGCAACTTGCACTCCTCATGCTGATCTTCAGGTTTCATGCGTGTTGAGGACCATGACCTTGTAAGCAGGGTGAGAATATTCTCCACCCATTTTCTGTTTTCTTTTTTTCAGAGAAAACTTTTTCATCCTAAATTGGACCTTAGCAGAGGTAAAAATATGGGAAATGCTTTATCCCACAGAGCTTTTAAACTGAAAAAAACCCACCACCTAATACCAAATGTATAACCCCCACGTTTTCAGAAAAGAAACAAAAGACCTCACACAACCTTTAGTTACAGCCAGGAGATCGTAATTTAAATTGCAATTTTCTTCTCTGTTTCTCCCAAACTTCTGCTGGATGCTTGTAGAAAGAATTGAAATATCCTGGAACTGGAGCAGACTGGAGGGAGCTTGTTTCTAGAGCTATGCTGAGACCTATATTTTTTTGGAAAGGGGGATGGAGAGGAGTGAATGGGGGAGGGTTTTAACATCAGTTTTCTTTTCCTTATACTTCTTGTGGCATCTAAATCAAGCTCCCCGTTTGTTACCGTGATCACACTACACGTAATTGCCGTGAATTGCCGTTTGTACCAGACTGTTACTAAATCGTTAGCACTGATAATTTCCTGTGTAAATGAAACTGTCTTTTAGTCTTTGTGATGAGAGATAGGTGGGTGGGTTTGGGGTTTTTTTCTGAATGAAGTAGTTACTGCGATAGTGCTATGGACACTAAGGATATTTTTTGAGAAAGAAAAAACACATCGGTCAGTTACTGCATGTGTTTGAAGACTTCTATTTATTCTATGAACTTACAGTGTTTTAGTAAAATGTCATCAGCTCTCTTTGCTGTTGTATGTGTGCACTTATTGCAAGTAAATTTAAGTATCTTTTTATTTGAATGTATCTTAAACCAGTAGATAGAATAACAGTCGACTCTGAAAAAAAAAATCATGGACTTAATGGACCATTTTATATACCGAGAGGAAGAAAGCAATACCATGTGAGAACTTGAAGTGTAGAAGTTAATAATGCAATTGGGAAGTATTATTTAGCCTTTAAATAAGCAGTTAGGAACTGCACCCACCAGAAAAAGCAATTGTAACACATGAGAAAGATGAAATTTAATTTTTTTCTTCACTAATATCAATAAAATAACAGAAAAGTTGCATTGTTGTGTATTATTTGTGTTTTTTTCCTGTTCTTTTAAGATGTTAAATCTTCCAACTTCTTCCCTTGCTTTCATCTCTCAGTTAAAACAAAATAAGAAGCCATCACCAGGTTTGGTTTTTACATTTTTAGACACAGAAGCAATTGAAAAGTTTTGAGATTTTAAGCTTGATGGAACTAGTGAAACTTGGGTTAAAACAAAAAATATGGAAGTGAATGCATATTTTTTTATTTTTATTTGAGTTCCAAGAAAGAAGAATTGGATGTTGTGTGGTTTGTGTATTTTGAGCAGGAGAGGGGTGTGACCTCTTCTGCCTGACATGATGCAAAAACTAGGGTGACAAAATGTTAAAGTACAGAGGAAGGAGGAAACATCCAATGTTTCCCAAGAGACAGAAGTGAGGTCTTCTGTTAGCTGATATCTTTGTTACTGAGAGAGGTAACAGCCCACTGGTTAAACACCTGTTATGAGAAACTCCAAACATCCTGCATGCGTGGTGAGAGCTATGTAGAGCTCCCTGGAGGGAGGGATGTGTGTAAGGCTGGGAGGGACATAATGCCCTTTATATCACATGCTTGCTGCAGAGAGAAAACTGGAGAGCAGTACTGCCAAAATTAACTTGTGGGGGGTTTGCAGTGGTGTGATGCAGTGCCGTGACAGCTGTGGGAAAGGCTGACGCTGTGCTGCACCGGGCACACCCGGCTACTGCGTCAGTGAGTACAGACCCATCTTCCTGCCTGCCCCAGCACCGAGCCCAATGATCAGGAGGTTAATGTTTAACAGGAGGGATCCAGGGAGGATGAGCACAGTGCATCCAGTCCTCCCCACCTCGGGACAGGCTGAGTTGAACAGGTGCCACTCCAGCAAAGGGGGGGAGCTGGGGCTGGTCCGTAGGGAGCCTATGGCTTTATGATGAGTAGGATTTGGGATTCAGTTACCTCATGGGAGGGTGTGTGCATGTAAAATGGGAAGGAAATCTGGAAACCATCGTGGATGTGTGCAGAAGACTGAGCAAGGAGGAAAGCCCTCACAAGTATTTGTAGTGGGACCTATTAATGAAGGGTGATGCTTAAGGTTTGAAAAAAGTTCTACTTAGAGAAAGCTGTGTTCTGTTAGCGATAAATGCCATATCAAAATATTGTCTGGTCCATGCAGACCTAATGTGTTCTGCCTTCCTTCAAAAAGCAAATATTCACAGAGACTTGAGCCTAGAAGGACTTCCATTTTTTGCAGGCTTGTATGTTTTACGTGGATATCACAATGGACAAAATCAGGTGCTGGTGGCCTCATGCTGTACCTTCCAGGGCCTTTGGGAGTGAGGACCCAGCCCTGCAAATCCAGTTCCTGAAACCCTTTGGGTGTCACCTTGGTCAGAAGTTGCAACCCCGGAGCTCACTGACAATGCTATTAGGGGAAAAATGAGAGTGATGTATGAGCCGTGAAAGGCAAAAGAAACCTTCTGGAGACCCACCTGCTTCTAGGGGGAGCTGTTGGTTGTAGGGATGCTTTAAAATGATCTTTCACAGATTACTTAAACTAGTTGTAAGCCCTCACAAACTGCAAAACAAATGTTTGCTGGTTGTTTGTAAACTGTTGCCTTATGCCAGGCACCCTGCTGTCCTCGATTTTACAAGCTGTGTACGTGGTGGGATTTCTCCCGTGCTGGCTGTTCTTTCTGTACCTGTAGTAGCTGCTGGCTTCCCTCTGCTTCTTGGAGCAGGGTACCCCAGTGGTCCCCAGCCCTTCCCACAGCTCACAGAGAGCTCTTGGAAGCTGCTCACCTACCCAGGTGGGAGCTGTTCTGCTGCAGGAGCTGCCGTGGTGCGGTGGAAGGCTGTGTTTTTCACCGGGAAAGGAAGGTACATGCTCAGGTGAAATACACCATGGGTCCCCAGCCTGGGTAGCTGAGGATCAGCCCCAACCTTTGGCACTGTATGAGCTTCTTGCCTGTGCTGCTGTGCTGTTACATGGCTCTGACCCAGGAGGCAAAAAAACCCCTGTCATGGCACAGCCGTCAGCTGCTGCTGCTTCTGGCTGAGCTACACTGGGTGCTGTGGCCCTGTGGTAACACTTGGGGTCCTGCATGAGATCTGTACAACACGGGAAGTGTATTTCCTGGATATCCCTTTTTTTGAATCTTTTCTCCATCCAAAATTATACAGCTTGTTTTTCCCCCTAGCCTATCCTTGTTGGTGTGCATGAATGCTCCTGCAGGGTTCTAAGTATTTGGCTTTGGAAAGCATAAATAGATGGGGTTTGTTGTTCGTGCTGTATTGTTATTTTCTGACATATTGAAAAGTATCCAGGAGGATGCACGTGATGCTGGGTTTGTTCACGTCTTTGGTTGTACTCATCTTCCGTGCCAAGTAAGTGAACAGCAACAGTGTTCAATAAGCAGATGCATGTGGATATGTTTACTTTCAGACTATCGCATCTCTGAAGGTGAACTATAAACACAGGTTTCCCAAAGGCCTGAAACTCTAAGGAAATGGATTTAAACAAACATGAAAATCTACAGGTTTAGTATTCACTGAAGGCCCTACAGAAGAACTGGGTTCCAAAGTTGTGTTCCTGGGAAAGGAAAACTGATAAAACACCCACACTGACACAAAGGCCAGATGGAAACCAAAGAGGGAAGAAGTACAGCCCACTGAGGTCAAGGGCAATCCAAACTGAGTCAGACCAAAATCCTCTAGGTACAAAAGGAAAAACTGGAGATTGCACAAGGGCAAGAGGTCTGCTGGGGTGCAGGACCCTTCTTTGTGAGATGCTTCACCCTGGAGATTTCAGTGGATTTTGGAGGAGATGCTCAGTTTTTCTGAAACAGTGCTGGTATTTGGAGAGTGTCTTAGTTTGTCCTTCAGGACAGTAAATTATGCCATGGGGTAACAAAGACTGCATGAGCTATCTGGAAACTCAGCTGATGTATTTAAGGCACTTGGACAATTTCAAAGCAGAACAGAACTACTGCATAAACTAAACCTCAGAAGGCCAAATGGCTGATTAATTGATGCCTCTGCTCCGAAATGGTCCTTCATCCTTGCAATATCCAAGTATCTCAGAAACTTTATCAGATGCACCTTCACCATACCACAGCAAGGAACATGGTCATCCAACTCTGAAAGCTGGGTTGCAGGTGAGGTGTGGAGAACTGTGTGTCTAAGACTGGTTGTGGACACATAGGATGTCCTCCAGAGAGCCAAGACTGGTATGTTGGCCTCCTGAGACACTTCCTCCCTTCCTTTTGCATGTCTCCAAAGCCGTGGATGGCCCCACAACAAAATGCTCTAGTGCAGAGGTTTAACAGTTGCTCCCAACCTCCTGAACACATTTGCTGGCAACTCCCCACATTGAATTGAAAAGTCCAGCAATGTTGGTGACATGTGTCCTGCCTTCCTCTGGTACAATCAGGATCTGCTGCCTGTGGCTCGTATTCACACTGAAGACTTAGCATTGTTCAGCTGTGCTACGGCATCTCGCTGGGCACCATTCAGACCTGCTTTAATTCAGTTAACAAGGCAGCTGAGACCATGGAATAGCGAGAAAAATAATAAAAGGCCTGAAAGTTATTGGTGTTTAGCAGTGGCCTTAGCTGTGATGTAGGCAGTGGGCTTTCATGTGAGAATGGCACATGCTCAAGAAGTTGATAATGTTTGTATTTAAAAGATCACAGAGATTTTTGTCCTGCTGAAACAGGCTTCAAGCTGTGCTGGATCTGATCACTGTTCAGTTGGCACAGGCACTTAGGATTGATTAAAGCTTTAACGAGCCCGCGGCGAGATTTTTTTCTTTCTTTAAGAGAATTTTAATGAACTCAGGGGACACAAAAATCAAATATACAGAGAAGCCTTTCACTGCTCTGCTAGGACGTTACAACATTTTGTCTGACATTCCTCACTCAGGCCATGGAGAGGGACCTTCTGGTTTTGGGTGCTGGAGCTCACAGGACTGGGCTGCAGCTGGGAACGTCTGGCTGTGACTTGTCCCTGGTACAGCATGGCTGCTGCCCCACATGCAGTGAGGGTGGAGGGGCTGGTGATGCCCAAAGTGTGGGAGAGCAGAGTGGGATCCACACCCATTCCGGTATGAGACTGTTCAGGATCAGGTGTGCTGGTGTAGCCAAGGTTTCTCTTAGGTGCTGCCGTGGACCCCAGGGAGAGCTGCCCCTTTCCAGGGTGGGGGTGCTCCCTTGCTCGAGGGGGGCTGCCTGGGTTCCCCCTCACTCCCAGGAGCAGCACTTGCTGCTTCCACCCTCTTTTCACAGCCACTGTATGCGTGGTCCTGCAAGGACAAAGCCACAGGCTCTTCCTGCTCATTTACCTGGAGTTTGCAGTAAGCTGCACTGTTCATGGAGATTTGCCCAGCACCTGTTTTGAAATGAAGTTAATAAAGCTGTAACAGAACTAATTGAATCAAGCACACAGAGAAAACAAACTGTCTTTAAATGCAAAAAGGTATTGATTTGCTATCTTGCCAGTGTTAATTTAGCCCCTATGCACGCACTTTCACAAAGATGCATTCAAGTAAAGCTAAATTACGTGTCAGAGAGTTGGCAGTGCTGGGAAACTCCCCTCCCAGGTGAGCACCAGGAGGTTCTGCCAATGCGCTGCTGTGTGCTGAAATCTGCAGGGCACTTCTCTGCACAAAGGCTTTGCTGGACCCCAGGGGCTCATACCCACCTGCAGGGGCTCCATCCCCTAGGCTGCTGTTCCCCTTGGGTTAAAGCAGAGCAGCTTGTAGTGTGGCTTCACTATTGCCCTGGGATGAGCACTACAGCTACGAGGGTTGCTTGACTTTCCCAAATTTGCTGTCTGCCCTGTTTGGCTCTGATTAGCACCTCCTGGTTCAGTGGGAACTGAACAACATCTCAGCAGTCTTTACAACCTTTTCCCACCTGGGAAATTTCTTCTGCTCCCAGAGGAGCAGGTGACTGATGTTTTGAGGAGGAGGAGGACCTTGCTGAGCAGCTTAAGGCCAGCTCCCTCTTGCCTACAGGAACAGTGGCACATCCGTCCTAGAGCAACAGTTCCTCTTGCCTTGATGATTTCTGCAACTGCCCCCTGCAGCTACAGGTGTGTATCTTAGCATCACCCAAAAAACCGTGTTAGTCCTGAGCTGGGTTTTAGGTGGTAAAGAAGGGGTCTTTAGGCAGAATTTAGGCCTGTAGGACCTGACTCGCAGTCCTGCCCGGCTCCCTGCCTGGTGCTCCTGCTCCAGGAGGATGCCTTGCCGGGGCAGGGCTGTGGCTGTGCAGCATTTGTCAGGGCTGGGCAGCTCAACACCTGCCTGAAATCCAGGGGAGGGTAGGTGAGAAGCTGTTTTCTCACCGAGGGAGGAGGGCTGAGGGACGGGTGGACCCCACAGCAAGCAGTGACAGAACCTGCCTGCAAAGCACACTTTCATTTGATGGTTATTTCAACACCGATCAGAAGAGGGCTCCCAGTTACCTGTACTGACTGGCTACAGCCTTCTGTCTGGAGATAAGGAAAACAAATGAGATAAAATTATGTATGTTTTCAATCCTCATTTGGCTGCCAGGCAAGCCACCACCACAAGTCCCTTTATTTCCCTGGTTTATTTTACAGCACTAGTACAGCTTAAATAATAAACCCAGCATGTGCAATGACTGAAAAAAAAAACAGACCAGGTTTTGTCTGCAGCTCTCTGGCATCCAGGAAAGGTGGCAAATGCAATTACAAATGTCATGCTGGCAGTGGGCTGGCAAAGAAAACCAGCACTTTCTCTTAATCACTTTCAAAACCAGACAAACTTTGCTTGCAGTTGTACCACAAGGAGAAAGCAGATTTCACAGGTGAAATGACTTTTTCTATAATTGGCATTTGTGATTTAAAAGGAGCAAATGCTGGGTTAAAGGAAATGGTGGTGGCGGCTTGGCAGGAGTGGAAGCTCTGTTTTGTGCCTGGCAATGGTGCCTTGGATGTTATTGACCTGTTGGGGGTACAGAAAGTCCCAATCTTGATAACTGGAAGGGCAGTGAAGCCCTCAGGACCACCTCATCTTCCGGGTCATGACTGAAGGGCAGGAGTTATGCAGCACACAGGATGGGGCTGTGGGGCTTCTCTTACGTGGGAGCCTTGTGAGCAGCCAGGTGGTGAAACTACTTTCTGTGTGTCAGGCAATGAAAAGATGCCTCTGTCCTGGAGGAGCAGGGGAGTGACTTGTAAAAGCCCCTGAAACCATCCTCCAGCTGCACTGGGGGCCGTGCACTTTCACAGACATCTTCAGAGACCTGGAGAAGGGAGAGGAATGAGATGAAACATCTTTAACTCTCTGTTCCCCTGCCTGGAGGAAACCAGACAGACGAAAAGAAAAAGGGAAAAAAAAAAAGGTTTGGTTTTTTGTTGTCTGATGACAGCTTTCCCCAGCAATAAGGCTAGTTTTGTAACTACCCCCTCCCAGCTCCCTGCAATAGTCCAATATTACACCCTTCAATAAACAAGCCAGGGATAGAAACATTTTTAAATGTTGTTTGAATGTTTCCATTATTAAAAGATATCAAAGTAGAAAGAAACTTAGTTTTCTCCCAGCTTTTAAGGAAACATCAATTTGGTGGGAAACGTGTGCATTTTTAGATTAATTTGTATTTTCCTCAGTTAAAAAAAAATAAAATAAATTGGTTGAAAGTTTTTAAAAAGAATGGGCAATTTGGACTGTTTTTCTGTGGGCAATAGTCAAAACTAAAAGAAGAATTCAGGTGTTTAGAAACTCATGTTTAGAAAGGAACAGAGAAAAGCCAGACTAGGTGGCTTGGAAACTGGCTGACTGGAAGGAGCTTGAGAGGAAGAATTCATGCAGAAAAGCATTTCCAAGTTTTCAAGATGAGGTGCACAAAAAGAGAGGTTTGGTGTCAATAGAGAAGAAAATTCCCCATTACAATTTGTTCCCTTTCCTTGCAGATTTCTGCTGTGCTGTCTGTTCTCCCAGCTCCTCAAAATATTGTTGTGTTCAGCCCTTGGTGTAACCATGTTGTTTTACTTCCTAATCTTCAAGGTTTTGGTAGAATCTTGGTTTAGTACAAATATTTTCTGTGCATTGTTTTCTATGCATTGTTGCTACCTGTTAACTGCTGTAGAAATTGCTGCAGAGATATCCACCTGCCTCTTGCCTTTGGCAAGCATTGTCTTCTCAGCATGGGAAAAATGCATCTCTTTTCTTATTAATGCACATATTCAGGAGAAATTCTGTGAATTATGCAATGCAAAATCATCTCCTTTTTCAGTTTAGGGAATTCCTTAGGTGTGAGAGCCAGCTGCTGAGGCAGACCCAGGAGCTGCAGGAGGGGTTGCCTGGGGTGAAGGAGGAGAGTGCAAGCAGAACCCCCTTTGCAGCCTGCCTCCTGGCAGGCAGGGACACCTGAAAGGGGATGGGGTGGACACAGTCCCCAGGGTGCCAGTTTTGCACAAGTAGGGATCACTGCCTGGCTGTGACCACGGGGCTCGATGCCTCGCTTTGTGCCAAGGGCTGGGCACAATCTCCCTCCTCCTCCCCAGGCTGCTGGGTGATGCCTAACTCAGGCTGCCTCTGTGCTACCCAGGAGTGACCCATTTCCTTGCCACACACTGTGACTGGGCTGCTCCAATGCCTCCTACCCCTCGGGATCATCTTCTGCTTCATCCAGGGAACTTTCCTTGCCCCTTTCCCGAATGAACGCTTGGCTCACCACATGGCAGGGAATGCTCTGTTTATTCTGTGATTCGCAGCCGTCAGCAGAACGTTCACATTTAGTTCACAATATAAAATAAATAAGCCAGGGAGGTGAAACATGGTGGTGTTGTTCCTCTTTTAGTTTTAGCATGGTTGACTCTTCACTACAAACATGTAGGCTCGGTGTGTAAGTCAGTCCTCTACAACTGGGGTTACTGTGAAGATAGCTGGCCTTTTCCACCAGCATTGTGCTGTTGTGTTTGTAATTGGTCAAGCTCCCCTTAGAGTTCACAGCTATTGGGAGTGTTACAAGATTTCTCTAAAAAGTGGCTCATTTGTCTGACTACTCGGCACACAGAATATATTTACACTGCAGAATGAAGGCACTTTCCTGCCTATCCTTATAGTAAGACACTCAGCAACATGCGGTGACAGGACAAGAGGGGATAAGTGAAATCATTTTAATATAATATCAGTGTATGAGAAACCACAAAGGAAAGAAAACATTTTCTGGAAAATTCTGCATATGTATATATTGCATTGTATAATCTTACAGACAAATTTACATTAAATACATGATATCTTTTAAAACACTGATTCGAAGAGGACAACAAGTTAATTTTTCTCTTTCTGGACAGACATGGGAGTGTGATTTATTTTTTTCCTGTTGCTATAGTTTGCTGTTCTTTAGGAGGAGTATTCATATTCTTCAGCACTGCGGCGTCCAAAATCCATCCAGCCCATGTAGTCTCTGTCATTTATCCTGTGTGTAGGATCAATGCTCTGTACCCTGTTTCCCATAACTGAGAGTCTTCCAGTGGCACCTAAAGAAAAAAAGTGATTGGGAGAGCAGAGAGTTAGTGGACACGTTTTTCAGGCTCAGCCATTTTCTGCTCTGATTTGTACTCATTAGCAGATGTTTGCAATAGTTGGAACTGTTTGACTTAATACAGACCATGTAATGCCACATCATGTCAAAGGGACAGACATGGGAGTGTGATTTTAGGTAATGCCCTGAAGGTGGCTTGGGTTTTTATTGTAAAATAAACAGATTATTTGCTCCCTCCTGTATGCTGGGAGGGAACACGGGTGCATTTCTCCTTTCTCCTTCCTATTTCACTAGAGAGAGAAACAAAGCCCAGACCACTTCTCACTCTTCTTAGAAGACCACCCCCTTGCTTACTGGTATTGGGACAGTCACTTTACAGGCAAAATGACACTGCTTGAGAGCAGCCTGAGACAGGACTCCCCCATGGTCCCATATTGCTTTAAGAGCCATAAATGTAAGTACAGGAGCTCTTACAGTGCAAATTCAGTAAGAAGCAGGGTAAAGTTATGAATCCCAGATTTCGCAGAGAAGTGGGAATAGTCATGAAATTGAGAAAGTTATGTCTGGAATTTATAGCTAAAGATGTCTATTGCTGGAATTATACAGGGTTTATTACTACAGTGATATTTTCATCACTTATCCAAAGCTTTCGAAATTCCTTTCACAGCAGGGTTGGATGCTGATCTCTGATCTTGCCTTAGCCTTCCTGTCTTCCTTAGTTAGAGCATCAAAGAGACACAAACTATTTGCAAGAATTGATGCTTTACCAAAAGAGCTGTAACCCTCTGTTTTGACGTCATCACACTATGAAACTGAGAATGCAGGGGAAGGTAAATTACTTCTCCCTGTACTCCCTGAAAACAGGCAAAATTGACATATGTCAATAATAATAAGATTGAGCTTAAGCTTTGAGTGAGGAACAGATTCAATGTATTAGTATTCAGTGCAGACTGAGCCTCGAGGAATACTGGAACTGATCAGAAAGGAAAAGAAGCCAAAATCAAACCCCACAACTCTAAATCTACACAATTGTCTTGCTTATGGTTTCTTGTGTTCTGAAGGAACCCTTGGTGACTGTGCTTTTATATTTCAAGGTTTTCCTCATGTAATGATTTATAATGAACATGATGCATTAAAAACAAAAGCAACTGCATTGTTTTGTTGGTGGCTGCAGAGGTACAAGAGAGTTAAAAGGTACCAAGAAACCAGCCCTGTTTTAGACATTTGCCTAAAACAAAGTGGCAAAAAAAATAATTAACTCTAGAAAAAGAACATCTACTAATAAATGCTCTAAATCCATGAAATTCACATTCATCATTCAAAATACATAATTAAGTCAATGGGGGTCACGAACAGTAAAAGTAACTTTTTAATAGCACCTTAATTACCCTTCCTCAAACCACCAGAGGCATCCTGTGCATACTACAGAACCAATGTACAACAAATATATTCAAAATTGTAGCAGTTTGACTATGAGGCCACCATCTAGCCCTAGCCTCTTGAGAGGATGTAACTCTCTCACTGTTTTAACTGGAAATATTGCCCAAAATCAGTCTATTAATCACAATGGCAAATGCCCAGACTCTCCCCCTAGATGGAATTCTCTAGTGAGTCTTATGGTTTAGACAGGTTAAAAGTGACTAATACAGTAGATGTGAGTGTTCTGCAGAGATTTCTGAAGTGCTGCCCAGAACCTTTATGTTAAAGGATAATACAAGGTATCAGTATTGTTATAAATTCAGTGTATACTGTTTTGTCCTTGTGAATCTTCTCTTCTGTAACTAGCAAGTACATTTACAAACCAGAATTCAAATGGCCTAGTCACGTCACAAGGATTTTATCATCTGCTAACAGTCACTTCGTAGAGTTAATAATGAAATATGTCATCACGTATGCCCAAAATTCTCCCTCAAATTAATAATTATCAAAAAAAGTCTTAAATCTAAAGCGTTTTTTCCACTTCATCTGGTTAAGCCATTTGGAAATGTCAGCCAGATATTTAAGAGAATATAGTGGCTATGTAAGCTGGAATGAGGAGTTTGGTTTCTGTGTAGGTAGGCGGGAATGACTACGCTGGGGAAAGATAATGAGGATTCTGCTTTGTAGATTCCTGCAATAAGATTCTTATTCAGTAACACCTTTAGCTGTAGCACTGAGTTGTGGAATTTCATATCTGAATTCTCTTTCCATTAAATTATATGAACTGATAAAAGAAGTTTCTTAATGGATATTGTGGAAATTGGTAACATGAGATGTTAAGTCTTTCAGACTATATTAAAAGTAGTTCTTTTTCTGTTGTTTCTGATTTGGCTCTGTTCTATGTACACAGATGAACATGTACGGCTGCATATGTAATGCATAAAATACACGTGGCATCTCTTAATTTCAGATCGCCATCAAAAATAAGAATAGGATTCTGCCTAGTGCAGAGGTTAGTGGTGAGGCTATCAGGTGAGGAGGGTTAAATGATCTGTGTAAGGTTATGTTGAGAGACAGGAGAGGAGAAAGCTCTTATATAAAGTGAATTTTATCCTAAGCACAGACTGGGAGTGAATTAATTTCTCAACCCCTATATGTCCAGGTAGTCCTCATTACTGCCTTTCCTTCGAGTCCTCTTTGGTTCTCAGATGTCCTCTTTCCCTGCAGTACAGTGGATAGACTGGAGTGAAGCTATCACAAGTAAACAAGGTTTGTGTAGTGGCTTTTGTTGAGGTTGGCAGTCAGAAGCCAACGGCAATTAGGCTGCCCACAGTGTTACTCTACTGAGATGAGATGAGACAGTTCCAAAGGAAGAATGTTTTTTTGGAGGAGTTTCAGTGGGAAGTGATTTTGATCCTTCAATTTTACTGGTACACAGACAGCATGCTTTTGTGTCTATGCAAAGCATACTGTAAGATGCCAACAGGGACAGCTTTGCTCTCTCTTGCTAGCTCACCTTTGTAATACAATTGTTTCTCCAAGTTGCTGATAGATCGCATGATAAGAACAAAGCCCTTTAATTCCACTACTCTACCAGTGCTTCATGCCCTTGTTACAAACTCAATGCCATGGAGGTTTTAAGTAACTGCAAGATTGTGTTTTCAGGTTGCCCAAGACCGAAAACCTAACAGGAACTGCCATGTTTTGAAGCAAATGTGCTTTTGTGTATCACTGCTCTTAGTTACTGTGTTCATAAATGTGAATTCTGATATTTTTTAAAGCTTTCACAGTTTTGTAACTTCCTCTTGGAACAAACACATGGAAAATCCAATACTCAGATTTCTCTGCTACGGGTATGTCTGGCTGAGGTGAAGTTAGCCATTTAGTCTGTATTTAGCCTCTGAAAAGTTTTCCTGCTCTTAATTAAAAAAGGAGGGAGGAGGTTAACTAAATGAAAAAGCTTGAAGAAAATGCAATTACTGTATTTTACCTGAGATACAACATGCTGGAAATAACACCAAAAAAATTATAAAGCTATGAAAATAGTAAGTTAAAAATAAAAGCTGAATTACAACCTGTCAGGGAGGTTACATTTTCTTCAGTTATCTCTCAATAAATCTTTTCTGAGAGGAGTTTTGCAGTAAACGTGAAAGAGAATGCTCTCTACTTCAGGAACAATGAGGCAAACCCTACATCCTGTCTTTCCTAGGAATTCATGCTAGATGACAGGGTTATCTTAACATCTCAGTATCCCTGCAAGAAATTCTGCTGGCACAGAAGCAGCACCATAAGCAAGCTATAACCAGTACCTTTTCTGGCTTGCTGGAGATACTTGGCCAACAAAGCACCGATGTGGGCTCTCTGGTCAATGCCTCCATCCAGCCGCGGCACAGATTTCAGCGAGCCAGCAGAGGAAGGGGCGCGGACCTGCCGGTGATGTTCTGTCAAGCGTTGCTCCAGTTCAGCAGTCAGTGGATTCCCATCATGTGAGCCCACAGTTTGCTGTCCGAAAGAGCTCGCCGAGAGCACAGCAAGGAACACACAGATGCATACACTGCTGTACATTGCTGGGGAGAAAAGGAATGAGAGGCTGTTAAAGTGACCAGATTCACTACATTGTATGCTGTCCCTACCTCCTCTTCCATCGGGAGTGATGATTTCTGAGCAAAATAGGGTTGAGTCAGTTTTTTAATGCTGGTAACTGTGGGATCTGTCTTAAGTTGGAAAACATGTACATGAATAGTTAAATATCCCTTGATAGGAGTAAGATACTACACTGAATTAATTTTATTCCTTCCAGTGTATGTACTATGTCTCCCTGATCTACTCAATTCTCATTTGCTTTTCTTTTTTGGAAGCTGTATTTCTTTAAAACTTCAGGGACATGAATCCGGCTCATTGAAAAAATCTCAGGATTCAAACACTACAGTGTTTTGTTGTACTAAAATCTGCTCTTATTACAAAAACCTCAGTTCTGACAAGTTCTACGAAAAGCCTTTATTCTATCAACTTTTCACTGGCTTGAACTTTAGTGCTCAAGAGGTTTCACCTTATTATACACAGAAAGAAAAGGCAAAAACTTGTCCCAAAGAAAGAAAAAATAAAATTTTTGTGCCCCACTCCAAGCATTTGATCCAAAAGCTGAGGTGGTAGAAGCCAGTTTGGTAAAAGCTGTAAGAAATAACGTGCAACATCACAACATTCTTCTTCATATAAAACTGCTTTCTTAAACAAGTATTTGAAAAAAATGATGTCGTTTTACTAGATTCTTTGATCTGAAATAGTATTTTTCTGGAAACACAGAAGTTACTGTCAGTTATTAGGAAAAAAAACAAGGTACCTCGTACTTAATTTCCATTTACAAATCTACATACGTTCTCATCTGAGAATTTTTGAATTGTTTCAGTTTTAGAGCAGTATACTGGACATAATCTTTCCATTTTGAAAGAGGAGAAAATGAAGTTTATTTGTCTGCCGCACACACTAGAATGAAAACATTTGCAGTGCATAAAATACATTCTTCCAGTATCGTTAGGAGATGGATGGGAGGTGCCAGCTTGTCAGCAGCATGGTTGTTAGCGATGTACCCAGGAAGGTTTTAGTACTCGGGACCCACCGGCGCGTTGCATCCTTTCCACAGAGGGATGGATGTTTTCAACCGACCCGATTCCTGTCATTTTTACCCGTATATATGTATGTATATATTCCTGTACATACTACCAACTTCAAGCACAGAACCTCACCGCAGGCAGTTGTTTCTTTCACAGCGCGCTCGTCCGGGAGCCCGCCCGGGACCCTCGGGCACCCCGCGCCGGTGGGGACCGGCCCGAATCCCTCTCGCCCGCCGGCCCCGCTCCTCCAGCAGCCGGCGGGATGCGCCCGGAGCCGCCGCACAGGTAAGCACCGGTGCCCACTCCCCAGTTCGCTCCCCCAGCAGAGACGCGGCCAGAGGAGGGGTGAGAGGCGCTCCCTACCTTTCCGCTGCGCTTGCCCGAGGTGGGACCCGAGGAGGGAGGGAGCGAGGCCCGTGTGTGCCCAGGCAGGGAACTTNCCCCGCACCCGGGGCTCAGCCCTTGCCGCCCCGCCGCCGGGCTGTGTGTGCCCGGGGGGTGCCTGTGCGGGCTCCTCCCGCCCTCCTCCCGGCCGGTCCCACCGGGTGCGCTCAGCTCCCTGTGGAGGAAAGCGCTCGCCCTGGGCGCGGGCAAGCTGGAAGCCAGGCTGGCTTGTGTATTGGGAAAGAAGGCTCCTGTCCCGAGTGGGCACCCCCCGCTCCCTCCCAAGCACCACGGCGAGGTCCCGGCCGCCCCCCGGGCTGCCGCAGGCGGGGCGGGCGCTCCCGGGCCGCGCCTGGTGGCGGTG